>JAYESD010000003.1:7710399-8275689 GCA_036927565.1 Tuctoria greenei
TGACCATCCTCTTTATGAAGTAGGTCAAACCCCCATTGGACAAGTTGAAGACCCTCTAGATGCTCCCCAAAGTGATAATGAGAATGAAGATCAAGGGGGAGGCATGAATCAAGGGGGAGACCAAAGTGAAGAAGATGAACCAAGTAATTCAAGAGGTCAACCCCCGCATCCTCGTGTTCATCAAAGTGTTCAACGGGACCATCCCGTTGACAACATTCTAGGAGATATCACAAAAGGAGTAACAACACGCTCACGTGTTGCAAACTTTTGTGAGCATTTCTCTTTTGTCTCATCCTTGGAACCACATAAGGTTGAAGATGCCTTAAGGGATCCGGATTGGGTAGTTGCCATGCAAGAGGAGCTCAACAACTTTGAAAGGAACAAGGTTTGGGAGCTTGTCAAGCGCCCTCAAGCTAATGTTGTTGGAACCAAGTGGGTGTTTCGCAACAAACAAGATGAGCATGGCGTGGTAACTAGGAACAAGGCACGACTTGTGGCAAAAGGATACTCACAAGTTGAGGGATTGGACTTTGATGAGACATTTGCCCCCGTAGCTAGGCTTGAGTCAATTCGGATATTACTAGCCTTTGCTACTCATCATGACTTCAAACTCTACCAAATGGATGTTAAGAGTGCATTCCTTAATGGCCCAATCAAGGAAGAAGTTTATGTAGAGCAACCTCCAGGGTTTGAAGATCAAAACTATCCTAACCATGTTTACAAATTGCGAAAGGCTCTTTATGGTCTCAAGCAAGCTCCTAGAGCTTGGTATGAGTGCTTAAGAGACTTTCTAGTTGAAAATGGTTTTAGGATAGGAAAAGCGGATTATACCCTTTTCACAAAGCACTTCAACGAGGATCTTTTTGTGTGCCAAATATATGTGGATGACATCATATTTGGTTCCACAAATAAGGTGTTTTGTGACGAGTTCTCCAAGATAATGACGGAGAGGTTTGAAATGTCCATGATGGGTGAGTTGAAGTTCTTTCTAGGATTTCAAGTGAAACAACTCAAAGAAGGGACGTTCATAAGTCAAACTAAGTATACTCAAGATATTCTAAAAAAGTTTGACATGGACAAAGCAAAACCCATCAAAACCCCTATGGGGACAAATGGACACCTAGACCTAACTGAGGACGGTCCAAGTGTGGATCAAAAGCTATATAGGTCTATGATCGGATCACTTCTCTATCTTTGTGCATCTAGGCCCGATATCATGCTAAGTGTGTGTATGTGTGCACGCTTTCAAGCAGCACCCAAGGCTTGTCATTTGACCGCCGTTAAAAGGATCTTGAGATATCTTGTACACACACCTACCCTAGGACTTTGGTACCCCAAAGGATCCAAGTTTAACCTCATCGGATATTCCGATGCGGACTATGCGGAGTGCAAAGTTGATAGGAAGAGCACATCGGGTACGTGTCAATTCTTAGGTCGATCTCTTGTGTCTTGGTCCTCTAAGAAGCAAAACTCTATTGCTCTATCCACCGCCGAAGCGGAATATGTTGCAGCCGGAAGTTGTTGTGCACAACTTCTTTGGATGCGACAAACTCTTAGGGATTATGGGATTAACCTGCGTAAAATTCCACTCTTGTGTGACAACGAGAGTGCAATCAAGATAGCCCATAATCCGGTGGAACACTCTAGGACCAAACATATAGACATTCGACACCATTTCTTGCGAGATCACTCAATGAAGGGAGACATTGAGATTTCGCATGTGAGGACGGAACATCAACTTGCGGACATCTTCACCAAGCCTCTTGACGAGAAGCGTTTCTGTGAGCTAAGAAGTGAGCTCAACGTGTTGGATTCTCAGAACGTGGCTTAAACCACATTCCTCATATATTTTGAGCCACATTTCGAAAAACTCCTCTCTATGTCGATTTCTCCTCAAATTTGTTTGAGAAATCTATTTTCTTCATGAAAATGTCCATAAGTTGTTCTTTATTGACTCATAATCATGTTTGTCATGTTTTCCTTGCTATATCTGTCCAAAAGGACTTATCTTTTTGGACAAAACCCAAATATATCGTTTTTCAGCCCTGCTGGACCGAACTAGTCCGCCCCTATGGCCGGACAAGTCCGGGTCAGACTAGTCCGCGGCTAGTCCGCACACCGGACTAGTCCGGCCTTCCACCGGACAAGTCCGGACCCGGACTAGTCTGGCTCTGGTCCGCAGACCGGACTAGTCCGGCCCCTCAACCGGACTAGTCCGGCCCTTGGGGACTTAAACCCCCCAGGCGGCCCGGACCCCTCTCTCTCTCTCTCACTTGACTCTCAAGCTTCCACGCGCGCACAACCGCCCCCAAATCGGCGATTTTGCGCTCCAACCACCAAAACTCAACTCCAATCCGCGCATCGAAGTCCTTGGGAGTGAGGGATCACTTCCCCGCGCTCCACCTTCGAGATCCACGCCGATTTCGACGACTCAAGCGGATTTTTGAAGGTATTTCACCGTTCCTCAAAAACTAGCCCCATTCTTGATTCTTCAAGTTTTTGATAGGAACACCTTCATTAATGTTGTTCTATACACCCTTGCGATCATAGCCTAGGAGTATTGCGCATTGGTTCACAAATTTTTCGATGAATCGATTAGGGTTAGGGTTCTTCCTGTGTAACCCGGACTAGTCCGGCCACCAGGCGGACAAGTCCGGCCGGCGGACTAGTCCGCCCCTGGGGCGGACAAGTCCGGTTTGCACAGGGCAAACCCTACTTCTAGTTGGTTCTCGAGATCTTTTCGGCAATACTTCTTCTTCCTAGGCTCATATCTTCCTCTCTCCATCCTTTGCACAGAATGTCGAACTCTGAGCGCTCTCCTCCGTGTGTCAACCTCGAGGGGCGTACCAAGGCCCAAATTGCCGAGGCTCGGACTAAGGCTGCGCTAATGGAGGCGCAGAAGGCCAAGGAGGAAAGAAAGCTCAAGGCACTCGAAGCATCCAAGGTGGCTGCGAGCATCTACAATGAGGATGAAGCCATTGCCCGTGCCACGGCAGAATCACTGAATGAGCTGAGGAAGAAGAAAAGGGAGGACAGGGAGGCACACAACTCCAGGGCTGCTGAGGCCAGTGCCCCCAAGAGAAAGAAGCTCGTCACCGTTGGCGAGAAGGCGAAGGGCAAGGAGCCAGCTCAAATGGAAGCTGAGCCTCGGGTTGAGCGTGACCCGAAGAAGGGAAAGGCTCCATCTCCTGTCGAGCCCAAGAAGAAAAAGCCAGCTGTCAAGATGTCATCAAAGAAGGCAGCTGGAGGTGTTGTGATCAAAGAGAAAGGGAAAGCCACCTCCATTGGCCCCCTTGAAGTTCACACACCAGAGAGGAATCCCAACAGACAGAAGGAATTGTCTGCTAATGTATTTCATGGCAAAGGGTCTGAAAAGGCCAGGAGGCTAAGGGAAGAAAAGGTCTACAAGTTTGAGAGGAGCACGGCAGATCCCAGATTTTGGTGTGACTTCCACTGTGACTATTACAGGCTAGTCTACCAACAAATGAAGAAGCCAGTGATAGAGGCTCAGTGGGTGGACTGGGACTATATGGCGAAGAAGGAGCACTCGGCCTTTGATGTCGTGATTGAAGCTGCCGAGCGCCATGATCTCAAGAAGATCATGGGCTTCAAATATGATTGGAATGTGGAAGTTATTCTCCAATTCTACTCCACAATCTACTTCACCACCTCTGGTGACAGGAAAATTATTTGGATGACTCATGGTGAGCAGTACTCAGTCACCTTCGCAGAGTTTGCCAGGATTTTAGGGCTTGAGACACACATGGATCATGAGATTATAATCTCTAACCTTAAGGCCGTGGATCGTGAAGAGCTAGCATATATGTATCCAAGTCACGTTCCATTTGATGCCGGCCTCACCCGCAACATCAAGCCCTTCTACAGCATCATGAACAGAATCCTCAGACGGACGATAGCACCGAAGGATGGTGATGCTGGGGTGATTCAAGGGAATCTGAGGCACCTACTACTTCTGATCGATGGGGAAGAGAAGTTCAACCTCGTCGATTACATCTTCGACGACATCTTCAACATCTTGCACACTCCCAACCGTGCTTGCGGGTATGCCCCCTACATCATGTGCCTCATTGAGAAGGTGTCGGGCGTAACCTTTGTCAAGGATGTGTCGCATCGCCCGCTACGTCCTCAGAAGCCCCCGAATGTCCCTGTTCCCCCTCGTCGCAAGAATGCAGATCTTCCGTCTCGCCCAGTGGCGCCTCCTTCTCCGCCTCCGCCTCAGTCCATGAGTGCGTTCTTCAAGTGCTTCAAGGCCATCTTCACCTCGTGCCGGAAGCAAGAGATTCGCGCTCAGAGGGCACACAAGCGCCAAGAGAAGTACCTTAAGGCGGTGTGCGACAAGCTGGAGGTCCCGATGTCCTCTCCGGAGGTGAGTGATGGGGAGATCACTCCATTCCCCACCTTCACCGCCGATGAGCTCGCCCAGCTCCAAGAGGATGGAAGCTCCTCTCGGGCTGCTCCCTCGGCAAGGAACTCCGACGACGACGACGATGATGCCGATGATCATGAGGACGACGTCGAAGATTCCGAGGCCACGGAGAGTGGAAGTGGCGAAGACGAGGACTAGTTCTTAGGCCTTAGTTTCCTCCCTTCTTTTCCTTTTTGGTGCCTTGATGCCAAAGGGGGAGAGTTAAGGGGGAGTTAATCGTTTGTGGACGTGTTTGTGATTTGTGGACTTGTTTTGTAATATATTCGTGCTCTTGGATGTTTACATTTGTGCAAGACTTGTTAATGTCGTCTAATCTCAATATAATGCTCTAATTGTCAATCTTTTGATTATATTGATGCTCTTTATGTCTTGTCACAATTGTTGAGCACATCACGTAGGCACCCCACCATAACGTGTGTGGGTATGAAAGAACTCCTCCACCTCTTTTACATGTTGCATACATTGAGGGGGAGTCATTCATACGCACACAAGTTATGAAAACCAATTTTAATACTCTTAATTGTTGAAGGACTTAATGTGTTGTCATCAATCACCAAAAAGGGGGAGATTGAAAGTGCATCTAGGTTCCCCGTGGGTTTTGGATGATTAATGACGACAATTAAGTCGCTAATGAGCTCAAGTGATCTTAGCACAGGTGAAAACTCAATCGGAGACGCAAACCCTCAAAAAGGAAAAGGAAGGAAACGGAGTCAACTCGAAGCGTAGAAACTAGGGTTTCTAGCGTGATTGAGTTAGACTAGCCGTAGTAATAAGAGGGTGTGTGTGTAAAGTGCATTGAGATCAAGGTTGGGAGCTCAAAGTGGTTTAGAGGTCAAACCTATGAAAGAGATGAGTGAATGAGTGGTCTGGCCGTAGGGCCGGACTAGTCCGTGCAGGTGGCCGGACTAGTCCGTTCCTGGCCGGCCAAGTCCGTTTCTGGCCGGACGAGAAGGGTCTGACTGAGATCGGACTAGTCCGTTTGTGGTCGGACTAGTCCGGGTAGCTGTCAGTGGGTTTTGGGGATGAAGTCCCAAAACCACGGACTTGTCCGTTTTGGACCGGACCAAGAGGTCCTGAGTGAGAACGGACTAGTCCACCCGTGGGGCCGGACTAGTCCGGGTTGGCTAGAAAAGGTGCTTCTGTGGCTAAGTCTGGGAGGACCGGACTAGTCCGCCCTAGGGGCCGGACTAGTCCGTGGTCCTCAGACTAGTCCGTTTTCACACGGAGCAAAAGGCTCTGTGTGAGATCGGACTAGTCCGGTGTTGACCGGACTAGTCCGTTCTGGAAGTGACCGTTTGAATTTGAAGTTTGGCGGGTAGCGTGACGATAGTGTGTCAGTTGTCGGGACCTGACAAAGGGGTCAGTGGTCCCCTAGGCCGGACTAGTCCGGGCCAGTGGCCGGACTAGTCCGCCCTTTTGCTGAAGTCAGCAGATTGGGCTTGGGACCCCTATAAAAAGGGGACCCCCGGCCTCATTTCGAACACCTTTGGAAAAACTCAAACCCTAGCGCCGCCACAGCCAACTTGGAGCACTCCTAAGCCTCCTTCTTGCCTACTTTCCCTCTAAAACTAATTCTTGAGTGGATTAGGGTTTAGTGAGGTGGAGAAGAGGAAGAACATCGCGCTTGTGCTCCCGGTTTGATCTCTTGCACTCGTTGAGTCTTTGTGGGCTGTGTATTGAGTTTGCTTTATTGTGTTGATCATCTTTGTGGTGTGGGAGCCTCAGTTTGTGAGAAGCCCCAACGAACTTTGTAATCACCGTTGTGATTAGTGGAGAACCAAGTTAGGCCCGTGCGGTAAACTTGGTGAGGGAAGGGTTGTTGGACCCGGTCCTTTTGTGGACTCCTCAACGGGGACGTAGATTCCTTGTGTGGAATCGAACCTCGGGATAAAATCCTTGCCCCCTTGTGTTCTTCGCATTCATTCTATTGATTACTTTGTTCTAGGGTTGGTAGTCTCGTTTCATACTTCGCATTACTACAAACTTGTGGAAACTTGACTTGCTCTTGTGTAGGTTGTTGCTCAACTTGACTTAAACATTTACTCACTTGTAGCAAAGAGAAAATTCCCTAAAACTTGCTAGAAACATCTTTTTAGGGTTATTCACGCAAGCTGACCGGACTAGTCCGCCCCCTGACCGGACTAGTCCGCCCCCTGTGATTTAATCTCGTTTTATTAAGTCATTTGCAGGTCGATTAGCCTATTCACCCCCCCTCTAGGCAACTTTCAGTAGTTCTCACAATAGGGGTCATTGTACACAAAGAACAACAAGTACACACTGATTATGGGTGAACCTAGACCAGTGAACCGCATGATAGAAGTGATAACTTAAAACAAAAAATGCAATAAACTTCAAAAAATTACAGCCAGGTAAGTAGGATACATAATAATAAGCAAGCGACAATACATTTCATTATTAGCAATATGACAAATGTCTGTTACGACCATTCTATATTTTTCACAAAAAGATCAGTCTTGCGAATGCACATTATCGATGTTGCGCTTTGATCACTAGCTCCAATTTTTAAATAATATGAAGTTTAGGACAAATAATATAGTTAGGATATTTTTTATCCAAAATAAATGTCATATATTAATAAAAATAGGTAGCATAATCATATCATCTCCTACGAGTCCTTCTCCTACGAATCTTTCAGGGTTGCACATGAGGAGGATCAAATATATCATAGTACACGTAATCTATATTCTCAGCGACACTCCAATATGCTATCATTCCTACTGCGAATACGAAGAGCTGAGGAATAAAACCTGACCTATCCGGTATGAGTAGAGGTGGGACTCGGGCCGTGCCCGGGCCGACCCAGCACAACCGGTTCGTGCTTCGGGCCGAAACAGCCCGAGCCCAAAAGCACGTCGGGCCCAGCGGCAGCCCGACGGGCCACCTTCGAGCCGTGCTAGGCCCACTTCTGGTTTTAGCCCACGAACAATTAAAATTTTAATGAAAATCAAGTTTTTTATGAATTAAATAGGTAAAAAATGCAAAAAATATGAAAAAAATATTGAAGTGATAGAGATTTTTTTTGAAGAATTTAAGAAAAAATCATCGAATTCAGACCAAATTTGAAGAAATTATACAAGTTTGAACTTTCTTATTTGAATTGAAATAAAAAAAACAACCTCAGCCCAACAGCAGCCCAGTACCATTGGGCGTGGCCCAACACCATTTAAAAATGGATTTGAGGATAATTTTTTTGAATACATAGCCGAAAAACCTTCAAAATATATGAATTTTTTTTTGAATATTGAGAGAGTTGAATTACATGTTCTAAAAAATTTTGACATTCAAAATAATAATATATTGCAGTGAATAAAAAAACAAAGAAAAATGAATTTTGAGATTTTTATGCAATACATGGACAAAAAAATTCAAAAAATCTGAAAAAAAAATACTAGAGCCTAAGGGTGTTGTATTTAATGTGTCCATTGAACTTGAATTTGAGAAACATAATAAATTGATCAGAACAAAAAAAAACAAAAAAGGGATTTAGGGATTTTTTGTCATTTTATATCTTGAATAATACATCGATTTTGTGAGTGAAATTTTTTTGAAGATTTTTAATGATGATTACAACCTCCATGATATTTTAAAGATTTCCGAACTTTTTTTTGAATGAAGGTGTGTTTGAATTTGAATATTGCCTCATATGCTTATGAGCTTTTGAGTGATATGAGAGGAAATGTGAATCTTCACATGTTGAAGTATCTTAAAAAATTATAAAAAATGCATAAATGTAGAAATATAGAACATACACATACAAAACAAAAATTAATACACCATCTTTTTTTTTGGAGATTTACAAAATAGTGAAAAATATGTACATATGATTTGTTTTGGTTGTTTATAAAAAAGTATAAAAGGAGTTATATAAGTTTGAAAACAACCGTTCCAAGTGGTAGAGAATATTTTTAAGAATATAGAAAAAAGAACCATCGAATTTGGACTTAATTTGCAAAATCTATACAAGTTTAAATATTTAAATAGGAATCAAAATAAACAAGACATGCAAACTCAAGAACAGTCGCCGGGCTGTGTCAGGCCACCGGGCCGCTTCGGGCCGTCGGCCCATTTTTGTGCCTTGCCGGCCCGGGCATGGCCCACGTCGTCGTGTCGGGCTGTGCCGCCCACCGTGCCAAAAACCCAGGCACGACACGGTCCGAACAACCTTCGTGCCGGGCCGGGCCTCGGGCCGCAGCGTCGTGCTTCGGGCTGCCCTGGTGTGGCCCGACCCAATTCCCACCACTAGGTATGAGGTATTCTCGCTGAAAATAGCGAAAGGCAACAACAACCAAAATAAGTTGAATCTCACACCTTGGCTTGAAGGCATCTTGAATCTTATTGGATCCGCGCGTGGGTCACTGATTGGAGGCATCTTGAATCTTATTAATAAATTAATAACTGTGTGCGGAGATCATCAAGAATAAAATATAGTTATATTTTCACGTTTAACAATGCCACAATGTGCATTGTGCACAACATATATGCTCTATCTACAAGTGTTTGACATATGTTTTGTTACTTATACAATTACAAAAAGAATCAGAGATATAAATGTATTTATATATAATTTAGGGGTCCTGCATAAATTAAGACTAGTTTAGGTGGTTTTTCTGTAATCATAGACAAATTCAGGGGCTATTTATAAAAATAGATTAATGCAGGGGCTATTTATATAAAAAACAAATTAATGCAGGGGCTTATACATTATTTTTATAAACAAAAAGGTTAAAATAATAAATATTCCAGAGTTCCTGGGACTAGAACATATTTTCTGATAATTCCTGGGTTACCTAGTGATTCTTACTTAATTACAGGGCTCTCTTGATTAATAGTACTAAATAATTATCATAAAGTGCAAGGAACTCACCGGTTAAATATGAAACTGCCAACTCTCAGGATTGTCCTAATTAAACATAATTCATCTAAGGCATGGCTTCATCTAATACTGTAGACTTGGTCTTTAGGCGTGTGGTCCACGGGTCTGGGGTGGACTAGCCCAACAGGGACCGTTAGATCTAAATCTAACAGCCTACATTCAGAGAAGGGGCGAGCAAAGAACTAATCTGGACCGTAGGGATTTAATCAGATAGCAAGGATTTGAAATAGCCAAACGGTCCGCGCTTCTAATCTGAGCCGCTCCGTTTGCATCTAACGACCTGGGCTGCTCGATCGCTGATGGTGTGCATCGTCGCCGAAGACGATTCGCGACAGTGGTATTGTGCACGACGACGATTTTGCCAACACCCTAAATCCACACCTAATCGAGTACTACTATATCTACAATTAAACGAGGAAATGGTGAAATAGTGGAGTAGCTCACTGGAGCGCGGTGGCGGAGATTTGACGGATGATGGTGAAGAAGATCGAAATGGTTGCATGCGCCGGGCCCAACCGATTGTGCACTCCTCAATTTTCATCCTTCTTTTCCTAGGATATCACCGTAACAATTCGTTCGTCCCCACTGAAATGCTATGCTCATGTGAACCTTTAATTCACTCGCTCGTGCAGCTAGCTCTGGCCGTGGCCATGAAATGGTGTTTTGGGGATTGAGCTTGTTGTGATAATATTCAGACGGGGGAAACAGTATATGCACTGCGTTTATGCATCTCTTGCTCATTATCTCGTATTCCTAAAACTTTTATTGTTTTACTGTTATTGTTGAACTTTTTTTACCATAAGAGTTGTGGCCATAGAAGTACCGAAACATATCAGGTGCTTCTGTGTACCTTTGGATCTCCCGCTTTCATGATTTGTGCTAGAGAAGATACATGAACTTTTTTTATCTCAAACCCACAACTTATTACTCTTCTCAAGCACTTATTTTCTCCCTCTTGTGTGTGTTGCAACTTACACAAGTGTTTGTTAGGTAAATCTTGATTTTTGCATAATGATAAATGATAACATGCACCGCTGATACGTATTTTTGTTGGATTTGGTGTATATTTTTCCTAGTGTAGAACACTACTTGGGATAATGCTGGGTACTAGGTAGTAGTAGGGATGTTTTGGTTCCCTGCTCATATTAATTATGCTTTTTACGCAGTGGAAGATTTAGACTTTTATAATAAGTTATGCCACAAAAAATATCTATGCTACTCAACAAAAATATTGCAATGTCAAAAATATCTAGTAATGATATTTATATTGAGCGATCTGGTCTCTAATTTAATTAGCAGTCTCGTTGTTGTTCCTCTTGATGATGCTATAATACAAAATAAATTATTAACAAAAACACATAAAATGAGATAACATGAATAATTCATCCAATTCAAAGAAACTACTACCACCGTTCATAGAAATTTGTCGCTTGTTTTGAGGGAGAAGGGAGTACTTATCAAGCTACAAACTAATGAGTGGAAAAAAAAATGTTGCTCCGCTCGATGATTGTAGCGCATTGCCTGTATCTTCTCTTGTGTCTGTAGTTAAGCGATTGGCGTTTGTGCTCGCTGATGTAGCATTCGCATGCCCGAGTCACTGCGGTTAGGATTGGAGATGACAAATAATGATATAGATTCAAGAGACACAATGAGGATTAGAATTGTTCATGCTGCCCACTTGCACTTCCCAATCTGATTATGGTCTGCTAATTTGCTATTTGTTTCTCTCTTTCCAATATGTTACAGGCTCTCGGACCTCAAAGTTGTTCTGTAAACATAGACGCCATGTGCCTCGATTCCTAACGACATGACCCCAGCAGACAATAGGTCAGCAGCTACAGAACGAGTATCTTTGCTCATTTGGTGCATCCATCGGTATGCTTGTTTCACGGTATTATCGGTTGGTCTCACAAATTCATGATTTGTTGTTGTTGCCTCCATTTATCTTGCTTCGCCCGTTATTTGGCTGAGTACACGTTCTTGACTGATGAATATGAATTGTTGTCCAGACAGTTCGACATCATCTTCAGTAGCGGGTCCAGGATGTGTAAATGTTAGGTATTCACCAATACACAGGCATCTTGGGAGCTCCGACCATGGTTATCGCATACTTCGTGGTTCAAACTTTCAGAGCACGTCACCCGTGAATGTTGCAATAATCACCATTCAGAATCATGAACTGATTTTTTGCGTGTTTGTTTAGAATCTGAATGTTGTATTGCATCAACTCTGTGTTTGGATCATGGAAGATTTGAAGCTTGTTTTCCATCTATGCAACTTGGAACAGCAACGTGCCGGAGAATCCAGCCTCATTATATTTCTCACACTGGGTGTCATTGTGCAAAAGAGAGAACAAATACACTCTGATTATTGGTGAACTTAAACTTTCAAGTGTTAACTCAGCTACCTATACATTCATAATTAAATAGCTCATCATCTAAGCTTATTCGTCGCTTCAGCCACATCATAGAATTGATAACTTAAAACAAAGAAAATGCAATAAAACTATAAGAAATTACACCCAGGTTAATACGGTACATGATAATAAACAAGCGATGATAAATATGACAAATGTCTATCACAGACATCTACATTTTCAGATAGAGAATAATTTTTCGAATGCATCATTGATGGTGCACTTTGATCACTAACTCCAGTTTTAAACAATATGAAACTTAGGACAAATAATCAATTTTCGGATATATTTTTGTCCTAAATAAACCTCTTGTGACCGTCGGAGTCGCGCACGAGGCAAATCAGTTAAATCATAGAATAGGCAAACAAGATTCTCAGCAACATTCCAATACCCTAACATTGCTACTGTGAATTCTAAGAACCGGGGAAGAAAACCTGGTCTGTCAGGTATGATGTATTCTTGATTAAAATAGCGAACCGCAGTGGTAGGGGTGGGCATCCGGTTAACTGAAACCAATCGGTTCAGTTTTCTAGTTTTTTTTTCAAAGTTCGGTTTCCAGAAAATGAGAACCGAAATTATGACTGTGGAAGAGAAAAGCGACCCGTTAACCGAAAAAACCAGCTTATGACTATGGGCATCCGGTTAACCGAAAAAACCAGCTTATGACACCGAAGCAGCGAACCCACAGTGTCGCACATCGACCAGGCTCGAGGGCGGCGGCGCACGGCGATGAGGCTGCGACTTCGGTGCAGCAGCGCACAGCGGCGGAGGGCCGCACAGCGACCAGGGGCGGCGCAATCGGTGGATTCGCAGGGCGTCGATGAAAGTGCATCTAGATCCCTTGTGGATTTTGGTTGATTAATGACAAACAATTAAAGAGCTAATGAGTTTGATTGAGTTCGTGCAAAAAATTTAGTACGAAATGAAATTCACCAAAGGAGAAAATACGTGAAAAGTGGAGTAGAAATAATTTTTTATTTTTCCTTTAGTCATAGGAAAATATGTACTATTAAGAGGGACACGACGTGTGGAAACTTAGTGAGTCAAATGGGAGCTCAACCTCTTGGGTAGGTTTTAGAAAAACCCCTAGTGTCAGGGTCGGACTTGTCTGATGCCTTGGGTCGGACAAGTCCAAAAACTCTCTGGTGGATTTCAGACATGTCCGAATCTGTTTGTCGGACATGTCCAAAATCTCTCTTTTGGTATTCACTATTTAGACATGTCCGAAGCGGGTCGGACATGTCCGAGGTACTCGACTTAGAAAATTTTCTAAGTGTTTGAAACTCATAATTGTCTGAGATGGGTGTTCAGACAAGTTCAAAAAGTCTCCGCTCGATTTCACACATGTCCGAAGTGGGTCGGACATGTCTGAGGTAAACTTTTTTGAGTTAGTGCCTCAGATTAGTCTGAGTTGAAAAGTCTCTCCTTCCGTGTCAGACATGTCCGAGATTAGTCGGACTTGTCCGACGCAGCTTTTATGCGCAAATTCAAATCAAAATGGTTAGCTGTACTGTCTCTGATGTCAGCAGGTTGAACATGTCCGAGGTTTTGTCAGACTTGTCCGACGTGGGCTGTTACCTAATGTCTAAAAAAAATATTAGAGTATAAATAGCCTGAGATTTCGTCCCCAAACCAAGCCTAACCCTACAGAAACTCTCAAAGCCGCCTCAAACCCTCAAGAAAGCCTCCTTCCTTGTTCTTCACCCTCTTGAGCCCAAATCCAAAGTTTTTTAGGAAGAGTGAAGGAGTGATTGTGAGACTTGACAAGAGAAGTCCATAGGGGGTTTGAGCAATGTTTGATTCACTGAGTTTTTTCGTGATTGCGTGTTTGTTACTCTTGGGGTTCTCTTCTGTGATTTCTTAATTCGAAGAAGTTTGTAATCTCTTGTGATAGTGGAACATCCAAGACTTGACCTTTGAGGCATCTTGACGAGGTTAGGGTTGTTAGGCCTGGTCCTTCGTGGACTTCTTAACGGGGATGTAGGTTTCTTCGTGAAGCCGAACCTCGCGAGAAAAATCTCTTTTCCGTTGTTTTCATTTTAATTTCCGCAAACTTCTTACTTTCTAGTGATCATCTAGGTTTACTTTCGTCTTTTTTAAAATTCAGTTTCTTTAAATCACTATCCGAATTGTTGTAATAACATTTGGTACCCGAAATGTTTGGGTACCAAGGTTTCGGTTCGGTCTTTGGTCCTATACGATATATCCGAATCATACATTATATCCATGTCATGTTTGCACAAATTTAATATGATTTATGAATTTAATCCCATAAGGTAATTAATTATAAATTGACAAATGATAAATCACAAGTAAACGTTTAAATCCAACAACTTCACACATCACAACTTTAAAATAAAATATCAAAATTTGAATTGTTCATAGTTTATCACGCATAATTTAACTTATGATTTGATGGACCGACTATCCGGTTATTTCAGTTACCCAAGGGTGGTACCCGAACCTGAATTTTATTTTTTGGTTATTTATATTTGCTACTGTAAGGATCGAATGCCCAAGAGGGGGGGGGGGTGAATTGGGATTTCTTCAAAAAATTCTAAGCAATGAAACTTAATTTCTAAAGCCCAATTCCCTACGCGACTATCTATACATTCTAGTAGATAGAAACTTTGCGGAATATAAAATGCATAATAGTAAGAGAAGGAGAAGGATGCAAACTCCCGAGGAGACAAGGATTTATCCCGTGTTTCAGCAAGATCGTGAAGATCTTTCTACATCCACGTTGTGGCACCCACCAAAGGGTTTTGCCACACCCAAGTCACCAAGACGAGGGGTCTTCACTATTCCTCTCCGTTCGCCTCCTTGGCAAGGTGGAGCTCAAGCCTTGTACAACTTCGACCTTCCGGGCTTCCACAAACGCCTTGGCAAGCTCCGAAAGTCTTTTCACGATTACAACACCAAGGGCACTCCCTTGAGTCTCTCACACTATCCTAGAGAGTCCACTCACCCAGAATGGTGGCACACAAGCTCTCTCTCTAGCTAGTTCTAGCCTAAACCTTGGTGTAGAGATGATCGAAATGGTGTGGAAGTGATTGCTCTTGGTCTTGAACACTTGTGGATGTGTTGATAGCTTCTGGTGATCAAGACTTAATGAAATGACAGGGTTAGGGGGTATTTATAGCCAGCCTCCCCGAAATAGCCATTGGAAAAGTAGGCTGACAGAACTTTACTGTGAACACCGAATGATCTGATGTCTCCCCTTT
Organism: Tuctoria greenei; assembly: GCA_036927565.1. NCBI lineage: Eukaryota > Viridiplantae > Streptophyta > Magnoliopsida > Poales > Poaceae > Tuctoria > Tuctoria greenei. Next base: position 7,725,381 of record JAYESD010000003.1, read on the forward strand.
AGTTATCATCGGTCTAATTACTTTGGCTGACGTCATTGTGTCAGATATGACCTTTGTTAGACCGATGTTGCTCCTGTCTTCTCATCGGATGATCCGGTGGCTCTTCCTCCAGAATTTGCTTAATCTTGATGCTTACTGGAGTGATTGACCGATGTGTGTAAGTCTGCACATCGGATGATCCGGTGCTACACTTGGTCCAATGGTATTGCAAACTGTACTGATGGACCGATGTCACTGAGCCATTCACATCGGATGATCCGGTGAGTACATTGTTCTAAGGTCTTCTTCTTCAGTTGAACCAACTCGACCGATGTGTATATTTCTGAGATCATCGGTTGATCCGGTGAGTTGATTTTGTTTGCTTCGAGTTGTTTTGAGTGAATCTTTTGTGTCTTCCTCAGATGACCTCTTAGACATTTGTTTCATAGGCCTCTCTGATGATCTTCAAGTATTGTGTGTTGTCAACTTATGGTTGAGTGACTTAGACATAAGAGCTTTCACTTCTTGTCTTTATCTCATTGATTTGATCTCAAAAGTTGATTGTATATGGGTCTCCAACGACATATTCATTTCATTTTATCGAGTGATTATGGGGACCTTGCATTCACAAATTCATTAGTAAAGTTCAATGGTTGTCATTAATCACCGAAACCGTACATCATGAGGGGGGGCCTAGATGCTTTCAATCTCCACCTTTTTGGTGATTGATGACAACACAATAATTAAAGCGCAATAGTAATGAATTTGATAGAATGAAACTTAAAAGAATATGCAATGAATACAGGATGTCACACTTGAAGCTTAAGCATCAATTAATAACTCAAGTGTGAATAAGTGATCATAAACATAGATAAACACCAAATTTGCCCAAACGATTAATAACTCATGGAAATAAGTTCATTAGAGCTCAAAAGTAGCAAATGAGAAGTAAACACACCAAATGTAGCAAACACACTGAATTACAAGAATGATAAACGATAAATGATAAAAGAGACTCCTCCTGACACTAAGACGCTCCCCCTGACTCCTCTAACTCTTCTCCCCCTTTGGCATCAAGACACCAAAAAGGGATCCGAGCGCCTATGGACCCTGAGTGCTGGGCGCGATGACGAACTGGTCACCGTCGCTGTCGTCGGAGCTGCTGGCTGGAGTAGCGGTGGAGGGAGCTGCCAGAGCCGTAGGAGCCACCGTCGGTGCCTGCTGTGGAGGAGCTGCTGGAGCAGGGGCACTGACGACGGAGGCTGGCGACTGCTGGAACAAGGTCGTGGCCGGCAGCGGGGTGTGGATCGGAGCACCAGGATCCAGAAGAGGAGACATGCTGAAGGAGGGAATCGGCGTAGAAGGTACTGGGGCCACTGGAGCGGCAGCTGGAGCCAGAACTGGAGGTGGTGGAGCGACTCCTGGCAGCTACGATGGGAGGGCAATCCCGGTCTGGGTGTAGAGGTTGGTGATCAACCCCAGGATGCCCATCATCGCCTGCTGCGTCTGCTGCTGCTCGTCGAGAGTGTGCTGGTGCATCTGGTCGATAAGTCCCGTCAGCCTGTCAGTGTCTTCACGCCTCTCACAGGCGATCTGCCGCTGCATCTCCTGCTGCTGCTGCTGGAGCTCAAGGAGACGGGCAGCCTGCTCTGCTCGGGCCTGCTCGGCTGCCAGCCTGTCCAGACGCTGCTGCTCAACCATCTGCTAGAGGAGCGACGTCAGCTCTGACTGCTGCGTGACCTACGCCTCACTGATGGGAGGTGGAGTAGGTGGTGACACTGTAGAGCCTCCAGCCTCCACGTCGTGCTGCCTGGGTGAGGGTGGAGGAGGGAAGTACTCCTCGACACTGTCGTCGGTGTCGCTCTCAGACCAGATATGCTACAAGTCCTCCCCCTGTGCCTCAACCTCGGCAAGCCTCTCATCCTCCTTCTCTAAGTCAGACCAGTCCTCCTCAGAAAGGCGAGCCATGACCTGACGCTTGACTGGACGGCCAAGGCAGCGGTATCCAGGAGCCGGGGAACGGTAGTGACCGAACCGTGTCACACTCTCGTCAGTGAGACGGTCGTGCACGGCGGACCCCTCAGGAACCATCATAGTGAGCAGATAGCTGATCCAGTGTCCATATATGAGCTGCCTCATCATGCCCACCCTGTCTATGATCACATCCTCCATCTCGCATATGAGGACGTCCATGATGTCGAACTCCATCCCGTTCATGATGTAGAACAGGAGAGTCTGCTGTAAGCTGGTGAACCCCTCCAAGTAACCAGACCTCGGTAGGAGCGTGCGGCGCAAGGCGAGGTGCACTGTGCGCGCAACTGGAGTCAACAAGGTTGGTACTCTCGGCTAGTCAGGAGAGAAAGTAGGACCGAACAAAGAACATATCTCCTCCAGCGATGGTGCCACTCCTCCAGTGAGCGGCCTCCTCGGTGGATCTGCCTGACTGTAGACCCTCTCATGCACGCAGGTGTCGTGCAAGTCCACTCCTAGCAACCGTCCCAGCGTATGCCTCGTCAAGTGGTAGTGCTGACCCATGAACATGAAGTCAATTGATCTTCCGCCCTCAGAGACATAGAGGGTGGCGTAGAAGACGCGGACCCAATCTTCCACATAGGCACTCCGCTCATATGCCATCAGCTGCACCAAACCTCGGTACCTCTCAAAATAAGGACGGATCTTCGTCTCTGCTGCCAAAGCTAGCTGTCCCCAATCCAGATAGTTGTGTTGAAACAGCTTGTGACCTCAACGACTGTAGGTCTCATAGAGTGATGCCTGGGTGACAGTCCAGAAGCGACTATCCACCAAGGCCTCTTGGGGCTGTGGGTACCACTCCTCAAGCAGCACATTCCACCTGAGCTTGCAAAGCTGCTTGGCCTTCATCTTCCTGTACTCGGTCAACCGGACTCCTTCAACGACATGGACAGTGGTGTCCACCTCGTAGATAGCACGCTGGGCCTCCCTGTCCTCACGACGGTCGGCAGCCGTCGGTCTCGGACGAGGAGCTGACGCAGTGTGACCCCCACGGGTCAGGGCTGAGCGCCGGCGGACGAGAGGCTCAACCGGCTCTTCCTCGGCCTCGGAGTCGTCAATCACCGGAGGCTGCCTTGGACGAGCCTCACGGATCCTTAGGGATCCCCCTCGGCCACGCTCACGCTCCTCGGCGGTGCGAGCGGCCATCAAAGCCTTCTTCTCCTCCTTCGACAGTTTTTGCTTCTTCGCGGCCGGCTCCGCGATAGCCTTCCCCTTGTTCTTCTTGTCGCGAGCCATTGCGATTGCTCGATTGAACGGAGTCGACGAAGGTGATGCGGAGATTGACGGGGTAGGAAACCCTAGCGGCGATGGATGCACCGCGATGTGTAAGTGCATCTAGGATATCCCTTGTGGGTTTTGGCTAATTGATGACAAACATATGAGATCCTAATGAAACTACTGAGATGATTGCAGGACAAACAAGTGAAACATTTCGGTGCACACAAAAAGGTGAAAAATGAAGTGGTGTTCAAAGAGAAATACTTTGATGAAGCTTGGAAGACCAAAATAGATTTTGAATGTATAGGGAGTGTATGAAAGACACACTCCAAGAGCTCACAACTTTGCGCGAGGGTAAGGGATTAAAACTAACCTAACTTTAACAAAGCACCAGACTAGTCCGATCATGGACCGGACTAGTCCGTTCACCTTTCTGGAATCCCACTCACAAGGAGACCGGACTAGTCCGTTCATCCACCGGACTAGTCCGTTGATGTTTCTGGAGTCTCTCATACTGAGGGACCGGACTAGTCCGATCATTGACCGGACTAGTCGTTGAACTTTTTGTAATCACCCATTCGTGGAGATCGGACTAGTCCGATGAACTTTCTGGAGTCACTTTCACGCAGAACCGAACTAGTCCGATGTTGGACCGGACTAGTCCGACAAACTTTCTGGACCTCGAAACACATTGGAACCGGACAAGTCCGGACTTGCACCAGACTAGTCCGGTGTTAGGGTTTTTCAACAGCTAGCTTTTGGAAACCCTATAAATAAAGAGTCCACGACTTTCCTATCGACATACACGTCGAATATTGATCAAAGAGCAAACCCTAGCGCCGCCACTTCGTCCCAAGAGCCCAAAACACATCTCCCCACACATCTAAAGTTCAAAAAGAGTGAAATCAATTGAACACTTGGATTCGGGATTGGGAGATCGTCATTCTTTCATTGCAATCTCTTGGGGTTTGATCTTTCTACACTCATACTCTGCATTGTAATACTTTGGAGTGTACTTGATCATTTTTTCATTGTAATTCTCGTGGGAGCCCTCAACGTGTGAGGTTGCCCCACAAACTTGGTGATTACCCGTGATAGTGGAATCAAGTCGGCCTTCGTGGTGACTTGAGGAGGGAAAGGGTTGGAGACCCGGCTCTGTGTGAGCTTCCTCAACGAGGACGTAGATCTCGTGGTGAGATCGAACCTCGGGAAAAATTCGTGTGTCTTGTGTCTCATTTACTTTAAATTTTGTTCATTAGATCATTTGAGTGCTAAACTTCAACATAAGGCAATTAGAAGTTACACCTGCATTCTTATATTAATTTCAAGTACACATATCAGTTGTTCTCAATTCTGCTGCTAAAGAAATTTATTTTCCTAATTAACACCTGATCAACACACATAACTTTTGCACACTGGACTAGTCCGCCCACACAACTGGACTAGTCCAGCCAACTAAGTTTTGACGATTCTATTAAGTGTGTAGGAAATTCAAAAGGCCTATTCACCCCCCTCTAGGCCACATTCAATTGGTATCAGAGCAAGGTTCTCCACCAACGAGACTCACATCTCGGAGAGATCAATGGCCTCTGAGAAGAACAACGATATCTCGAAGATGAACATCAATGAGGAGGAACAAGAAACTAAAGCTTTTGATGTGCTGAAAGAGAGCCCACACGATGATGAAGAAGTGCGACAATTGAAGGCACTTCTGAGAAAGAAGCTGCTAGGACAAAAAGAAAGGAAGAAGAGAAGACGACGGGGAGCGGTCATCACGACTACTCCCGACAGCCTTACAACTACAACCGTCTCAACTCAAACAACCATTATCTTTCTATTCCTATGGGAAAATCTCCACATTTTGACAGAAGCGACTATACAATGTGGAAGTACAACATGAAGATGCATCTAATATACCTAAATCCTAGTCTATGGCACATCGTTTGCACTGGCATAGATATCCCGGACACGGATGAAGAACTCACCCCAGAACAAGAACAAGAGATTCACAGAAATGCACAAGCCGTCGCCGTGATCACATCATCATTAAGTAGAGAGGAATTCACCAAGATTGATGGCTTAGAAAGTGCAAAGGAAATCTGGGATACACTTAAGACGGCTCACGAAGGAAATAGATCGGTTCGTGAAGCAAAAATAGAAATGCTTGAAGGAGAGTTGGGGAGATTCGCTATTGAAGAAGGCGAATCACCTCAAGACATGTACAACCGTATGAAGGCAATCATCAACAAGTTACGTGCCTATGGAAGTAAGAAATGGACGGATCACGAGGTAGTCAAGAGAATGATTGGAGCCTTCATGCCAAGAAATGTCACACTCTGCTCAATGATTAGAGAAAGCCCCAATTTTCATAAATTGACCCCCGATGAGTTGTTGGGGAAGATCATAAATCACGAGATGATGGAGAAAGAGGCAAAATACGTCAAAGACTTGGCCGAACTCACTTCCTCCAAAAGGAAAGAGGTCGCTCTCAAAGCTACATGCCGACCCAAACTCAAAGAAGCTCATGAAGATCAGGACGATGGGCACACAAGTGACGAGAGCACCGATCTTGATGATGAGGAAATGGTACTCTTTATCAAGAAGTTCAAGTGAATGATGAAAAGAAGACACGGCAACAACTCAAATGAAGGCAAAAGCAAGGACAAAGGAAAATCCAAGGCTCGACGCACTTGCTACAACTGCGGAGAGTATGGTCACTTCATGATGGAATGCCCCTATGAAGAAAACAAAAAGAAGAAGGAAACAAGATCTCAAGAAAAGAAAAATTTCAGAAAAAGAAGACAAAACCATCAAGCTCACATTGGCAAGGAGTGGGACTCAAACGACGAGTCCTCCTCTGATGAAGAAGAAGAGATGGCCACTATTGCAATCAAGAAGCCTACTATGAAGGCCACACTCTTTCCAAACATGGGAGGACAGGACATGAACAACCACACTTTCCCTATGGCTAAGGAAGGCAAGAAAAAGGTACGGCTCACTCCTCCTACGCTAAATTCCTCTATTGATGACTTTGACAGCTCTAGCGATAACGAAGAAATGTTTAGAGGATTAAGTAAAATTGCTCTAAAGAAAATGGAAATGTTGTCGAACGAAATTTTTGAGAAGGAAGAACTTCTTGATCGACAAGAAGATATGCTCATCCGTGAAAGGAAGAGATATCAAGAAGTTGAAAAGCTTCTCGAGCTTGAAAGAGAGAAGAACAAGTCGCTTGAAGTTGAGCTAGTCTTGAGTAAGGAAACTTACTCAAAGCTAAAAGACTCGCATATTGCAATCAAGGAAGAACTTGCTAACTTGTCAAAAGTTAACAAGATCCTTGAGGTGCAAGTTGAGTCGCTCAAGCAAAGGTCTTCCTCCAAGAGATCTTCCTCCAAATATATGAGTTCGACAACAATCAGAACTTGCACTTGCTCTAGTAAGAAGAATATTATTTCTAATACATCAACTTCTCGTAATATGCATGCCCCTCCAAGAGACATCTTTGATAAGGAGAAGATCAAATATGCACGCAGTGCATACATGGTCACTAGACCTCCTAATATCAAAGATGGCCTTGGTTTTGATAAGAACAAACACATGCCTAATTCTAATCATGCTAAGAATAGAATTGTCTTTGTCAAGGAAAAATCTCATGAATCTGAACCACAAACATTGTTTCATACATTTAATGCTTCTTATGTTCTTATGAAAGCCAAAAATGAAAGAGTCATTGCCAAATATACAGGGCCACACCACAAGAACTTGAAAACTTGTGTGTGGGTGCCAAAGACTCTTGTGACTAACCTGAGAGGACCCAAGCAAGCTTGGTACTTAAAACCAAGGAATAATTCTTTTTTGCAGGCTTACTCCTCCGGCGGAACAAAATGGGTACTTGATAGCGGATGCACAAATCACATGACCGGAGAGAGAGGTATGTTTGTGGAGTACGAGCACAACAAGGATCCAGGTGAAGGCATATACTTCGGAGACAACAGCCAAGGAAATGTCTTCTCAACATACCTTATCAAATGTTTTACACGTAGATTCTCTAGATTATAACCTTTTGTCAATATCCCAACTATGCGACAAAGGTTACAACTGCTTATTCACTGATGAGGGTGTGACTGTTTTTAGAAGAAGCGATGGCTTGATTGCATTCAAGGGAATGTTGAAGGGCAAGCTTTATCTAGTTGACTTCAACAAAGATAAAGCCGAACTCAACACTTGCTTGGTTGCTAAGACCAACATGGGATGGCTGTGGCATAGACGGCTAGCCCATGTTGGGATGAGAAATCTGCAGAAACTTCTAAAAGGTGGTCACATCCGTGGTCTTAAGGATGTGGTTTTTGAAAAGGACAGGCCGTGCAGCGCTTGTCAAGCAGGAAAACAAGTCGGAGCACCACACCCCGCCAAGAATGTGATGACCACCGAAAGACCGCTGGAAACTCTTCACATGGATCTTTTTGGTCCAGTCTCGTACATCAGCATCGGCGGTAACAAATACGATTTAGTAATTGTTGATGATTTTTCAAGATTTACCTGGGTATTTTTCTTGTATGATAAATCAGAAACTCAGGGGATCCTCAAGAAGTTCTTAAGAAGAGCTCAGAACGAATTCTCATCAACCATAAAGAACATCAGAAGTGACAACGGGACAAAATTCAAGAATCTCCAAGTTGGAGAGTTTCTCGATGAAGAAGGGATAAAACATGAATTCTCAGCACCCTACTCCCCTCAACAAAATGGAGTGGCCGAAAGGAAGAACAGAACATTAATCGAAATGGCGAGAACCATGTTGGATGAATACAAGACATCAGATCGGTTTTGGGCAGAGGCGGTGGACACCGCTTGCCATGCCACTAATCGACTATACCTCCATCGACTACTGAAGAAAACTCCATATGAGCTCCTTACTGGTAAAAAGCCAAATGTTTCTTATTTTAAAGTTTTTGGTTGCAAATGTTTTATTCTGAACAAGAAATAGAGGGCCTCGAAGTTCGCTTCGAAGTACGATGAAGGATTCTTGCTCGGTTATGAATCGAATGCCTACGCCTATCGTGTCTTCAACAAGGTGTCCGACCTTGTTGAAGTAGCACGTGACGTAGTGTTCGATGAATCTAACGGCTCACAAGTGGAGCAAGTTGATAAGTGTGTGCTAGATGAAGAGGAAGCTCCATATGAAGCACTGAAGAAAATGGGACTTGGCGATATCTTACCACAAGAGCAAACATTCGACTCAAATGCACAAGTTGAACCTCAACGCGGAGGCAATGATCAAGGGGGAGCCCTTGCACAAGATCAAGAGGAGGAAGGTCAAGAAGATCAGGACCATCATGGTAGCAATGATCTAGGGGGAGACAATGTACATGAAGATAATGAAGAACAAGAAACTACACAAGCTCCACACCCAAGAGTACACCAGAGCGTGCAAAGAGACCACCCTGTCAACAACATCATTGGAGATATTGCAAAGGGAGTAACTACTAGATCTCGAGTTGCAAATTTTTGTGAATCCTACTCTTTTGTGTCTTTTCTGGAACCATACAGGGTAGAAGAAGCCTTAGGGGATCCAGACTGGGTGATTGCAATGCAAGAGGAGCTGAACAACTTCAAGAGAAATGAAGTATGGGAGCTAGTGGAGAGACTAAAGGCGAACATAGTCAGAACTAAATGGGTCTTTCGGAACAAGCAAGATGAACATGGAGTAGTAACAAGAAATAAGGCAAGACTGGTGGCCAAAGGTTATTCTCAGGTCGAAGGTTTGGACTTCGATGAAACTTTCGCTTCTGTAGCTAGACTTGAGTCCATTCGTATTTTATTGGCATATGCTACTCACCATAATTTTAAGCTGTATCAAATGGACGTCAAAAGTGCCTTCTTAAACGGCCCAATCAAGGAGGAAGTTTATGTGGAGCAGCCACTAGGATTCGAAGACCCGAAGTATCCCAACCATGTCTACAAACTGCGTAAGGCTCTCTATGGCCTCAAACAAGCTCCTCGAGCTTGGTATGAGTGTCTTAGAGATTTTCTAATTCAAAATGGATTCAAAATTGGTAAAGCTAACTATACACTTTTCAATAAACATTGTGATGATCATTTATTTGTATGTCAAATTTACGTTGATGATATTATCTTTGGATCAACTAACAAATCCTTCTGTGAAGAGTTTAGCAAAATTATGACAGATAGGTTCGAGATGTCAATGATGGGCGAATTAAAGTTCTTCTTGGGATTCCAAGTCAAGCAACTAAGAGAAGGTACATTTATAAGCCAAACCAAATATACACAAGACATTCTCAAGAAATTCAATATGGACAAAGCCAAGCCCATCAAGACACCCATGGCCACAAATGGACATCTCGACCTCAATGAAGACGGTCCAAATGTAGATCAAAAGGTATATCGGTCCATGATTGGCTCTTTACTTTATTTATGTGCATCTAGGCCAGATATTATGCTTAGTGTTTGCTTGTGTGCAAGGTTTCAAGCTGCACCTAAAGAGTGTCATCTAGTTGCTGTAAAAAGAATCCTAAGGTACCTTGTGCACACACCCACCTTGGGCCTTTGGTATCCCAAAGGATCCAAATTTAACTTGATAGGATATTCCGATGCCGACTATGCAGGATGCAAAGTCGATAGAAAGAGCACGTCAGGGACTTGTCAGTTTCTTGGTAGGTCCCTGGTATCTTGGTCATCTAAAAAGCAAAACTCTATTGCCCTTTCCACAGCAGAAGCAGAATATATTGCAGCCGGTAGCTGTTGCGCCCAATTACTTTGGATGCGACAAACCCTTAGGGACTACAGCTACAATCTTAACCATATCTCACTTCTATGTGACAATGAAAGTGCTATAAAAATTGCACACAACCCAGTAGAGCACTCAAGAACTAAGCACATAGATATCCATCATCATTTTCTTAGAGATCATTCATTAAAAGGTGACATTGCTATTTCACATGTTAGAACTGAAAAACAACTTGCAGATATTTTTACCAAACCATTGGATGAGAAAAGGTTTTGTGAACTTAGGAATGAACTTAATATTCTTGACTCTCGAAATGTGGCTTGAAACGTTGCACATTTGGTTGATACTTCAAATGTTACATTTTATTGCTAAAACTTCCCCTCACCTTTTTTTTCTCCTAAGAAAACTATTTTTAATGAAGAAATCTTGGAATTTATGAACATGTTTTTGTGTTGATTGCTTTCTGGTCATAATCACCAAGATTATTTGCAAAACTTGTCCTTCAATCACTATTAGTTATCTCTAAATACTTAGTTTGTCCAGTAACACCGGGCTAGTCAGGTTTGCCACCGGACTAGTCCGGATAATCCCTCTTCCTAGGGTTTTCAGGGACACCGGACTAGTCCGTTCGGCTGCCTATATAAGCAGCTGGCCTGTTTCAAATCTCCCTCCACTTGACCTAAAACCTCTCCTCTCAAACCCTAGCCCCCAAAAGGTGATTTTCGTGTTGAGCCCTCAAAATCCAAGCTCTCTCCGTGAGAAACTCTCCCCTCAACGAGTTGGTACTCCTCTCCAGACTCATCCGGACAGATTTGCGCTCCTTCAACGTGAATCCTCAAATCTCGGTAAATTTCTCCCTAAAATCAAACTCTCAACTTTTCTAGTCCTAGTTTATTTCTCTTGATTCTAAGGAAGTACATTAGCTTCAGAGATGTATTCCTTTCACCTTCATACTCATTTGCACCCTAGATAGAAGTTGTGATTCTAGTTTTGTTAGGGTTCTTGTGCCAGGCCGGACTAGTCCGGCTCCTAGGTACGGACAAGTCCGGTACACCGGACTAGTCCGCACTCTGAAACCGGACAAGTCCGGTCTCTGAAACTTGAATCCTCACATCACCTTCATTCTTAGTTCATTCTCATCTAAATCATGAACTCCTTGTTAGGAACGATGTCTTCAAGCTCAGATGACAGCTCCTTCCATGTTGATGAAGAAGTTGAGCGCGAAAAGGTGAAGAGAGCCAAGGAGAGGTACATGAAGAAAAGGCATGATGTAAATGTGCACTCTCCACCCTCCGACGACAACTTGCCCAAGAAAAGGAGGGTAGTTGTGAAGAAGGCCCAAGGAAAGGCCAGTGAGAGCTCCTCAGGGCCAAAGAGGACTCTCAACAAAGGAAAGGGACTTGCTAGTGGTCCCATTGGACCCTTGAAAATGAAGAACCCAAGTCACCGCAACAGGCAACGCTCAAGTAAGGATTTCACTAGAAAAGGGGGTGAGCTTGCCGACAGCTTCAGGCAGGTTGGTGTGTATGCTCAACCTCAGCAATGCTCAGACCCAAGATTTTGGAGCAACTTCCATGCCGACTACTACGAGCATGTGTACATGAAGATGAAGAACCCCGTTGTGAAGAGTCAATGGGTGAACATTGGGTACATGCAGTCAAAGAAGTATCCTACTTTCCGTGAGGTGGTTGAGTCTCTGGAGAGGCACGGACTGAAGGAACTGTTTTCCTTTGAAAATGACTGGAACAATGAGGTGATCGCCCAATTCTACTCTACCCTCTACTTTGCTCGGGGTGATGGAGACAGTCTTACTTGGATGACCCATGGTTCCAAGTATAGTGTCACTTATGATGAGTTTGCAAGGATTCTCCACCTTGAGCATACCTTGGATCATGATCTAGTCATCCACAATTTGCAACCCCTGGAGAAGGATGAGCTCACATTTCTCTATGACACAAGGATGCCGTATGTTGCTCCCACTATCAAATATTTGAAGCCCTTCTATGTGGTCCTCAACAGAATTTTGAGGAAGACAATAGCCCCAAAAGATGGAGATGCGGGGACTATTCAAGGAACCTTGAGGACCCTAATGAAGGTCATTGGTGGGAGGAGACCGTTCAATGTCTTTGAATACATCTACAATGACATTGTGAACATCTCAATCACTCCAAACAGATCTTGTGGGTATGCCCCGTCATCATGTACATGATTGAGAAGGTGACTGGACTTGAGTTCGTCAAGGATGTTCACCACACGGGGATGAAACCGCAAAAGCCCACCGAGTACACTCTACCTTCAGCTCCTGATGCACCTCCCTCCCCTGAAGCTGAGAGGAGGACTAAACAGGCTCGAGATGTGAATGCAACAAGATCCTCAGCTGCTCCTCCTAGCTCTGCACCTGCTCATGAATCCTCCGGTGGTGTGCTCAAAATGCTCACCTCTGTCTTTGCTTGCTGCCGCAAGATTGAAGTCAGGCAGAAGAAGCATCAACAATATGTCAATGCCAACATCAAAGCAATCTGCGACAAGCTGGAGATTGAGCCGGTGGGATCCCCGCCCGCCTTCGAGGACTCTGAGGAAGAGTCCGCTCCAGCAAATGATGATGATGGTGGTGAATATGAGGACCGGACCGAGACGGAGGAAGAGAGTGACGATGAGTGATTCCCCTCAATTTTTCCCCTTTTGGTGCCTTGATGCCAAAGGGGGAGAGATTGAGACTAGGAGAGATTAAGACTAATAATTTGAGAGTCGTTGGTGTCTTTATGTTTTTGTGATCAAGGACATGTGTACTTAATTTTTAAAACCTTGTAATGCACTATTTCTTCTCTTATGTGTGATGCTTATTGTTGCTTGGATGATTATCTGTATACTCATTGTTGATTATCTTTACTTCATCACACCTTGTTGATCACACACTTGTTAGGCACCCCACCATAAGGTGTGTGTATATGTGAGAAGTTGTTTTGTGGACTTATCATTATTCTCATATGTGCTCACCTTATGAAAATCAAGATTTTATTCTCAATTGTGATATCTCAAATGGTTGTCATCAATCACCAAAAAGGGGGAAATTGTAAGTGCATCTAGGATATCCCTTGTGGGTTTTGGCTAATTGATGACAAACATATGAGATCCTAATGAAACTACTGAGATGATTGCAGGACAAACAAGTGAAACATTTCGGTGCACACAAAAAGGTGAAAAATGAAGTGGTGTTCAAAGAGAAATACTTTGATGAAGCTTGGAAGACCAAAATAGATTTTGAATGTATAGGGAGTGTATGAAAGACACACTCTAAGAGCTCACAACTTTGCGCGAGGGTAAGGGATTAAAACTAACCTAACTTTAACAAAGCACCGGACTAGTCCGTTCACCTATCTGGAATCCCACTCACAAGGAGACCGGACTAGTCTGTTCATCCACCGAACTAGTCCGTTGATGTTTCTGGAGTCTCTCATACTGAGGGACCGGACTAGTCCGATCATTAACCGGACTAGTCTGTTGAACTTTTTGTAATCTCCAATTCGTGGAGATCGGACTAGTCCGCGGACTAGTCCGATGAACTTTCTGGAGTCACTTTCACGCAGAACCGGACTAGTCCGATGTTGGACCGGACTAGTCCGGCAAACTTTCTGGACCTCGAAACACATTGGAACCGGACAAGTCCGGACTTGCACCGGACTAGTCCGGTGTTAGGGTTTTTCAATGGCTAGCTTTTGGAAACCCTATAAATAGAGAGTCCACGACTTTCCTATCAACATACACATCGAATATTGATCAAAGAGCAAACCCTAGCACCGCCACTTCGTCCCAAGAGCCCAAAACACATCTCCCCACACATCTAAAGTTCAAAAAGAGTGAAATCAATTGAACACTTGGATTCGGGATTGGGAGATCGTCATTATTTCATTGCGAGCTCTTGGGGTTTGATCTTTCTACACTCATACTCTACATTGTAATACTTTGGAGTGTACTTGATCATTTTTCATTGTAATTCTCGTGGGAGCCCTCAACGTGTGAGGTTGCCCCACAAACTTGGTGATTACCCGTGATAGTGGAATCAAGTCGGCCTTCATGGTGACTTGAGGAGGGAAAGGGTTGGAGACCCGGCTCTGTGTGAGCTTCCTCAACGAGGACGTAGATCTCTTGGTGAGATGGAACCTCGGGAAAAATTTGTGTGTCTTGTGTCTCATTTACTTTAAATTTTGTTCATTAGATCATTTGAGTGCTAAACTTCAACATAAGGCAATTAGATGTTACACCTGCATTCTTATATTAATTTCAAGTACAAATATCAGTTGTTCTCAATTCCGCTGCTAAAGAAATTTATTTTCCTAATTAACACCTGATCAACACACATAATTTTTGCACACCGGACTAGTCCGCCCACACAACTGGACTAGTCCGGCCAACTAAGTTTTGACGATTCTATTAAGTGTGCAGGAAATTCAAAAGGCCTATTCACCCCCCTCTAGGCCACATTCACGATGGCAATAAGTGCGCGTGGGGCGGCGGCGGCGCTGTGGTGATGGGGGAAAGCGGTGGCGGCGCTTGGTTGAGCGGCGGCGGCGACTGGTGGAGCGGCAGCTTGTGGAGGCGGCGGCGCTTGGAGGCGATGGAGGCGCGGTGGAGTGGGCGGCGCGTGGATGGAGGCGGCTGCGCGGCGGGTGGCGGCGGCGTCCGACGGGAGCACGACGGCGGCAGCCGGAGACAACGGCGGCGGTTGGTGGTGGCGCGGCGAGAGGAACGGCGGTGGCGGCGTCAGGATCGGGATAGGGAAGAAGGAGAACGAACGGCCGGTTTAAATAGTGGGTCCCAAACCCTAGCCATATTTTTAACATCGGATGGACCGATGTTGAAAGACGGAAGCATCGGTCGAATGATACAGTAAGGTTTTCCAGAAAAGTGCAGTTGACACCGGATGGACCGACGTTTAGGATTTGGATCATCGGTCGAATGGTACAGTAAGGGTGTTCAAAAAGGAATGTTGACACTGGATGGTCCGACATGGGAGGAAGTAACATCAGTGGAATTTGGCACAGTTCCAGAAGAGTGAACACTGGATGGACCGATGTTTTTCAGAATGAACGCGTCGGTCGAATTGAGATACTGACTGAACTGGCACTTGGAGATTGAACACCTATTGATCCGATGCGGGATTGACCTAGGCATCGGATAATCCGATGACTACAGAACAATAACATCCCATATATGTCCTTTGACCAAACAAACAAGCAAAGGGAAACACATGTCTTAGGACTTTTTGGGCAACCCCTTACCCCTCAAAGATACTAATATGCCAATAACTTGGCTAGGCCTTAAGGCAAAAGGAACATCGAGAAAAATAGGAGGAAATCATCCAAATAAAATGTAAGGCCCATGCTGTGTGAGGTAGAGTATGAAGACTTCTATCTCTTTGAAGCATGTTCCTCTAGGCATTAACGCACCTAACATTTTGTTCTTTCCACCTTATATGAGTTGAGATATTGCATTTCAAACAAGTCTCTTTCTCATGAGGTGGGTTCCCCTTTGTGACAATCTACCGTATGCAATGCCAAACATTTTATAATGCAAGAAATAGTAAGTCTATATGGCAGACATTATGCAAGACATAAAGTAAATCTATCTTGCCAAGTTTGAACCTTTCAAAGGCTTCTTCAGGGAGAGAACTCTCCAAACCTTGGGAAACCCAAATGAACCTCCATCCCAAGCTAACCCTAGCTCACCCCTATCCTTTGAGAGTTAGGCAAGACCTATATGAAGTGCATTCTTACATGACGTTCGTTGCATCTAGCACATTTAATTCACTTCTTAGCCTAGAAAAAGTTTTCTCATCAAGTGGTTTAGTGAAGATATCCGCCAATTGTTCTTCGGACCTAACACCTCTCAAAGAGATGTCTCCCTTAGCTTTATGGTCCCTTAAGAAATGATGGCGAATATCAATGTGCTTAGTGCGGGAGTGTTGAACGGGGTTTTTAGCTATCTTAACCGCACTTTCATTGTCACAAAGGAGAGGCACACAACCAAGTTTAATACCAAAGTACAAAAGGGTTTGTTTCATATAAAGAATTTGGGCACAATATGCACCGGCCGCAATATACTCCGCTTTCGCCGTGGACAAAGCGACGTAATTTTGCTTTTTGCTAGACCAAGATACTAGGGAACGCCCAAGCAGGTGGCACCCACCGGAGGTACTCTTGCGATCCACGCGGCATCTGGCAAAGTCCGAATCCGAGTATCCCACAAGATGGAATTTTGCACCTTTAGAGTACCACAAGCCCACACTAGGAGTATGCTTAAGATACCTAAGTATCCTAAAGACCGCCTTCCTATGCGATTCTTTAGGTGCCGCTTGAAAGCGAGCACACAAGCATACACTAAACATGATATCAGGCCTAGATGCGGTAAGGTAAAGCAATGAACCAATCATAGAATGGTAGTTAGATTGATCAATAGGTTTACCGTCCTTATCCGCGTTGAGATGACAATTGGTTGCCATTGGAGTGCTTCTTGAGCTACAATCTCCCATCTCAAATTTCTTCAAGAGGTCCTTGGTGTACTTCTCTTGATAGACGAAGGTCTCCTCTTGAAGTTGCTTGATTTGAAATCCAAGGAAGAAGTTGAGCTCTCCAATCATTGATTTCTCGAATTCCCTAGACATCATTTTGCCAAACTCATGGCTAAAAGCTTCGTTAGTTGAACCAAAAATAATATCATCAACATAAATTTGACAAATGAACAAATCTCCGTTGATGTCCTTGGTGAAGATTGTGGTGTCCACCCTCCCGATCTTGAATCCTTGCATGATGAGGAAGTCCCGTAGTCGTTCGTACCACGCCCTAGGTGCTTGCTTGAGCCCGTAGAGCGCGTTGTGCAACCTATACACATGATTAGGATTCCTCGGATCTTCAAACCCGGAAGGTTGTTCAACATAAACAAGCTCATTAATGTAACCATTAAGAAAGGCACTTTTCACATCCATTTGATAAAGTCTAATACTATGATGTGATGCAAAGACAAGAAGTATACGGATGGCTTCTAGCCGGGCGACCGGGGCAAATGTCTCCCCAAAATCTAGTCCTTGAACTTGTGAGAACCCTTTGGCCACAAGTCTTGCCTTGTTGTGGACCACAACGCCATTCTCGTCTTGTTTGTTGCGGTACACCCACTTTGTTCCGATGACGTTCTTGTCCTTGGGTCGCTCCTCCAACACCCAAACTTCATTGCGGATGAAGTTGTTGAGTTCTTCTTGCATGGCCATCACCCAATTTGGGTCTTGGAGTGCTTCCTCAATGTGAGTGGGTTCTACACATGAAATAAACGAGTAGTGCTCACAAAACGAAGCAATGTGGCGAGAACGTGTACTTACACCCCTTGACGGACTTCCAATGATTTGGTCCATTGGATGGACCTTGGAGATGCGTCCATGCCTCATAAGCGGTTGTGAAGCACTTGGCGAAGGTGATGCGTGTTGCTCCTCTTGTGGTTGGACTTGATCATGGACTTCTTCTTCCTCTTGATGTTGTTGTGTTTGTGAGTCTTGAGTTGGCAATGGATCATCCTTCTCTTCTTCGTCAACTTGAGGCACCATAGAGGTGTTTTTGTTGGAACTTGAAGCTCCCCCTTGATCATGGCTCTCCTCAACTTCGGGCTTGATGTCTCCAATGGTCATGTTCTTCATGGCTTCTCGTAGAGGCTCATCATCTATTTCATCATGACCAAAACTCTCCTCTTGGGAGCCATTAGTCTCATCAAACTCAACATCACAACTTTCCTCAACTAAACCAGAGGTTTGGTTGAATACTCAATATGCTTTTGAGTTTGATGCATAACCAAGGAATATACCAACATCACATCTTCTTTCAAACTTACCGAGCCTTTTCTTGCAGTAGATGTAGCACTTGCATCCAAAGACTCGAAAGTAGGAGATGTTGGGCTTTCTCCCAATGAGAAGCTCGTATGGGGTCTTTTGAAGTAGTCGATGAAGGTAGACCCTATTTGCGGCATGGCACGCCGTGTTGATTGCTTCGGCCCAAAACTTCTCCGACGTGCCATAGTCATCAAGCATTGCTCTTGCAAGAGTGATGAGTGTCTTGTTCTTCCTTTCAACGACACCGTTTTGTTGAGGAGTGTATGTGGCCGAAAACTCATGTTTCACGCCTTCGCGGTCACACCACTCCCCAATGTTGTAGTTCTTGAATTCGGTGTCGTTGTCACTCCGGACCTTGATGATGGGAAGTTGAAATTCCCTTTGAGCGCGGTTGGCGAAGGTCTTGAACACTTCCGAAGTTTCACTCTTGTCACCTAGAAATAGAGTCCAAGCATAGCGAGAATAGTCATCAACAATAACGAGACAATAGAGGTTACCACCAAGGCTTTGATATGTGGACGGTCCGAAGAGGTCCATGTGGAGTAGCTCAAGTGGCTTGGAGGTTGACACCATTGTCTTCATTGGGTGGTGTGAAGCAACTTGCTTCCCGGCTTGACAAGCGCTACAAAGCTTGTTCTTCTCAAATGTGACATCCTTCACGCCGGTCACCATCCCAAGCTTGAATGACTTCTTGAGTTTGCTCATCCCTATGTGCGCTATGCGTCGGTGCCATAGCCAACCCAAGCTTGTCTTAGTGAAAAGACAAGTGGTCAAGCTAGCATTCTTGTTGGAGAAGTCCACTAGGTAGAGATGTCCATGCCGGAATCCTTTAAAGACTATGTCTTGGCTTGTTCCACTACTCACAACAACATCATTTTTGCTAAATGTGCACGTTAGTCCAAGATCACATAGTTGTGCAATACAAAGTAAATTGAAACTTAGTGACTTAACATACAAAACATTAGAAATAGACAAGTCATTTGAAATAGCAATTTTACCTAACCCAATTACCTTTCCCTTAGAGTTATCACCAAAGGTGACTTGTTCATGATTGCCGGGGTTTTCTATGGTGGTGAACATACCATCATTGCCGGTCATATGTTGAGTGCACCCGCTATCGAGTACCCAATGCTTTCCTCCGGCTTTGTAGTTCACGTACACACATGAATTCAATTTTCGACTTTAGGCACTCAAGCCAACTTAGGTCCTTGTATGTGTGATACAAGTGTTTTTGGGACCCAAAGTTGCTTAAGGAGCTTCCCCTTCATGTCCTTCATGTCTTTGCCAATGAACCTTGCCTTCACCTTGCCATGTAGTTTACTCAAGAGATAATAATGATCATTGAAAGTAGATTTATAGTTAGTAGGTAATTTTGAAGAAGGTCGGTTAGGAAGAGGACACTCCCTTGTGTGGTGACCGGTGACCTCACAATGTTGGCAATAAGAACCAACTTCCTTGATGAAGCTTGTTCTTAGCTCCGGTGAGGGCACCTTTCCTTTGTTAGGCACCGGGAAGGATCCAAGTCCTCTCTTGTTGAAGGCCTTTGCTTGTTGGAAGAGAATTTCCTTGTGCTTGACTTCTCCTTTTGAAAGTCCAGCCACACTAGTGCGGAGACTCTCAATTTCTTCCAACAAGTCCTTCTCCCTAGCATTGGCTTTCAAAGGCAAAGACTTGTGCAAAGCGTTAGTGACATGAGAAGTAATGGATATCTTATTATTAAGAGTTTGCTTCTTCATATTTTTCAACTCTTGATCAAGCATGTCATGAGCAAGGTTAAGTGTTTGATGTTCTTGTATTAACTTGTTGTGCTCTTCCAAGAGTGTTTGGTGTGCTAAGTCAAGTTCATGATTATCTATCTTGATTTTAGCCTTTTCTTCCTCAATTTGCTTGACATGAGATTTGAGCATGTCATGCTCTTTGAGTATGCTTTCATACTTGTCAAGCAAATCAAGGTTAGCACTCTCAAGTTTAGCACGAGTTTCTTCAAGCACTTTGACCTTACTATTTTCCCTCTTAATGATAGCATGATATTCATTTATCAAAGAAGTTAAATCATCGGGGGAAAGCTCATCATCGCTAGAGTCATCACATACCTTGGTGTTACCTTTCGCCATGAGGCACATGGGCGGTGGATGAAGAGGTGCATCATCATTGTTGGTGATGGCGAGGCCGACCAAGCTTTCTTCTTCCTCTTCACTCTCTTCATCACTTGTTTCTTTGTCGGTAACCCATTCATTTGCCTCACACATGAACACCTTTTATGGGCCATTTCTCTTCTTTGGGAAGAGCCTTGCCTTCTTGCCCTTGTCATGTTTCTTCTTCCCAAAGGATCTTGGCTTTGCTTTGGCTTCTTATTCATCATCATCGCTTCCTTCAAGCTTGCGATGCTTGCCTTTGTAGTTCTCTCTTCTTTTGTCTGGTTTTGGACAATCATAGGAGATGTGGCCTTGATCACCACAATTGTAGCAAGTCTTGTGATCATCTCTCCTTGGTAGAAACGCTTTCTTCTTTGGATCAAAGGTGTACCCCTTCTTGGTAATCTTGGAGTTCAAGCGTGAGAACTTTCTCATCATTAATGCAAGCTCATCATCATCATCTTCACTTGATGCTTGTTCTTCTTCACTTGAGCTAGGCTCAACCACCTTCTTCTTCTTGAGGCTTGTTTTCTTGGTGGAGGCCTTTAGAGCAATTGTCTTTGATGATGATTGCTCTGTGGGGACCGGAATCCACACATCCGAGGATCTCATTGGGTGGTGTCGTGCGATGCGACACCCAACAGTTATACAAGAATAGAACCTGAATAAGTACAAGACAGAGTCTTTTATTTTTCATACAGCGGAAGTTTTCACAATACTAACGGATGTAAAGAAATATATACATATCATAGCTACGCTCTCAGCACTAGCTATGCAAAAAGCAAAGTTATCCATGCCGGGGATACTTTGCACTAGCAACACTCATTTAGGGCGGCGTGCAGGGTTCCCACTCGGCTGTACACCCTGGAGGGGGTGCAGCCTCATCGTCAAACCCTTCATCAACAGAAAAACCTGCAAAAACTCGTTAACTGCAAACATGAGCATAAGGCTCAGCAAGTCTTAACCGTCTCACTAGACATATGCAAGGGGACACTAAACATAGGTAAGGAATAGCATAAATGGATTCGCCTACAAGTGGGTCCTTATAATCAGGTTTTATGTAGCAAAATGACATTCTCCAAGCACGGCACATCATGGGTTCCACAATCAAACAAGAAACGCTTTACCGATGATATGACATGCTCAGAGCACATAATGCTATTATAGCTAAAGTATGGGGAAATTGTAAACTTTTAATTATACTATCTCTAAATCATACAAGGTTGCAAAATACTTATAAATCAATACAATATGAATTTCTGACTTCTTTAGTATTTACTACGTCACGACTGCGACAGACAAGTGGTACTCTATTACTGCGAGGGACAGTGATTGCAATCAGGACACACCCGGACAACACGACACATACGCACTTTCGGAAATGCCAGCGAGCACTTCGCGCAGTACCTACGTAGCACTTCAGTACTAGTCGTATATGGCAACCTTTCGCGAGACACTCAAATGCCGAACCGGTCGATCCGTCACGGGCAGGAGGTCCCTGCGTGGGGCGTACTCTGACGTGCCCACCAGCGGATTTACACCTTGCTACCCTCAACCCACACCTATAAAACGGAACGGTATGCCTCGACACCCAAGTGACCAAGCTACGTCAGTTTATTGGATTCCATATGTCCATTATGTTACCGGTACAATTCAAGCTTGTCCGAAGGGGCCGCACACGAAGCGGGCCTTAATCGACACAGGCAGGGCCATGCGACCGAGACTCACTTCTCGCCGCTTCCTAGCCATTCCCTGCCCGGTCTCAATTTCATTATATTAAGCCATTTTCTATCTAACCAATCCTGTGAGATATGTCCTACATCTCTCGCGAGTAGATTCCAACTACTCGACTTCTACCGGATTTCCTATGCATTAGCAAAGCAGTTACTACAGGTCAAACTGTAACTCGTTCCAACCAATCCATGGGATTTTTGGTCATGCAAGTGGAGTATCAATCACCCTATACGTAATGCACATATCAAACTTATGACGTAAGGTGATAAAGACTGTAAAAACTCTGTAAAGCTTTTAAATGCAAACCGGGGCTTGCCTTGTTGCAGGTCAGGTTCTGAGTTAAAAATTGGAAGGTTCTCTTCCAAGGCTTCTGGCTCCTCCTCGACTTCGGTCACTATACGATATGCAGATAACATGGATATATAAATGACTTTGAAATTTATTTATTTTACGACCATAAATTAATTCAGGGTGATCACTATATGACAGAGACCTTAATTGGCTTTGGAACTTCGATGGTAGATACTAGGGAATATGATCAAGGCTCTTGCAAAGAACAGGAGATGATCATAGCAGATTGTGGTCTCCGAAAGTATGGCAAGCAATCAACTTCCAAAAATTTCCGAGAGGAAACTGTAGCTTGAACCTAGCTAACAGTTGATAATCAAGATAGAGGGAGTGGTGCTGGTCTTAGCAAAATTTGTTTCATAATTTTCTAAGCTTGTGGGGAAGGGGTTATTGTATTTCTAATTCGGCAAGAATTTCTGGATTTACTTTATAATTGAGTTTCTAGACATTAAATCAATATTTAGTTTGTAGCTGATTTAGGACTAGTATAGTAGGTTAATTAAATCCAAGATTTTAACAGGAGCTAGGGTATGACTAAAGGAAGACTCAGTAAAATTTTGGGACCTAATAAAGCAACCTAATAGCTGTGAAAATTCAATAACTGAAAAAGGAAAATGAATTATACAGAGAGTTAAACAGGTGCTATGGCTCCCAAACTTTGCCTTATAATCAAGAATAGGACAATAAATTTTTATGTGAATTTTGGGGAATTTTCCCGTGGATATCTTGTCTGGAAAAATTGCATTTGCATTAGGAAAGATTATTTTCTACAGAATTTAACTCTGAGTTTCACAGAACCTAATTGGTATTGACAGAAACTAGAGCTCAAGAGCTTTCGAACAAAATTTGTTTGAAGATTTTTGGAGTATTCTACAGAAAGTTATGGATTTTCTAAGTTGGAGCCTAATCTGGAATAAATTCCTAATTTGATTTAACTCGTGGGCCCCACTGTTTTAAAATGAACCAATAGTATTTAAACCACACGGGGCCACAGAATTCCACCGCGTAGCCACAGCAGATCCCGTGGCCACACCTGATCCGACGGGATTTACAGCCGCTGACACGCGGGACCCGCCGCGTCGTCTTCTACCTCCCGACGCGGGCGGCGCGAGGGCTCCCGCGGCGGTGCTCTCCGGCGAGCCTCGCCGGATTGAAGTTTCTGGCCACCGCAGCTCCCATCCTTGGGCACCCGGCCGTAAAATCAGGCGCTGAGCACGATGGTGGGGTCGGGGAGGTCTGCCGACGGTCGAAAACCACGGCGCACCGGCGGCGGCGGATGCTAGGGCTCCGGCCATGTCGGAACGGCCGCCCTGTGGCCAAAATCCGTCTAAAAAGGCTGGGAAAGTTTCCTGGAATCATGAGGAACGCGCGAGACATGCGCTATCGTCGTGTAACGGTCGGCAAAGTAGTCGTCGACGGCGACAGAGCAACTTTTCACCGGCGGAGGGGAGAACTCGCGATTCTTGAGCTACACTCGATCATTCCCGGTGATTCCAGTTCGTGAGGATGCGCAAAAGAGCGTAGAAACCATATGCTAGCAATCGGGAAGAGTGATTAAGAATGGAACTCTAATTGCATAAAATACCGAGCGTGTTCATAAGCTCCGGCCAAAAGTAAAACCTAGCTAACTTGCTTGATACATGCGCAAACCAGGAATGGCTTCTACCGTTACGTAGAGCGTGTCCCGGCGCACCAGTTTGCTATGGGAGGCGAAGCACGGGACGGCATGCAGTGGCCTAGCAACGTGGAGCAGGGACAGCGCTGGGTGAAAACGACGGCGACCCTCGGTATAGCCTCAAAATCATCGGCCAAACCGTCAACTATGCAACGAAAAGATCGACCCGGAAGATAGAGGAGGAAGAGAGGAATCACCTAGCTGTTGGAAGCTTGGCGCGAGAGTGCTCCGGTTGGCCAGCAACGGGGCGCGCGGCGCCGGCGGTGGGAAGCTCGCGCGCGGGATGGAAATGGCGAAATTCGTCGACTCGGCGAGGTGGGAGGTGATAAGGGCGACGGGGAGTCGATAAGGGAGAGCCCAGGGCGCTATTTATAGGGTTCAACGGCGGTGGCGGGCTGGTGTCGCGCCGTGCATGCACGCCGTCGCGGTGGCGGGCGCAGCGCGCGCTGAAATGCGGCTGCACGTGGGCTGCTGACTGGTGGGTCCCGCCAGTCAGCCCCACAGCCACTGCACCTTTAGTAAATCACTTAAAAATAGTAAATGATCTCCAAAAATCATGAAACTTCAGGGATAAGTCAGGAAAATTGTGGTGAACACAATGGTGGGTTTAGATCTTTATGTTCAAGTCTATTTGTATCAGACTTTGAATTCGAATTTAAACTTGATTCAAATTCGTTGAGCATCTCAAATAAAATAGCAAAGGAGTTCCTAAAATCTTGGAACTTTGTAAGCATGCTATTGAGGAATTTAGGAGCTCATGGAAAAATTTAGAGCCCTTAATTTTGAATATTTGGTCTAGAGCTTATTAGGGCTTCATTGTGCATTGCTTACTAAACCTTATCCAAAAATTCTTATTCTTAAAAAGGTGAATAGAATAAAATTTGGATTCATGGTGAAGTCTAATACCCATGTTAAAAGAACCTAACAAGGAGTGCAAGAAAAGTTTTGGATGGCATAGTTCATGTGCACCATTATAGTGGATATCTAAAATAGTTGATCACAAAACCCATATGAACTTAACATGCCATAAAAGTGGGGTTTTACATTCCTCCCCCCTTAAAAGAATCTCGTCCCGAGATTACAAAAGGAGGTAAAGGAAAAAGGATCTATCGAACATATGCCGCTAACAAGTCCGGATAGTTCGTTCTAAGATACTCCTCGCTTTCCCACGTGGCCTCTTCGGCACTGTGGTTGCTCCACAAGATCTTGTAGAAACGCAAGGTGCGGCTTCTTGTGGTGTGAGTCTTCTCATCGACGATCTGAGTTGGACGCTCGGAATAAGTGAGATCTGGTTGGAGAGCTTCTAAATCATCTACACGGACATCAGCGGGAGTTTTAAGACACTTTCGTAACTGAGAAATGTGGAACACATTGTGAACCCTTGAAAGTGACGGTGGTAACTCCAATTGATATGCCACAGGTCCGCATTGTGCTAGGATTGCGAATGGCCCAATAAAACGTGGGGCTAGCTTCCCTTTCATTCCAAATCGATGGATACCTTTCATAGGGGATACCCGAAGATAAACTTGATCCCCAACTTCGAAGTGAAGGGGTCGACGTCGTTTGTCCGCGTAGCTCTTCTGACGAGACTGGGCGGCTTTGAGATTTGTTCGAATAATGCGCACTTTCTCTTCGGCTTCTTTTATTAAGTCGATGCCATATACCACTCGTTCACCAGATTCGCACCAGTTCAAGGGTGTGCGACACTTCCGGCCATAAAGAGCTTCATAAGGCGCCATCTGGATGCTAGTCTGGTAACTGTTGTTGTATGAAAATTCCGCCAATGGTAGATGCTCATCCCAATTCCTACCGTGGTGGATGGCACAGGCACGAAGCATGTCCTCAAGCACTTGATTCACCCGTTCGGTCTGACCATCAGTCTGAGGATGATAAGCCGAGCTCCGAATTAACTTGGTTCCCAGCGCAGCGTGGAGATGCTCCCAGAATCGCGAAACAAATACAGCCCCACGATCTGAGATGATGGTGCGTGGTATTCCGTGGAGACACACGATTCTGGCAATATATAATTCCACGTACTTTGATGACCGATAGTTGGTATTGACGGGAATGAAGTGTGCCGTCTTAGTCAGTCGGTCAACGATCACCCAAATTGAGTCGTGCTTATGGAGAGTGGGAGGCAACCCAACAATGAAATCCATGCTGATATCCTCCCATTTCCAAGCTGGTACGCTTAAAGGTTGAAGCTGTCCTGCTGCTTTCATATGGTCGGCCTTCACTCGCCGGCACGTATCACACTCGGATACATATTTAGCTACTTCCCGCTTCATCCGAGTCCACCAGAACTTCTTTCTTAAATCTTGGTACATTTTGTTACTCCCCGGATGAATGGAATACTTGGATAAATGAGCTTCATCCAGTATCTTCCTCCGAAGTTCCATGTTTCGGGGTACCACTATACGGTCGTTAAACCAGAGGGTACCTTCATCGTCACTTCGGAAGCATTTCATCTCCCCCTTCTTTATTCTTTGCTGAATATGCGACATCCCCTTGTCCGCCTTCTGAGCTGCCATAATATCCTCCCTGATGGTAGGAATGAGAGCGAGATTGTAGAGCGCCCCATATGGAACCAAGTAGAGACTCAATTCTTCTTTTCCCTCCATCGAGGTAATGGAAAGATTGTTGATATGGGACTTGCGGCTCAGAGCGTCTGCGACTACGATCACCTTGCCTGGATGGTAGTGGATCTCAATCTCATAATCCTTGATCAATTCTAACCATCGCCTTTGTCGCATATTCAAATCCTTCTGGGTGAAGATGTATTTCAAGCTTTTGTGATCAGTGTAGAGGTGTACTAAATTACCCAGTAGATAATGCCTCCACATCTTCAATGCTAGCACCACAGCAGCCAGTTCAAGATCATGAGTCGGGTAGTGCTGCTCGTGGTTCCGAAGCTGTCGCGATCCATACGCGATCACTCTTCGCTCTTGCATTAACACACAACCTAAACCAATCCCAGATGCATCGCAATAGACATCAAATGCTTTGGTAGTGTCTGGTTGGGCTAAAACTGGTGCCGTTGTAAGGTGTTTCACCAACGCTTTGAAACCTGCCTCACATGCCTCAGTCCATACATACTTTTGTCCTTTCTTCAGAAGTTCTGTCATTGGTTTAGCTATTTTGGAGAAACTGGGTATAAACCTCCGGTAATATCCTGCTAAACCCAGGAAACTTCGGACTTCATGTACAGACTTTGGAGACTCCCATTTGAGGACTTGCTTGATCTTGCTTGGATCAACTGCAATACCTTCTGCTGAAATGATGTGCCCTAAAAATGGCACCTGGTTGATCCAGAATTCACACTTGCTGAACTTAGCATACAACTGATGGTCCCGTAATCGCTGAAGCACAATATGCAAGTGTTGAGCATGTTCTTCTTCGGATTTTGAATACACAAGTATGTCGTCAATGAAGACCACGACAAACTTGTCCAATTCCGGCATGAATACTGAGTTCATGAGATACATGAAATGAGCCGGGGCGTTGATTAATCCGAAGGACATAACCAGATACTCATACAGTCCATACCTTGTTGAGAATGCTGTCTTGGATATATCTTCTGGTCGGATTCTAATTTGATGATAACCAGAACGAAGATCCATCTTCGAAAACACTTTAGCACCCACTAATTGATCGAAAAGAATATCAATGCGCGGTAGTGAATACTTGTTCTTGATGGTGACAGCATTAAGTGGACGATAGTCTACACACAGCCTCAAGGTCTTATCTTTCTTTTCTACAAACAGTGCAGAACAACCCCATGGCGATGAACTTGGACGTATGAAACCTTTGTTCTCAAGTTCGGTTAATTGTTCCTTAAGTTCTGCAAGTTCCTTGGGTGCCATCTTGTAGGGTGGTCTTGAGATTGGTACTGTTCCTGGCGCAAGTTCAATCTTGAACTCTATATCCCTTTCTGGTGGCATCCCAGGGAGATCTTCAGGAAACACGTCGGGGTATTCACATACTACCGGAATATCCTTAAGTTCCATAATCTCGGTGTTGTGAGTGGATGGGTCTAATGGAATGATGTTCTCAAGATTGAGAACCTGGGGCTGATGGAGTGGAGAGTTTAGATAAATTTTTCGAGGAACGATATCAAGAATAGCACCATGGTATTGCAACCATGCCACTCCTAAGATGATATCTAGCTTTTGAGTCTCTAGGATAATGAAGGAGGTAGGATAGACGTTCCCATCTAGGTCAAGAGGCACTTTATGGGCTACCTCATATGTTACTACCCTCCCTGCTGGAGTGCAAATCATATATGGAGTTTTTGTGGAGATAACAGGCAATTGACTTTTAACGACAAAAGATTTACTAATGACATTGTGTGAAGCTCCGGAGTCAAAAAGTATGACTACGGAATGATTTAAGACAGAGAACGTACCCGTGAGCACGGGTGCGCCTTCCGGAACGTCCTCGATGGCGAGGTGGTGGATGTTGCCGGGTCTGGTGGCTGGCTTCTTGAACTGATTGCGGGGTGGGTTGGCCCCCTAGTAGGATGATTGCCCTCCGCCTTGTCGATTTTTCGGACAATCCTTGGCGAAGTGCCCCGTACGTCCACACGTGAAACACGTGTACGGGGTTTGGCCAATACGAAGGGGAGGACGGAATCCCGGTGCACGTGGTCGAGGTGGAAGTGCACGTGGGACCATCCCCTGTTGTTGCTGCGGCCGGAATCCGGAGTTGCTAAACTGGCGACCATTGGACATTGGTGGTCGTGATGGCGGCTGCCACCTCTGGCCGGATGGTGATCGATACACCATACGGTACTTCTGAGGAGCACCACCTCCGCTGCCCTACGGGACACTCCTTTTCTTCTTATCTGAGGACAGCTCGTGCGTAGCGTCCTCCTGCATGATAGCGGCATTGACTATGTCGTTGAAGCTGCCGCGGTTGAACAGGACAAGCTTGTCCTTCAACTTGGGGTTCAAACCCCGGTAGAAACATTCCCGCTTCCGATCTTCGGTATTCACTTGGTCCTGAGCATATTGGGCCAAGTGGTTGAATGATTTGGAGTACTCGTATGCACTCCTTCCCCCTTGCTTTAGCTCCAAGAACTCTTGAAGCTTCCTCCTCATAATCCCGGGAGGGATGTGGTAGGCGCGAAACGCCTCCCGGAATTCGGTCCAGCTTACGACATGGCATGCGGGGCGTGCGGCAAGGTAATTGGCCCACCACGCACCAGCAGACCCCTGCAGTTGTTGCGCTGCAAACAACGTCTTCTGCTGTTCGGTTACCTCGAGTAAACCGAACTTTCCTTCAATGGTGCGGAGCCAATTATCCGCATCCAACGGTTCATCGGCCTCTCTGAATACCGGTGGATGTGTCGATGAGAAATCAGAGTAGGAACTCTGAAATTGCTGATGTGGTCCATCATTTTGTCGTCCCCCTTGACGGGACGAGTGCTGCACCAGAGTCCGCAGTAGCTCGGTTTGCTCGTCGCGCGAGCCGAGTACTGCAGCGAGAACCTCCGCGAGACTCCTGGGGAGTGTGGTTGGAGGTGGTGGAGGTGGTTGCGTCTGAGGCGTATTCTGCCCCGGGGGTGGTGTGCCATCCCCCTGTCCTTCACTAGATCCTCCCACCTCTGAGGCTGTACGAGTACGCACCATACTGCAATACAATGATTAACACGGTAAGTCCCATTGCCTCAAGTTCATCCTCCCTTAGAAATGCGGTAGATAATAATAGACGATGCATAACATTTACATATATTGATAAAGCATAAACTTTATACAAAATATACCATCTCATGACCAAGTTTACAGTAGTAAACCCAAAATGATGGACTCCCTTTATGGAAATACATCTCTACCATACTTGGTCTTCCTGACATGTCATACTCATCTAATTATCTAAACACCACAACCATTACTCTTAATATGACACAAACATGGTCACAAAAGAGAGACACTAGCAACCATTTAACTATATGTTGCCCTGTGTTGGCGGAAGTGCTACCACATCTAACTTCAATACGCTCTACTCGACGTATTCAAGTTCCTCTGGGTCTTCTTCTTCTTCTTCATCTTCATGGCTAGGCACCTCTGATACGGGTGCTGGAGTAGAAGTTGATACATCGTTCAACATCAACGTCTTCTTGGCAGCCATAGCTTGCCAATCTGCCTGTATCATAAACATCCCCCAGGCCTCATTCTCTTGCTGAGCCTGTTCACAGTTGGTCTTCCAGCTCTGAGCCTCTACTCTGGACTGATCCCTGTCTGCAGTCACCACGTTCAACTGGGTGTCCCGTTGATGCCCATAGAGTAGGCTTGCCTCCAGATCAATATCTCTCTCTAGAGTCTCCTGGCGAGACGCGGTCAAATCCATAACAGCGTCATGCCACTGATTCTCCCTAAGGTTCAAACGATGATTGAGAGGAGCCATCATATCCCTAAGTCCATCATTTGCCCACTCAAGGTGATTTGCTCGCATCATGGCTTGCTTCAGATTGTTTGTCAATTCTTTTATGCATGTCCTTTGATTACCCTTCTCGCGATGTGATGCTGCTGCATACATCGCTAAGGCTGTTGCGGATGTTTCACCATGCTCTCCCACCTCCGCAAGCAAGCGGGTTGCCCAGGCTTCAGAAGCCCTGCCGTTAACTGGAAAGAACTCATACGGAGTACCCACTAGATGACGGTAATGGAGTTTGCAAAACCTCCCTATGGCAACACTTGCGGCGTAGCTCCATGTTTCTTCTAATATCAATCCTTTGATCTTGATGGAGTATGGAGCCCATCTGAGGTGCGGTGGACCGGCAGGCACATCAACGTAGATGGTGCAACTCCACATACCGCCCTCCTGGAACTTCTTGCCCCAATAGCTAGGTAACACCAAATAGCCAAACTGGCCGAGCAACCGTGCAAACACGTCCGGGAAACCGGCGTGCCCGGTGCATGTTGAGAACACCCATCCATTAGGCAACTGAATTCTTGGTGCTGCCATCTGTGGACAAATATACCCGAATGTCAATACACCGTTTAAGTATTCAACCCAATCACTGAGGATGTGGGACAAAAAGAAATATCCATAATCAATTGGTTCAGTCAAAGCTGCAATCTGGAAATGAGCACAGTTCTGGTTTATCTGACCTGTCTGCATTAACCCGTAAGTTTCATACAGAAGAAGTCAGAACTAAACTTTATGTTGAATACAAAAATTGTAGTACACTTCAAAACCTTTCCAGATTGTACTCATACAGCCACTGTTGAACTAGTATGAACAATCTATACCGGTTTCGAGTTGACTCAAGGGTTCTGGAAATTTCGACAGAACCTCCCCTGTATATGGGCTTATCTCCACATTCTATACAGGTTCATTATGATAAGATATTGAGGTAATGTCAAAATAAACATTGAGTGACATCGTGTTAACAATCCAGAACTAAAGAAGTTCCACCACGAAAACCTTGTCATGAAGGTATTATGCATCAATTCACAATTATGTGCAAACTGTTCCAAGTTCTGGACTGCAGGAACCAAATTTGCGACAAATGGAATTAGGCATAGCTATACCCAGATCCAGGTCAGGAGCGGTAAATAAAGTTGATAGGTGACTTCCTAATATTTCCAGAAATGTATACGTGCAACCATATCACTGTTCTGGATTAGGAGTTATAACTACCCAAACTTAACAATAAAACTGACTGGTTTGCATCAGCAGTCATGCAGTTCACTGTGCTGACTTCCCAATTTGGTTAAACTCCAATTAAAATCAGGAAAGGCTCCCCATAACAAACTCGTAAATCTCCACCTACCCTTCTCAAACATATATCCCAATAAGGTAGTGGATTTTTCTACAGTGAGTTATGGCAAGAATACAGAAAACGGGTACAAAGGTGGGTTCATATGGAGTAATTACAGTAAAACCCAGTTTTCAACAGATTAACAAGCTTTTCTGTCTTTATGGTCAACGGAAAAGTTGGCGAGGCCTTTACGAGCTTTACATCTATGTAGGATACTTTTATGTTATCTAATTGCTAACCAAGATTACACCCTGACGAAGTTGAGCCACTTCAACCAGAAAGCAAGAATCTTGGCTCTATCTACCTTATCAAGTCGAGCCCGAAATTATCAGTATCTGATAGTCGGACTTTCTCAAAACACAATGCAACCATTCTGTCGGTGGGGAGGGTCTAGTATCATGTTTGATACTGACGGTACTACGTATCTCACCAAAGAAAATTCTATCCGGTATATCCGGTTACTTCTATAGGTGGTCCCTAATTCGCTCTCTTGCAAACGGCTTCTACACGGGTTGCTATCGGAGTTAGTGTACCTGCAAAAGACAAACAATCCCCTTTCACACCTTCGCACCTTAAGGGCGGCACGGGGAAACACGACAGGCAGTCACAATAATATATAACTAAAAGTAAATGCATACGACTCTGGCGTGAGTCGTCCTCGAGCGAGGTCATGTCTCGAGGTACATGGCTGTAAATACGTCTGTACAGCAAAGACTCCCGTACGATCCGGCTTATACACGCTCGGGCATACGTGTTCGCATGTTCTCATAGATATGAGAACACACTATCGGGTTACACACCACCCGACGGGGTTTCCCTCTAACTTTGTGTCACGCTGGGGTACCGCGTGTCATATGTTCTCAGAAACATGGAAAGTTTCAAAGACTCATATTGACTTTCCGTGCCAAGCCACAGAAATTTCACATACCACCTCTCGTATGCTGAGCTTACCGAGATTGATCCGCTCTCGGTGGCGTACCTTACCTATTACCTGATGTCGGAGCGTCGTTACAGAATATAATAACACATAGTTAGTTTTCCACCTTTATATCTTATACTAATAATACTCCTTATAAAGGCATATAACTAATTCCTCACTCAAGTTCCTAATTTTTGAAAATATGTTCTTTTCCGGTACACTGTTCCCAACGAAGCTCTGATACCATGTCTGTGGGGACCGGAATCCACACATCCGAGGATCTCATTGGGTGGTGTCGTGCGATGCGACACCCAACAGTTATACAAGAATAGAACCTGAATAAGTACAAGACAGAGTCTTTTATTTTTCATACAGCGGAAGTTTTCACAATACTAACGGATGTAAAGAAATATATACATATCATAGCTACGCTCTCAGCACTAGCTATGCAAAAAGCAAAGTTATCCATGCCGGGGATACTTTGCACTAGCAACACTCATTTAGGGCGGCGTGCAGGGTTCCCACTCGGCTGTACACCCTGGAGGGGGTGCAGCCTCATCGTCAAACCCTTCATCAACAGAAAAACCTGCAAAAACTCGTTAACTGCAAACATGAGCATAAGGCTCAGCAAGTCTTAACCGTCTCACTAGACATATGCAAGGGGACACTAAACATAGGTAAGGAATAGCATAAATGGATTCGCCTACAAGTGGGTCCTTATAATCAGGTTTTATGTAGCAAAATGACATTCTCCAAGCACGGCACATCATGGGTTCCACAATCAAACAAGAAACGCTTTACCGATGATATGACATGCTCAGAGCACATAATGCTATTACAGCTAAAGTATGGGGAAATTGTAAACTTTTAATTATACTATCTCTAAATCATACAAGGTTGCAAAATACTTATAAATCAATACAATATGAATTTCTGACTTCTTTAGTATTTACTACGTCACGACTGCGACAGACAAGTGGTACTCTATTACTGCGAGGGACAGTGATTGCAATCAGGACACACCCGGACAACACGACACATACGCACTTTCGGAAATGCCAGCGAGCACTTCGCGCAGTACCTACGTAGCACTTCAGTACTAGTCGTATATGGCAACCTTTCGCGAGACACTCAAATGTCGAACCGGTCGATCCATCACGGGCAGGAGGTCCCTGCGTGGGGCGTACTCTGACGTGCCCACCAGCGGATTTACACCTTGCTACCCTCAACCCACACCTATAAAACGGAACGGTATGCCTCGACACCCAAGTGACCAAGCTACGTCAGTTTATTGGATTCCATATGTCCATTATGTTACCGGTACAATTCAAGCTTGTCCGAAGGGGCCGCACACGAAGCGGGCCTTAATCGACACAGGCAGGGCCATGCGACCGAGACTCACTTCTCGCCGCTTCCTAGCCATTCCCTGCCCGGTCTCAATTTCATTATATTAAGCCATTTTCTATCTAACCAATCCTGTGAGATATGTCCTACATCTCTCGCGAGTAGATTCCAACTACTCGACTTCTACCGGATTTCCTATGCATTAGCAAAGCAGTTACTACAGGTCAAACTGTAACTCGTTCCAACCAATCCATGGGATTTTTGGTCATGCAAGTGGAGTATCAATCACCCTATACGTAATGCACATATCAAACTTATGACGTAAGGTGATAAAGACTGTAAAAACTCTGTAAAGCTTTTAAATGCAAACCGGGGCTTGCCTTGTTGCAGGTCAGGTTCTGAGTTAAAAATTGGAAGGTTCTCTTCCAAGGCTTCTGGCTCCTCCTCGACTTCGGTCACTATACGATATGCAGATAACATGGATATATAAATGACTTTGAAATTTATTTATTTTACGACCATAAATTAATTCATGGTGATCACTATATGACAGAGACCTTAATTGGCTTTGGAACTTCGATGGTAGATACTAGGGAATATGATCAAGGCTCTTGCAAAGAACAGGAGATGATCATAGCAGATTGTGGTCTCCGAAAGTATGGCAAGCAATCAACTTCCAAAAATTTCCGAGAGGAAACTGTAGCTTGAACCTAGCTAACAGTTGATAATCAAGATAGAGGGAGTGGTGCTGGTCTTAGCAAAATTTGTTTCATAATTTTCTAAGCTTGTGGGGAAGGGGTTATTGTATTTCTAATTCGGCAAGAATTTCTGGATTTACTTTATAATTGAGTTTCTAGACATTAAATCAATATTTAGTTTGTAGCTGATTTAGGACTAGTATAGTAGGTTAATTAAATCCAAGATTTTAACAGGAGCTAGGGTATGACTAAAGGAAGACTCAGTAAAATTTTGGGACCTAATAAAGCAACCTAATAGCTGTGAAAATTCAATAACTGAAAAAGGAAATTGAATTATACAGAGAGTTAAACAGGTGCTATGGCTCCCAAACTTTGCCTTATAATCAAGAATAGGACAATAAATTTTTATGTGAATTTTGGGGAATTTTCCCGTGGATATCTTGTCTGGAAAAATTGCATTTGCATTAGGAAAGATTATTTCCTACAGAATTTAACTCTGAGTTTCACAGAACCTAATTGGTATTGACAGAAACTAGAGCTCAAGAGCTTTCGAACAAAATTCGTTTGAAGATTTTTGGAGTATTCTACAGAAAGTTATAGATTTTCTAAGTTGGAGCCTAATCTGGAATAAATTCCTAATTTGATTTAACTCGTGGGCCCCACTGTTTTAAAATGAACCAATAGTATTTAAACCACACGGGGCCACAGAATTCCACCGCGTAGCCACAGCAGATCCCGTGGCCACACCTGATCCGACGGGATTTACAGCCGCTGACACGCGGGACCCGCCGCGTCGTCTTCTACCTCCCGACGCGGGCGGCGCGAGGGCTCCCGCGGCGGTGCTCTCCGGCGAGCCTCGCCGGATTGAAGTTTCTGGCCACCGCAGCTCCCATCCTTGGGCACCCGGCCGTAAAATCAGGCGCTGAGCACGATGGTGGGGTCGGGGAGGTCTGACGACGGTCGAAAACCACGGCGCACCGGCGGCGGCGGATGCTAGGGCTCCGGCCATGTCGGAACGGCCGCCCTGTGGCCAAAATCCGTCTAAAAAGGCTGGGAAAGTTTCCTGGAATCATGAGGAACGCGTGAGACATGCGCTATCGTCGTGTAACGGTCGGCAAAGTAGTCGTCGACGGCGACAGAGCAACTTTTCACCGGCGGAGGGGAGAACTCGTGATTCTTGAGCTACACTCGATCATTCCCGGTGATTCCAGTTCGTGAGGATGCGCAAAAGAGCGTAGAAACCATATGCTAGCAATCGGGAAGAGTGATTAAGCATGGAACTCTAATTGCATAAAATACCGAGCGTGTTCATAAGCTCCGGCCAAAAGTAAAACCTAGCTAACTTGCTTGATACATGCGCAAACAAGGAATGGCTTCTACCGTTACGTAGAGCGTGTCCCGGCGCACCAGTTTGCTATGGGAGGCGAAGCACGGGACGGCATGCAGTGGCCTAGCAACGTGGAGCAGGGACATCGCTAGGTGAAAACGACGGCGACCCTCGGTATAGCCTCAAAATCATCGGCCAAACCGTCAACTATGCAACGAAAAGATCGACCCGGAAGATAGAGGAGGAAGAGAGGAATCACCTAGCTGTTGGAAGCTTGGCGCGAGAGTGCTCCGGTTGGCCAGCAACGGGCGCGCGGCGCCGGCGGTGGGAAGCTCGCGCGCGGGATGGAAATGGCGAAATTCGTCGACTCGGCGAGGTGGGAGGTGATAAGGGCGACGGGGAGTCGATAAGGGAGAGCCCAGGGCGCTATTTATAGGGTTCAACGGCGGTGGCGGGCTGGTGTCGCGCCGTGCATGCACGCCGTCGCGGTGGCGGGCGCAGCGCGCGCTGAAATGCGGCTGCACGTGGGCTGCTGACTGGTGGGTCCCGCCAGTCAGCCCCACAGCCACTGCACCTTTAGTAAATCACTTAAAAATAGTAAATGATCTCCAAAAATCATGAAACTTCAGGGATAAGTCAGGAAAATTGTGATGAACACAATGGTGGGTTTAGATCTTTATGTTCAAGTCTATTTGTATCAGACTTTGAATTCGAATTTAAACTTGATTCAAATTCGTTGAGCGTCTCAAATAAAATAGCAAAGGAGTTCCTAAAATCTTGGAACTTTGTAAGCATGCTATTGAGGAATTTAGGAGCTCATGGAAAAATTTAGAGCCCTTAATTTTGAATATTTGGTCTAGAGCTTATTAGGGCTTCATTGTGCATTGCTTACTAAACCTTATCCAAAAATTCTTATTCTTAAAAAGGTGAATAGAATAAAATTTGGATTCATGGTGAAGTCTAATACCCATGTTAGAAGAACCTAACAAGGAGTGCAAGAAAAGTTTTGGATGGCATAGTTCATGTGCACCATTATAGTGGATATCTAAAATAGTTGATCACAAAACCCATATGAACTTAACATGCCATAAAAGTCGGGTTTTACATGCTCCATCATCCCAAGTACACTCATCTCATGAGCGTGTATTTCTCCAATGAGCTCCGAAACTTCAATATGGTCAAGTGACTCTTTTTGGAGCATGGAGTTGATGATGTTGTACTTTGGCTTGGGAAGGAGCATGAGGATCTTGCGGTTGATGAGTCCCTTGCCAAGAGAAGCAATGTCAAGAGCATTTATTTCTTCAATAAGCACATTTAAGCGAGAGAACATCTCATTGACATTTTCATGAGGAAGCATTTTAAATTCATCATATTTGGCTTTAAGCATGTGATATTTTAATTCCTTGACACGAGAAGAGCCCTCATGAATTTCTATTAAGCAAGCCCAAATTTCACAAGCTTTTTCCTTGCTAGCAATCCTAGAAAACACATCTTGACTAATACATTCATAGATTGCATTCCTAGCTTTAGCATCCCATTTAAGTTGATCACCAACATAATTATGTTCTCCAAACCCCGCGTGGGTCGCTTCCCATACTTCGGGGGCAATAGCCTCAAGGTAAGCGCGCATGCGTGCTTTCCAATAGGCAAAGTTCTTGCCCTCGAAGATAGGAACCGAACCCCCAACCTTGGCCATTTTAGCTCTCTAGCGGTGAAGCTAGAATGATCCTATGAGCAACCTTGCTCTGATACCAATTGTAAGGACCGAATGCCCAAGAGGGGGGGGGGGGTGAATTGGGCTTTCTTCGAAAAATTCTAAGCAATGAAACTTAATTTCTAAAGCCCAATTCCCTACGCGACTATCTATGCATTCTAGTAGATAGAAACTTGATGGAATATAAAATGCATAAAAGTAAGGGAAGGAGAAGGATGCAAACTCCCGAGGAGACAAGGATTTATCCCGTGGTTCCGCAAGATCGTGAAGATCTTCCTACATCCACGTTGTGGCACCCACCAAAGGGTTTTGCCACACCCAAGTCACCAAGACGAGGGATCTTCACTATTCCTCTCTGTTCGCCTCCTTGGCAAGGTGGAGCTCAAGCCTTGTACAACTTCGACCTTCCGGGCTTTCACAAACGCCTTGGCAAGCTCCGGAAGTATTCTCACGATTACAACACCAAGGGCACTCCCTTGAGGCTCTCACACTATCCTAGAGAGTCCACTCACCCAGAATGGTGGCACACAAGCTCTCTCTCTAGCTAGTTCTAGCCTAAACCTTGGTGTAGAGATGATCGAAATGGTGTGGAAGTGATTGCTCTTGGCCTTGAACACTTGTGGATGTGTTGATAGTTTCTGGTGATCAAGACTTAACGAAATGATAGGGTTAGGGGGTATTTATAGCCAGCCTCCCCGAAATAGCCGTTGGAAAAGTAGGCTGACAGAACTTTACGGTGAACACCGGATGATCCGATATCTCCCCTTTAGTTATCATTGGTCTAATTACTTTGGATGACGTCATTGTGTCAGATATGACCGTTGTTAGACCGATGTTGCTCCTGTCCTGATGATCCGGTGGCTCTTCCTCCAGAATTTGCTTAATCTTGATGCTTACTGGAGTGATTGACCGATGTGTGTAAGTCTGCACATCGGATGATCCGGTGCTACACTTGGTCCAATGGTATTGAAAACTGTACTGATGGACCGATGTCACTGAGCCATTCACATCGGATGATCCGGTGAGTACATTGTTCTGAGGTCTTCTTCTTCAGTTGAACCAACTCGACCGATGTGTATATTTCTGAGATCATCGATTGATCCGGTGAGTTGATTTTGTTTGCTTCGAGTTGTTTTGAGTGAATCTTTTGTGTCTTCCTCAGATAACCTCTTAGACATTTGTTTCATAAGCCTCTCTGATGATCTTCAAGCATTGTGTGTTGTCAACTTATGGTTGAGTGACTTAGACATAAGAGCTTTCACTTCTTGTCTTTATCTCATTGATTTCATCTCAAAGTTGATTGTATATGGGTCTCCAATGACATATTCATTTCATTTTATCGAGTGATTATGGGGACCTTGCATTCAAAAATTCATTAGTAAAGTTCAATAGTTGTCATTAATCACCGAAACCGTACATCATGGGGGGGCCTAGATGCTTTCAGCTACCCAAAAAGTACCCGATACCCGATATTTCAACCTTTTCAGTTCCGGTCTTGGTTTTTTCTGTTTCAGTTTTTTGGTCCCGGTTTTTTTTTGCGCTCCCCTATTCAGTCGGACTTACCCAGCTGAGTCAGACTTGTTCGACTGCAGTCACACAAGTCTAATTTCCAGTCAGACAAGTCCAACTTGTATTGACATGAAATTTTTTAATTAAATCTAGATTTTTGATGATTCCCTATTCACCCTCCCTCTAGGCCACTTTCAATTAGTATCAGAGCAGGTTTCTCTATCAAAAGTCTAACCATTCGGAGAGAAGATGGCCAGAAGGGGGTGAAAACAAGGTCCCAGTGATTGTTGATGGAGATGACAAGATGAAGAACGTCGATGTGCTTCAAGATGATCCAAATGACGACGAGGAAGTGTGCCTACTCAAGGCGCGACTTCGTGAGAAGCTGAATTTTCCCAAGAAGCAGACCAACAACACCCATGGGAGTGGTTCACAAGACTACATTCGATATCCTTACAATTATGGCGCCTAACTCATAATAATCTTACTTGTCTATTGCTATTGGGAAACCTCCTCAATTCGATAGAAATGATTATACTATGTGAAATCATAATATGAAGATGCACCTCATTTTCTTAAACCCTAGCTTGTGGCAAATTATTTTGACAGGTGTTCATTATCCCAAGAATGAGTAAGACGTGACCTAGGAGCAAGCCGTCCTACTCCATCGCAATGCTCAAGCAGTTGGAGTGATCACCTCCTTGTTGACTCGAGAGGATTTCAACTGAATTGATGGGTTGGAGGTGGCCAAGGACATTTGGAACACCCTCAAGACGGTGCATGAGGGCAATCGTGTGATAAGAGAGGTCAAGATCGAGATGATCGAAAGAGAACTTCGAAGATTCACCATCATGGATGGTGAAACCCCCCAAGACATGTACAACTGTCTCAAGGTCCTATCAACAAGAGCCACTCTTATGGATGTACCCGATAGACGGACCACGAAGTGTTAAAGAGGTTGATTCGGGCATTCATGCCTCGAATCTTCGCTCTTTGCTCCATGATTCAGGAGAGTCCTGGATTCCACAAGATTACTCCCGAAGAGGTGCTAGGGAGAATTATCAACCATGCAATGATGGAGAGAGAGGCCATGTTCTATAATGATCTCCAAAAGTTCACCTTCTCCCAGAAGAAGGATGTTGCATTCAAGGCAACATCATCCAAATACCAAGAACAAGGACAAGTCCAAGACAAGAAGAAAGAGGGCTTGTTACAATTGTGGGGAATATGGTTATTTCATTGTGGATTGCCCACATGAAGTAAACAAGAAGAAGAAGGATGACAAGTCCCAAGAGAAGAAATACTTCAAGAAGAAGAAGCAATCAGGACAAGCCCACCTTGGGAAGGAGTGGGATTCAAATGAAGGCTCCACCTCCGACGAAGAAGAAAAGAAAGTAGCAACAATTGCCATGAAGAGATCAACCATGGAGAACAAACTCTCCCCCAACTTGGAGAGCTCAAGGCCAACTTGCCTCATTGCCAAGGATGGAAGAAAGAAGGTTAAATCTAAACTACCTCCTTCAATTTCTTCGCATGACAACTTTGATAGTGCCAGTCAAAATGAATATATTCATAAAGATATGAGTAAGAGTACATTGAAAAGATTGAAGATGTTGTCGGATGAGATATTTGAGAAGGAAGAGCTCATCAACCGTCAAGAGGACATGATCATCCAACAAAGGAGAGATGTCAAGAGTTTGAGGAGCTCTTGGAGCTTGAAAGATAAAGAAGCAATGCACATGAGCGTGAACTCGCTTTGAGCAAGGAAACTTGCTCAAACCTTGAGAACACTACAATTGTTCTAAAGGATGAACTTTTTAGTTTGACAAAAGTTAACAAGATCCTTGAAACATAAGTGGAGTCTTTCAAAGTCAATGCACCTTCTTCCTCTAAAAGCTCACCTTCTACAAATGTCAAATCTGAAACACCTCAACCTTGCAAATGCTCTAACTTAATTCTAAGACTAAAAGATGAGCTTAAAATGGCACAAAACAAGCAAGCACCAAAAGGTGGCATCTTTGACAAGGAGAAGATGGCATATGCACGTAGTGCATATACCAACACAAGACATCCTCTTGTCAAGGATGGTCTTGGCTTTTCTAGAAAGAAGAGGCAAAACTCCAAAACTTCCAAGAATAGCAAAGACTTGATTGTTTTTGTCAAAGGAGTTTCATATAACAATGACAAAGGAAGGAACATTTATACTTCACATGCATGCCTAAAAAGGAACAACATCCATTATTTCATGATGCTTATGCTTCATATGTTTTACTAAGGAACAAGTTTGGAAAGCCTTATTCTAGGTATGTTGGGCCACTTCGCAAGAGTCCAAAACCTTGCGTGTGGGTGCCCAAGTGCCTCTTGACTAACATCAAAGGACCCAACACCGCTTGGGTACATAAAGCCAAGGCTTAACTCCATTTTGTAGGCATAATACTCCGGTGGAACCAAGTGGGTTCTTGATAGTGGATGCACAAATCATGTGACCGAATAGAGGAAGATGTTTGTGGAGTATGAGAAAAATGAAGATCCAAGTGAGGGAACTTACTTTGGGGACAATAGCTAAGGGAAAATCCTTGGCACCAGTAAAATTGATATATCCCCTAATCATACTCTTTCATGTTGATTCACTTGATTATAACTGATTGTACATAGCACAACTATGAGAGAAAGGTTATAATTGTCTCTTCACTAACAAGAGTGTGACCGTCATAAGAAGGAGCAATGAATCAATTGCTTTTAAGGATGTGCTCAAGAGAAAGCTCTATCTTGTGGATTTCTCCGCGGATAAAGCTCAACTTGACACACGCTTAATGGCAAAAAACCGACATGGGATGGCTTTGGAATAGAATACTAGCCCATGTTGGGATGAGGAATTTGCAAAAACTTCTTAAGGGCAAGCACATCCGTGATTTAAAGAATGTAGTGTTTGAAAAGGATAGGCCATGTAGCGCATGTCAAGCCGGATAACAAGTTGGAGCTCAACATTCATCCAAGAACATCATGACGACAACAAGACCATTGGAGCTTCTACCCATGGACTTCTTCGGTCCAATTGCGTACATAAGCATTGGCGATAACAAATATGGTCTTGTAATTGTTGATGATTTTTCACGTTTCACTTGGGTGTTCTTTTTGCATGATAAGAGTGAGACTAAAGGTGTCCTCAAGAAATACTTAAGGAGAGCTCAAAATGAGTTCTCCTTAAGAATCAAGACTATAAGGAGTGACAATGGAACCAAGTTCAATAATACTTAAGTTGAAGAGTTTCTGGATGAAGAAGACATCAAGCATGAGTTCTGGGCCCCCTACTCCTCTCAACAAAATGGGGTGGCCGAGAGGAAGAATAGGACTCTCATTAAGATGCCTAGAATCATGTTTGATGAGTACAAGACGTCAGACAGGTTTTGAGTGGAAGCGGTTAACACCGCTTGTCATGTCATAAACCGGTTATATCTTCATCGCATATTGAAGAAGACATCTTATGAACTCCTAACCGGTAACAAACCCAATATTTCCTATTTTCGTGTTTTGGGGAGTAAATGCTATATTCTCAACAAGAAGCCTAGGACTTCGAAGTTTGCTTCAAAGTGCGATGAGGGTTTCTTGCTTGGTTATGACTCAAACACTTAAGCCTATCGTGTTTTCAACGAATCCTCCGAGATTGTTGAAATGGCACGTGACGTAGTGTTTGATGAGACTAATGGCTCCCAAGTGGAGCAACTTGATCGTCATGTGCTAGATCAATAAGAAGCTCCACAAGTGGTGATAGGAAGGGTGTCACTTGGACTCAAGTGACCATCCCACACATCAAGCAAACTCTTCCTCAAAAGATCAAGCTCAATACCCTCAAGATGCGCTTCAACAAGATGAAAATGAAGGCATCTATCAAGGGGAGACGAAGAAAATGAGGAAGAAGATGATAAAGATCCAATACCTCAAGCATCACACCCAAGAGTACATGAAAGCGTTCAACGGGACCATCCCATCGACAACATCCTTGAAGATATCTCCAAGGGGGTAACTACTCGATCTCGTGTTGCAAATTTTTGTGAATATTACTCTTTTGTTTATTTCTTGGAACCTCACAAGGTTGAAGAAGCACTACGAGATCCGAATTGGGAGCTGGCGATGCAACAAGAGCTCAACAATTTCAAAACAAATCAAGTGTGAGAGCTCGTGAAGAGGCCAAATGCAAATGTTGTGAGCACCAAGTGTGTGTTACGCAACAAACAAGATGAGCACAGAGTGGTGACAAGGAACAAAGCACGACTTGTGGCCAAGGGGACTCACAAGTCGAAGGTTTGGATTTTGACGAATCCTTTGCTCCCGTAGCTAGGCTTGAATCAATTCGTATATTACTTTCCTTTGCTACTCACCATGATTTTAAGCTATATCAAATGGACGTCAAGAGTGCATTTCTCAATGGTCCAATCAAAGAAGAGATGTATGTAGAGAACCCCCGGGCTTTGAAGATTAAGACTTTCCCAACTATGCCTACAAATTGCATAAGACTCTCTATGGCCTCAAACAAGCTCCTAGAGCTTGATATGAGTGCCTTAGAGTCTTTCTAACTTAAAATGGTTTCAAAATTAGGAAGGTCGACTATACTCCATTCAGTAAGCATTTCAATGATGATTTGTTTGTATGCCAAATATATGTCGATGACATTATATTTTGTTCTACTAACAAAACTTTTTATGATGAGTTTTCTAAGATTATGACCGAAAGGTTTGAGATGTCGATGATGGGGGAGTTGAAGTTCTTCTTAGGATTTCAGGTGAAGCAACTCAAGGAAGGCACATTCATTAATCAAAACAAATATACACAAGACATACTCAAGAAGTTTGACATGGACAAAGCCAAACCTATCAAGACTCCAATGGGAACCAATGGGCACTGTCGGTACCCAGCATACGGGGCACCCTCGCACACAGGTTGAAAGTACCTAAGTATCCTGCCTCCCCGTCGAGGCAGGGTCCAATGGTGCCACGTGTCCAGAAGGCGCCAGACCCCGTCCTTCCTCAAGTACAGGATCCGACGCTGCCACTTGGATCTCAAAGACGGGACCCAGCTCTCCCGATGAGATGGGCTCTCGAGCTGCATCATGTTTAGGAGGATGGGACCCCACTCCACCGTAGGAGTGGGCTCTGGTGCAGCCATGTGGCCCGAAGCACCAGGTCGGACACCTACCGTGGAGGCGGGCTCTGGCTCCACCACGTGTCTTGCAGTCCCAGATTCTCAGCACACCTCAGGGGTGCCACGTGCCCCAAAGGGCTCCGAGGCTACCACGTGTCCCGAAGTACCGGACCTAGCCTCCCCCGCAGTGGCTAGCTCCAAAGTTGTCACGTGTCCTGCAACTTGTCCTAGACGGTGGGTTGCAGGAGTTAGGTATGATGTGCCCTGTCTAAATCAAACATTGAAGACATGCACCTATCCCTGACGCATGACACGGTGCACTCCTACGGTTAGGGACCGTTGTGCCCAATCACATCACAGTAAAGGCGTCGCAAATCTATCCCTCCCCGCCAAGTGGGGTAGCTTATGGCGACAAGACAGATGGACGGGACATCCCCTGCCACCGTTAGCAAGTACGTGTGGGCCACTGGTATCGGAGGCGACAAGACAATGGGTCTCCAAGCTGAGGTAAGAGGCAGTGTAGTGGAGAAGCCTTAGATCTTTAGGATAATATCGCCCCGAGGCCACCTGTCAGGCCCTGAACCCCACTTGTAAGGCGTCTGGCATTGTCTATAAAAGGACTAGACC
Source organism: Tuctoria greenei (assembly GCA_036927565.1). Taxonomy (NCBI): domain Eukaryota; kingdom Viridiplantae; phylum Streptophyta; class Magnoliopsida; order Poales; family Poaceae; genus Tuctoria; species Tuctoria greenei. The sequence goes on from JAYESD010000003.1 coordinate 7,770,155, forward strand.
GCCACCATTACAAAAGCCCAATCTAACTCATACACACACAACACACGCATTCACACCAACAATACAACCCACACCATGGAGTAGGGTATTACGCTCCGACGGCTCGAACCACGTAAAACCACCATCTCTCATATGTGACATCTCTCCTGAGGACTAAGCCATGCCGATCAAGAACCTCCGCGGGCTGCTCGCGTAGCAGGTCTAGGGGAAGTGTCACAAGAAGACTTCAACAGACACCTCAACCTTAATGAGGATGGTCCAAGTGTGGACCAAAAGGTATATCAATCCATTATAGGTCAATTTCTTTACTTATGTGTATCTAGGCCCGATATAATGCTAAGTGTTTGTATGTCTGGTCGATTCCAAGCTGCTCCCAAGGTTAGGGGTGGGCATTCAGTTAACTGATGAATTTCGGTTCAGTTTATCAGTTTTTTTTGTAAATTTGGTTTTTGAAAAATGAAAACTGAAATATGAACCAGGAAAGAAGAAACCGACCCATCTGTTAACCATCAAATTCGGTTCGGTTTTCAGTTAACAAAAAAAAACCATATTTCAACCATAGCTCCCGATCCTTCTCGATTTGGCCTCTAGGGCGGGGGCAGCGCGCCCGACCACTGAGGATGCGGTCTTCCACAGTGGCGGGCATCGGCAGAGCGCGGGGTAGCAGCTGCATCGGTGGAGCGCGGAGCGCAGGGAGGTGGTCAGCATCAGCGCTAGCAGTGGTGCGAAGAGCGCGAGGAGGCGACTTCGACTGCGGCAGCGCTAATTGCTTGGAGCACGGGACGGCAAAGATGGTCGGCGACGACATGAAGACATGCGGGGGCAGCGCGAAGGATGGCTGGCGAGCGGGCGGCGGCGCGGACTAGCGGGCAGCAGCATCAGGACGGGACGGGACGGGCGGCGGCCTCAGAAGGGCGGGCGGACGGCGGCGGCAGGACGGGACGGGCGGCGGCCTCGAAAGGGCGGGCGGGCGGCTGCGTGAGTCACGAAAGATTCACGTAGTGAATTGAAAGTGAGGAGAAGAGTTTTAGACGGGCCAGACCTTACTGGTTATGGTTACAATTAATGAGCTGGGCTGGTTACAATATGTGATGGGTCTAGATTCTGGTTTATTTGGTTAATCGTGAATAAAAACCGATCCAAAAAAGATTCGGTTTTTGCATTCCGGCAACCGAAATTTGGTCCGGTTTCATCCGGTTTGGTTAATTCGGTTTCGGTTTCGGTTAATTCAGTTATGGTTTCCGGTTTTCGGTTTTTTTGCCCACCCCTACCCAAGGTGTGTCATTTGACCGCTGTAAAGAGAATTCTTAGATATTTGGTTCACACACCAAGCCTAGGACTTTGGTACCCTAAAGGCTCCAAGTTTAATCTCATTGGATATTCTGATGCAGATTATGCGAGGTGCAAAGTCGATAAAAAGAGTACCACTGGGACTTGCCAATTCTTGGGTAGGTCCCTAGTGTCTTGGTCCCCAAAGAAACAAAATTTCATTGCTCTCTCCACAGCCGAAGCGAAGTATGTCGCAGCTGGAAGTTGTTTTGCACAACTTCTTATGATGCGGCAAACTCTTAGATACTATGGCATAAACTTGTGCCATATCCCTCCCCTATGTAAAAATGAGAGTGCCATCAAAATAGCTCACAATCCAGTTGAGCATTCTAGAACCAAGCACATTGATATCCGCCACCACTTCTTGAGAGATCACTCCATCAAAGGTAACATAGTGATTTCCCATGTGAGAACCAAAAAACAATTGATCGATATCTTCACCAATCACTTATATGAGAAAAGGTTTTGTGGACTTAGGAGTGAGCTCAATATCCTAGTCTCAAAATATGGCTTGAGTCTTGCACATCTGATTGTTACTTGTATTTGTTTCAAAATTCATGCATGCTTGCGAAAAACTCTTCCCCCTCAATTTTCTACAAAACTATTTGAAATTATTGGATATTTGTGAACTATGGTTATAGTTTGGTTGTTGATTGCTTACTGACCATATTTGCAAATATGTTTTGTGAAAACTTGTCCAAAATGTCCAAGTCATTTGACCCCTCCTAAAAATTCTAGTTGCACACTGCAACTAATCAGGGGGAGTCAGAGAAGTCTTACTCGTAAGTCAAGATCAGACAAGTTCGACATGGGTCCAATTAGGGTTTTGGGAGATGTCGAACTTTTCTGACTATTGCGTCAGACAAGTCCGAAGTGGGATGTCTGAGTCCCCCAAAAGAGGATGACGACTCCTCTTCTCTCTCTCTCTCTCCCCTCACTTCACTCTCTAAATCGTGTTCATCTTCCTCCCTCTCAAAATATTCATTGATTTTGAGTCTCTTGCGACGAGTGTGTGAGGTCGATCTCTTCAAAGTCTTGATGATCAACAACTCATTCGATCTTTTTAGCTCTCCCCTCTTCTAAAGGTATCTTCTCCAATTTTTTCCTGATTCTTTCGGATCTTGTGACAAGTTGGCGTATTCTTGTTAGTGAAATTGCTCACTAGCATGATTGACAACTTGTGGTAGAATCTTGTTGGTAGAAAAATTGATTTGTGTAGTTTTGGTAGAAGTTAGGGTGAAAACTGTACAGGTCAGACATGTCCAACATATGTATCGGACAAGTCCGATGCAGTGTGTCGAATAAGTGTAACTTTCAAATCAGACAAGTCTGATCCTATATAGCATTAACCTCTTAACTTCTACACCAACTATCGATCAGTGATTCTATACCTTGTGCTTTGTATCTGACCTATCCTTCATGTCTCTCTTTAGCCATGGCTTGTGAAAATCAGGGTGCAAAGAGAGGCAAGCAAGCCGCCGACAGCGAAGCATCAACTCAGGCCCCGAAGAGAGTCAAACAGATTGTTCGTCGTAACAACTCCGCTTAGGGGGGCCATTGTTGTCTCATGAGGCTCTAGTGGTGGTGCTCAAGCTGCTCAAGAGGATGTTGAAATTGGATCCTTGGTAGTACACTCACTAGTATGCGACCCTCATCGTCCGGCGGACAGGATCAACTACAGAAGTAACCTTCTGTATACTCAGCATCAGAGAGATTTGAAGTGCTATGATATGCCTAGGGTTGGGAGAGATCCTCGCTTCTGGAGCTACTTTCACATGAATTACTATCGGTCCGTGCTCACGACAAAGACAAATCTGGTGACTGATATGCAACGGATTGACTGGCAGGCAGTACAACAGAAGAGAGATGTCCTATTTTCTGAGGTCATGGACGCTTGTGAGTATCATAGAGTAAAGGACACCATGGGGCTGCAATACGCATGGAATGTCAAAGTCATTCTTCAGTTCTATGCCACCATATTCTATTGGACAGACAAGCATGGTTTCACCTGGATGACCCATGGTGAAAAATATTGTGACAGCTATGAACATTTGCCTATGATCTTGGGTATGGGACACTATCGAAGTGTTCTTGCTACACTTCCCTTGGACCTGCTATGCAATCAGTGGGCGGAGGTTCTTGATCAGCAGGGCTTAGTCTTTAATGGAGATTGCGCGTATGAGAGATGGTGAGACAGTGTTTTATGTGGCTCGGGCCGCCGGAGCGTAATACCCTACTTCACGGTGAGGTTTGTATTGTTGGTGTGAATGCGTGTGTAGCGTGTGTATGCGTTAAATTGGAGATCATTGTAACGGTGGCGGTCCAGTCCTTTTATAGACGAGGTCGGACGCCTTACAAGTGGGGTACGAGGCCTGACAAGTTGCCTCGGGGCGATCTTATCCTAAATATTTAAGGCTTCTCGCATAAGCATCCTCTGATCATGGCTTGAAGACATGTCGTCTTGCTACCTCAGACGCCAGTGGCCCATGTGTAGTCGTTGATGATGGCAGGGAATGTCCCGTCCAACTGTCCCTATCGCCGTAAGCTACCCACTTGGTGAAGTGGGGTAGGCTTGCGGCGTCTTCACTATGATGCCATTGGGCGTAGTGGTGCCTGACAGTAGGTGTTGTGCCACGTCAAGCGCCAGGGGAAGGCGTGTGTCTCCAATGCTTGATTTAGACAAGGCGCACCGCCTCCTTAACTCTCACAACCCACCGCCCAGGACAAGTTACAGGGTACATGGCAGCTCGGGAGCTAGCCTCTGCGGGGGAGGTTGGGTCTCGATCCGCGGACCACGTGGCAGACTCAGAGCCCGTTCCTGAGTAGAGCGGGGGATCCAGGGTCGCGGGACATGTGGTAGAGACGGAGCTCGCTTCCGCGGGTGGTGGCCAACCTGGTGCTTCGAACCACGTGGCAGCATTAGGGCCTACTCCTATGGGGGAGAGGGGTCCCGTCTTGCTGGACATGTGGCTACTTGGGAGCTCGTTTCCTCGGGGGAGCTGGACCCCGTCTTGAGGTCCCTGCAGAAGCGCCGGATAACATATCTGAGGTAGGGAGGGTCTGAGACTTCTGGACATGTGGTGCCCTTGGTCCCTGCCTCAGTAGGAAGGCAGGGCATTTATGCGCTTTTAGCCTGTGCACGAGAGTACCTGGTATGTCGGGTACCCACAGGCACTGTTTGAGGCTTCCATTGAAGATCTATGAGGAGCCTCTTGTGATACTAAGGAGATGTTGGACTTCTACTCAGAGGGGTACCCTGTTCAGCTTCCTCACATCCATGGGCTATGACCCTTCCATGTAGTGCTTAATCGTCTCATCAGAAAGATGATAGCCTTTAAAGACGAAGATGCCAACCGTATTAATTACAAAAACCGCAATATCATCAAACTCCTCTCCAGCCAACAGAAGTTCAATGTTTTTGACTACATATACGAGGAGATTTACATCGCCTCTTAAACTCCCGCCAGGTCTTTTTGTTATGCCCCATACATCATGAAGCTTATCGAAACAGTTTCTGGCAAGAAATTTGTGAAGGATGTGGTGCATAGGCCTCTACTCCCTCAAAAGCCTTCAAAGCTTCATCGTCCTATGAGATCCCCTTCGGCACTGTCTTAGCCTACATCGCCAAGGAGGTGCTCAGCTCGGCCTCCTCCTCCTACACCACAATAGCCCTCTTGTTCTTTGGGACTATGAAAGATTCTCAAAGCTATGTTCTCGGTGTGCCGCTCCACTCAAATATCAGTTCAGAAGTTAGCGAAGCGGACTAAGAGGGACCTCACACCTATTAGAGAGCACCACATGCTGCCCTCAGTGGCAGATGACAGCGAGGATGAAGAGCCTGCAAAAATTCCCGAGTTGACTGCATCAGAACCTGTCTTCTTCTCAGAGATAGGTGCTACTTCTAGTGCACCCACAACTGCTCATTCTGGTGATGATGAAGATGATGAAGAAAGTGAGTATGAAGAGGAACAAGAGAGTGGCAATTTCGAAGAGAGAGACGATGAGTAGATAGTAGGGCTCTCTTAGCTTTTCTCCTTTTCGGTGCCTTGATGCCAAAGGGGGGAAGTATTTTACCTATGGACATGGACATGTACTTATCTATTCTGTGGTGTTTGTGTGAACATTTTTGAGCTTGTCATTCTACTTATAAGGCTTGTGATGCTTCTGCTACATTCATATTATGAATGCTTTAGTTTGATTCACGATGCTTATTCACTTGCTTTCATATAATACATCATAATGTCATTCACACAAAATGCATGTAACCACCTGTCGGTACCCTGCGTACCGGGTACCCCCTCGTCTGGGTAGCTTTGGTGCTACCACGTGGCCTGCCGGGCCGGACCTGCCTCCCTCCTCAGGGAAGCTTCGCCACTGCCACGTGTCCACTAGCACCGGACCTATCCTCCAGTAGAGGGAAGCTCCAGATCTGTCACGTGTCATGCCCAGGACCTATGTCAGCAATGGGAAGACTACAAGATATCTAATGGTGCAGACATTCAAGGGCTATCAATTGGCCGTTACAAGACTTGGTTAACGCGTCATTACTGCTATATTAATGATGCATGATCAGGAGACTATCAAGACCGGTAACGCTATATTTAAGGAACATTATCACACTGTTAACCCCTCATAACACCATAGATCATGTACAGGGCAATTAATACAGCCAGGGCCACCTGCCAGGCCACGACATAAACAGTAACAACCAGTCCTTGGCATATAAAAGGGTTGCATTGCATGGTAGAAGTAATCGGGAAACGCACCCAAGCTCATACGCACACAAGCCCTAATACACTCATACAATACACAAACCCCCGTGGAGTAGGGTATTACGCTCAGGCGGCCCGAACCACGTAAAACTCTCAATGTTCACCTCTTGCTTCGATCTTGACTCGCACTCCAACCGAATACGAACCTATGAGGACTACTTCTTAGTAGTACCGGGAGAAGTGTCCTAGTCCACATTTTGACATTTGGTGCGCCAGGTAGGGGAGCTTTCAAGATGGTGAATTCCACTGTTGCATCATCCAACGGATCGGCAGTGCAACCCGTTGGAGGAAATCCCTCCAATGTGCAACAGCTGGCCAATGTTGTTCCATGCGTAGCACCACTCCCACTACCTGCTCCGGCAGCCAACGTTGGACAACAGGATGGTGTGTTCGTGTGGGTGACTGCATCGATGAACAACCCGGAGAACGCGCTTAATGCAGCGCGTACTCTACTCCAGCGTCCACCAGTGCCGGGAGCTCCCCCCACACTGCGCTAGAACAGTGGCACACTGATGTTGAGCATTTGGTTGCAACTGCAGCCAATGCAATCAACAACCAAGGTCTTCCCCATGCAGGGCAGACACCTTGTCGGAACATGACCTCGTCTGGTTGACTTGGTCCTCAGGCGTCACAGCTCAGGAGATGTGTGTCCTCCCAGCAAGTGATGTCATTACCCTTTGGGGCTTGCCATACTCACACGATGACGAGGCTTCCGACTCAGGACCTCCGGTCGAAGCTCAACTGCCGCTACATGCGGCAGGACGGACGCGTCAACATCAGTGTGCTCGTAAAAAGTGAGTTGCTCGAGAAAACCCTTCTCCTCTTGGAGTTGGGGCGGTTCTTCAGCTCTTGCCATGCATCTCCGCATGGTCGAGTGGCCATCCAAGTTCCAGCCTCATCTGCCAGAGAAATACGACGGAACTGTCAACCCTGTCGAATTTCTTCAGATCTACTCCACCACTATCCTCGCGGCTGGAGGCCATGAGGCCGTGATGGCCAACTATTTCACATGGCTCTAACAGGGACAGCAAGGTCCTAGTTCATGAGCCTACCTCCTGACTCCATCTGTGTTGGAGAGAACTTTGCCGCCAGTTCACTACCAACTTCGGGAGCTCCTACACCCGACCTGGCACCGAGCTGGTCTTATTCGTCGTACAACAAAAATCTGGAGAGTCGTTGCAATCCTTCATCCGACATTTCTTTAAGGTACAACATACCATACCTTCTATCTCCAACGCTTCTGTCGTCATTTCATTCTGACAGGGAGTTAGAGACACGAAGATGTTGGAGAAGCTGGCAACCAAGAATGTCAGCAGTGTCACGGAGCTCTTCAGCCTGGTCGACAAGTGCGCCAGAGCTGCGGGGGATCATGAGATGCACTCGAAACCAGCTGTGGAGCCCAAGCAATCTACCTCCAGAGCTGAAGCTACTGCCTCCAGCAGTGGAAAAAACAAAAAGAAGCCAAGTGGCAAGAAGAAGTCACTTGTCGGTACGCCTACTGATGTCGCTGCTGCAGGACCTGGTGGCCGGGGGCCACGCCCCGACAAGCAACCTCGACCACCATCTGAAGATGGCGATGGTGAAAAGATGTGGTGTCCGATCCACAAATCGACAACCTACAATCTTGAAGACTGTCGAGAGGTCAAGAGGCTTGCTAAACACAACAGCAAGCGTCAAGACGAGACTCCTTTCTGTTAGCAGGAAGGAAAGCAAAAAGTTGACGAAGCTCTATCTGATCAGGAGCTAGGCTTCCAAGAAGCCAAGAAGACGTTTGTGACACCCGGTTCCGAATATGAACCAAGCGTAACGCATATGTGTGCCCAGGATGTTCAACACACATACACGAATGATTCACAAATGATAAACAGAATTTAACCACGTCTTAACTAATAAATAAGTACTTTATTACAATAATCCAATAGTTCATGAATAATAAAACTCTAAATAATTGCAGCGGAAAATAAACTAAACAGCACGACTCCAATCCATAGGCAATTGACGGCGGTACGCAACCTAGTACTCCTCGTGATCCTCAGGGTACTCCCAATTGTCTCCAGTAGCTGTTGGGGGGGATTGCAAGGGTGAGTACATGTCGTACTCAGCAAGTGTGGAAAGTATGACATGTGGCTAATTCAAATGACGACAATAATAATGGCTAAGTGCTGAAAAGTACAGTAAAACATTTGAAAAGCATTATACTATGTCTATGTGAAATAAATCCCATCATATTAACAAAGTATAAACAATATCCAATTATTACCAACATTACCATCATCCATGTCCAATTACCCTAACTTAATTTCGTATCCATGACCACAATCCATAAACCAACCATAACCATTACCAAACCATAACCATCCAAAACCATCCCAAATCCCAATTCCAACTCTAATCATGTAGGTCATCCAGGCGCTCATAACCGGGAGCACGGCTATCATGATAGTTTTTAACACTCTGCAGAGGTTGTACCACTTTACCCACATGTTTGTGATTTTATCACCTTTCGATGACTAAGGAACCTCCATTGTGCCATCTCACACTTCCGTAGGTGTGTGGCCAAGAGATCACAAAATAGCCTTTCAAAAGGGACTACTAGTATGTACGGCCCCACTAAGGTTTCACCGGCAGGCTTGAACCTCTATTCTCCCACCCACGGGTCCCCTCGTGTGCCATGCGGATCCCAGGGCAGTCCTCCTCGACTCCCATTCCCCGCGCCATCCAATGGTCCATACAATACTAGCAGCGCTCCTAATTATTCAGCTACGCCGCACCCATACTTGGCCTTGTGGTGGCACTGTTGACCTGGCATATTCTCGCATGAACCGGTCCTTAGATCTAAGGCAAGCAAACCACCATAACGACCAACCCATCCACATAACCATGCTTGCTTAGATCACCCATCGCATTGACCAGTTCACATTAACCAGAATATCATTGATGCATAATTAAGTGTGTAGTGTTGTTTACCATCTCAATTAATTAAGCGAAGCGATAAGGTAAAAACCCTTCCCGACTCTCTACCATAATTCCGGGTGACAAGGGTGGTCAAACAAAACTAGTAAACTTCCTACCATAGGATTCCCGTCAAATTGACACAGCATGCAAGTTTGCAAACAAAACATTTAATTTAAAATAGGATCAATATGCTTCAAGGACACTTGCCTTGCTCCGGCGGATGGGGTTGCTCAAGCGCTTCGAAGTCTTGATTTTGGAAATCCTCGTATGCGGCCTCTTGAGCACGTTCCTCTACGCGTGATCATACATACAAGAAAACATATACAATTCAACATAATGCACACAAAATAATCAACATGCAATGACATGCATGCATGCACAGTTTAATAATTAATTTACTACGGTCGTTTAATAATTAGATGCGACTAGTTCATACGTGTTCATATGAGTTTACGGGGACTTTAGGGTAGATTAATGCTGCTGAAATAAAATTTATGGTGCAACTAAAATTAATTTATGTCTATTAGATCTAATGCGTCGCTAAAATTCGCATCGAGAACATGTCCTACCGTAGATCTGATGGCTTGACAGTCGCGGAACAAATGCGACGCGTAGACGAAATAGGCGGTGCAGCAGTCCTTCGGCGGCACGACGGCGGCGGCGCGATGTCGGCGACGATCTCCGGCGAACGGCGGTGTCCTCCTCTTTTTCTCCCTCTTCTTCCCCTTCTTTTTCTTCCCTGGCGCAGAGCTCCTGGTGCCCTTTTCCCTCTGTACCGGCGGCTGGGTTTCTCCAGGCGGCGGCTGCTCTGGACTTCGTGGAAAAACCTACGGGAACCGTGCGTTTATATAGGCGGGGGCGGGAGCGATCGGGAGTCCCGGTCGGTTCCGTGATTTCCGGCGCGGGAATAGGGAGAGGAGGCGGGATCGCGTACGGTGAAAACCGCGTCGGGTGGCGTGGGACCGGGAGCGCGGGGGCGGGTGCGATACGGCGGCGGGGCGCGTGACCGCACGCGCGCGCGGGCGCGCGTCGCCCGGGGCGGGAGCGTCGGTCGGGGCGGGGCCCGGCGCTGGCAGCGCAGCGCGGTCAGGGGGCGCAGGCGGCGGTGGGACGGGGCCTCGGGGCGGGAGCGGGGCCGCAGGCGCGTACGGCGGTGGGCGTCGGGCGGGAGGGAGCGCGCGCTCCCTCGGGCGCGCGGGAGGCCGTGGGGTGGCCCGGCCGGCTGGGCCGCTTGGCCTGGCCGGCTGGTTGCCCCTTTTTTTTATTATTATTTTTTTATTTCTTTTATACTACTATTATTAATATATATATTTTATTAATTATATTTTATTTTATTATTTATTTTATTTTTTTTACTCTTTTTTTTATATATATATATACTTTATTCATCTTGTATATTTATTATTTATTTATTATTTTTATAACATATATTATTAATATTTTTTTTCTATTTTTATATTGTTATATATATTATTCCTATATATATATTTATATACATTTTTATTATTATTTTAATACTTATTCCCTATTACAAGTTTTGGCCTATTATTATTTTCTATTTCTTCTTTTGCTACACACATTTGTATATGCATATGTTTTATTCTTTCATTCTACTAGTGCTTAATGCATGACCATATATGCAATGCATGATGCGAAAATTTAGGGTGTTACAACCCTACCCCCCTTAAAGTGAATCTCGCCCTCGAGATTCGATAGCGTGGAGAAAAGATGAGGGAATTCTGCCTTCAGGTCTTCTTCACGTTCCCATGTAGCTTCGGCTTCCGTATGGTGTTTCCATTGCACTTTGCACCAACGGATCCTCTTATTTCTCGTGACTCTTTCCTTCACATCCAAAATTTTGATAGGTTGCTCGACATAGGACAAATCCTCCTGAAGTTCTAACTCGTCCATCGGCACTTGTTCTTCCGGTACCCTGAGACACTTCTTGAGTTGAGAGACGTGAAATACGTCGTGTACATCGGAGAGATACGTCGGCAGCTCAAGTCGATAAGCTACCTCTCCTCGCTTGTCCAGAATCTTAAATGGTCCGATGTAACGCGGTGCGAGTTTTCCCTTGACGTTAAATCGTCGTTGACCTCTGATAGGTGACACTTTGAGGTATACAAAATATCCAACTTCAAAGGTCAAACTCCTTCGCCTATTATCAGCATAACCTTTCTGTCGAGACTGGGCAGCCTTTAACTTTTCCCGTATTATTTGGACTTGCCTTTCAGCTTCTTGTAACACGTCTGGACCAAACACCTGATTCTCTCCGGTTTCATTCCAAAACAAGGGAGTCCTACATTTCCTTCCGTATAGTGCTTCATAGGGCGACATTTTCAAACTTGCTTGGTAACTATTGTTGTACGAGAATTCAGCATACGGTAAACTTTTATCCCAACTTTTCCTATGCTTTAAAGCACATGCTCTCAACATGTCTTCCAAAATTTGGTTGGTCCTCTCGGTTTGTCCATCTGTTTGAGGGTGATACGCCGAACTAAAGTTCAGCCTTGTTCCCATTGCTTCATGCAATTTCTGCCAAAATCTGGAGGTAAACTGAGAACCTCTATCCGAGACTATCTTCTTTGGAACTCCATGTCGGCACACAATATGCTCCATATACAATTCTGCTAGCTTTGCGGTGGTATATGTGGTCTTGACGGGGATGAAATGAGCTGATTTTGTCAATCGATCCACAATAACCCATACTGAATCGCGGTAATCCAACTATAAAGTCCATACCAATCTCTTCCCACTTCCACTCCGGGATCTTCAATGGTTGTAACAATCCGGCTGGCCTTTGATGTTCAGCTTTAACTCGTTGGCACACATCACAAAGTGCAACATATTCAGCTATGTCCTTTTTCATGCTGGCCCACCAATAACATGTCTTTAAGTCCTTGTACATCTTTGTACAGCCAGGATGAATTGAGTAAGGCGAGTCATGTGCCTCCTTCAATATTGTTTCTCGAATATGCCTGACATTAGGTACCAAATCCTCTTTCCAAGCCATAAGGTACCTTGTTCGTCCTCATCAAATCTGAATTCCTTTCCTTCTTGGGTCCTTTCCTTGATTTCTTGTATTTCCTTGTCCTTCGTCTGTCCTTCCCGTATTTCCTGCTCTAATGTTGGGTTGACTTCCATCGTTCCCAACTCATTTATGAATCCAAGGTTCAACCGTTCAAACTCCTTGCATAACTCGGATGGCAGCTCTCGAACTGTGAGTTGATGACTTACTCCTTTTCGGCTCAAAGCATCGGCCACTACGTTGGCCTTCCCTGGGTGATAGTTGATTCCCACGTCATAATCCTTGATGAGCTCCAACCATCGGTGTTGCCTCAGGTTCAGATCCGTTTGCGTAAATATGTACTTGAGACTCTTGTGGTCCGTATAAATCTCACATCGGTGACCAAAAACATAGTGTCTCCATATCTTCAAGGCGTGTACCACGGCTGCGAGTTCAAGGTCGTGGGTAGGATAATTCAACTCATGTTTCTTTAGTTGCCTCGATGCATAAGCTACCACTTGGCCTTCTTGCATGAGCACACATCCTAATCCTTGTCTTGATGCATCACAATATATATCAAAACTCTTGCTCACGTCCGGTAATACTAACACTAGCGCGGTTGTCAATCTTTTCTTTAACTCTTCAAAGCTATCCTGACAAGCTTGAGTCCATCGGAATGCCTTTCCCTTCATGAGTAATTCGGTCATAGGCTTGGCTATTTTGGAGAAATCCTTAATGAATCGGCGGTAATATCCAGCCATTCCAAGGAAACTTCGAATCTCCTTGACATTCTGTGGTGGTTCCCACTTAAGCACATCTCTCACCTTCCCTGGGTCAACTGATACTCCTCCTCCGGAAATAATATGGCCTAAGAAAGAAACTTCCCGTAACCAAAATTGACATTTACTGAACTTGGCATACAATTGATGCTCCCTCAATTTCTGCAGCGTAAGCCTCAAGTGTTCCTCATGTTCCTTCTCGTCCTTCGAGTAGATCATAATATCATCGATGAACACTACAACGAACTTATCCAGATATTCCATGAAGACCTTATTCATAAGATACATAAAGTACGCAGGCGCATTCGTCAATCCAAATGACATGACGGTGTACTCATAAGATCCATATCGTGTTCGAAATGCTGTCTTGGGTATGTCTGATGGTCTAATCTTCATTTGGAAGTATCCTGACCGCAAGTCGATCTTGGAGAAGATACAGGCACCCTTCATTTGGTCGAACAAATCCTCTATACGGGGCAGTGAGTACTTGTTCTTAATTGTCACTTCGTTGAGAGCCCTATAGTCCACACACATCCTCTGGGTTCCATCCTTCTTATCTACGAAGAGCACTGGGGCTCCCCACGGGGATGAGCTTGGGCGTATAAAACCCTTCTCTAGCTGCTCTTGAATTTGCTTCTTGAGCTCTGCTAATTCCTTAGGAGGCATCCTATACGGCCTCTTAGCTATAGGTGCAGTTCCGGGTATCAACTCAATGGCGAATTCTATGTCACGATCAGGTGGCATACCTGGCAACTCATCTGGGAACACGTCCGGGTACTCGCGAACGATCGGAATGCTTTCCAATGTCACTTCTTCCACATGATTCAGCATCGCTTTTCCTCTTGCAGGTTGGGCTGCTTCAACTTCAATGCGTGTACCATGTTCACTTGTCAACTGCACAATCCTCTCGGCGCATTGAATGACTCCATTATACTTGCTCAGCCAGTCCATTCCAAGTATTATGTCTATTCCTTGGGAGTCCAATACTATGAGGTTTGCGAGAAAGTCTACCCCCCTTATTTTAATGCTTACTTTCGGACATACTATATTTGTCCTCATCTCTCCGCCAGGAGAACTTACTAGCATAGTTTGCTTCATATGAGATATAGGCAAATTGTACTTGGCAACATACTTTGACGAGATGAATGAATGAGATGCTCCTGAATCAAATAAAACAGTCGCGGGGTTGGAGTTGGCGAGGAACATACCAATCACGACGTCATCAGCTTGCTGGGCTTCCTCAGTAGAGATATGATTGACATTGCCACGAGCAAAATTCTGCTGTCCACGGTTGCCTTGTGGTGCTCCTCCATTTGGTCGCGGGTTATTTGGCCTTGGCGCATTGTTCATAGGTCCATTGTTTCTCCTGGGACATTGATTTGCAAAGTGTCCGAGTTCTCCACACGCATAGCATGTCTTACCACCCGTAGCATTGGGGAAGTTTGGGCGCATCTGGTTTTGAGCATTTGCCGCCATGTTAGGACGCGGCGCAGGTGGCACAGGATTGCGAGGCGCTTGCATGGCAGGGCGTTGCTGCGGTGGCTGATTTGGGCGGGGCGGATAGGCAGTGCGGTATGCAGGAGCAGAGGGGTTGTATTGTGGTGCAGTAGGTGGTGCATAGCGGGGGCGAACATTGCTTCCTTGCTGCGGTCCATGATGTGACATCTTCCTTTTGTTGTCCTGCTCCATCTCACGAATCTTGTTCTCAACCACAATAGCCTTGTCAACCAGCTTTTGGAAGTTTGGATAATCAGTATTGAGCAACTGGACTTGAATTTCATTGTTGAGACCTCTCATAAACAGATACTGCTTCCTACTATCAGTTTTGATGTCTTCTGGAGCATATCTTGATAATTGAGTGAATTTGTTGAGATACTCACTCACACTCATCCTTCCTTGCCTGAGATTTTCAAAGTCTTGTCTCCTCAGTATCATAACTCCTTCAGGTACATAGTGGGAACGGAAACTCTGTTTAAACTCAGCCCAAGTGATTGTCTCCTGATTATCATGAGCGTTGCAAAGAGCTTCCCACCAGTCAGCGGCTGCTCCAACTAGTTGATGTGATGCAAAGAGAACCTTCTCCCTGTCAGTGCACTGGACAATAGCAAGTTTCTTCTCAACAGACTTCAGCCAATCATCAGCTTCCATTGGGTCTGTAGCTTGTGCAAAGGTAGGCGGTCTGGTCCTCATGAACTCTCCCAAACGGTTGTGATGTGGCGGGGGTGGCGGTGGAGGCAGGTGGGGCTGATTGTTGTTGCCAGCTTGCAGCTGTCCCATGGTCTGTATCATGGTCTGCATGAGCTGGTTCTGCATAGCTAATAGTTGTTCAATGTTGATAGCTCCATGAGCATGTCCCTGGTTGTTCTGAGGTACTTCATTGCGCTCCTCCTCATCGTTAGCATCCCTCTGGTTACGAGTTCTCACCATCTGTTGGCAAAAGAAAGGTGGGGATAGAAGGATTTAGAATTTGGAAGGAAACGTCCCAACTATATGCATCAAGGTATGTGACACTAAATAATCCTTTATTAATATAGACCTATATTAAGAGGATGTGGACAATTGCCGAAGCATCCCACAACTCTCTACTAAGCACACAAGCACTCAAACAAGCACCAAACGGAATTTACAAAGATCCTAACAGAAGTAATACAACTCAAGGCCACACAAGTATATCTACATCGCTCTTATTTACTAATGGGGGTGTGCCTATCCTTGAGTCGTGGCATAGGTCGAGGACTAGTCGTCGTCGAGCGGGAACTCATCCGGGTCCTCGTCGTCGTCGTCGTCGTCGTCGGGGTCCTCGAGGTCCTGTGGGTCCTGGGGTGGTGAGGCAGCAGGCGGCGGTGGTGCGGTAGACGCCACACTGGAAGGTTCCTCGTCAGAGGACTCCTCAGAGGATGACTCACGCTGACCGTTGCGACGGTCTGGAGAGTCCGGGGTCCACATCGGGGTGTCGGACGCGTAGTCGTTCGGGTCCTCGTCGGTGATCCGACGATACCTCCTGATTATCGCCTCGTGGCGCTGGGCGAGGTCGCGTCCATCCTGGATCTCCTGCTGCGCCCTCTGAAGTCGGGCACTCAGCTGGGTCACGTCGTCGACAGTCTGACGAGACTGCTGGAGGTCCAGGGGTCCCTCCACGTGCCTGGAGACGAAGCGCGCAGTGCCACTAGGACGCTGCGGGACGAAGGCGTGAACCGTGTCCTCCAGACGGAAACGGCGGGCGTGGCTCCAGAAAGTGGCTGCTTCCCAGCTAGCATCCTGCTCTGCAGATCGGCGGGAGCTCCTCCAAGCGGGGCTGCTGTGGGTCTTCACCAACTCGTCACCGTAGTAGATATAAATTTTGCAGCTCCACTCCTTCCTGCCGGGGCGCTGCACTCCAGTGGTGTGGTAGGAGAGCGAGAGACTGTGGTGGCGGTAGCCAGCCTCACGGAGTAGGTCACGGAGACAGTGTCGCAACTGTCCTGCGGCTCTGCCGTCAGAACGGATCACCACGGGGTGACGGGGGTCGACGGCCGGAGAGCGACTAGCCAACCTACGCGGGGGCACGAGTCCACCGGTCGACTTACGGGGGGTTGTCTTGGTGCGGGCCATCTACAAGAAACAAGAATACATTAGAAAAATAATGAAAAACAAATCTGAAAATTTCAGCAGTTAAACGGCGGACAAAAAGCGGTGCAGCGGTTCCAAAAGAACGAAAAATAAAGAGAAAAATTACAGCAACCAACACAATAATTTTACCCACACATAATAGCAGCAAAACACACCGTTTTCGCAAAAATTTATACAGCAAAACAGCAGCACTTAATATTGCTCACTTCTGAAAATTTTTATCAAAAACGCAGCAGCGATCAATACTTTTTGCGGCCGAAAATAAAGGAAACAAAACAGCAGCAAAAATTTTCGAAAATAGCATATTAGAAGAGTGTTCCTAAGTGCTCTAGAGTGTCCATTCTACCTAGGCTTGCGTCCTACGGTCAACGCGGCTCTGATACCAATTTGTGACACCCGGTTCCGAATATGAACCAAGCGTAACGCATATGTGTGCCCAGGATGTTCAACACACATACACGAATGATTCACAAATGATAAACAGAATTTAACCACGTCTTAACTAATAAATAAGTACTTTATTACAATAATCCAATAGTTCATGAATAATAAAACTCTAAATAATTGCAGCGGAAAATAAACTAAACAGCACGACTCCAATCCACAGGCAATTGACGGCGGTACGCAACCTAGTACTCCTCGTGATCCTCAGGGTACTCCCAATTGTCTCCAGTAGCTGTTGGGGGGGATTGCAAGGGTGAGTACATGTCGTACTCAGCAAGTGTGGAAAGTATGACATGTGGCTAATTCAAATGACGACAATAATAATGGCTAAGTGCTGAAAAGTACAGTAAAACATTTGAAAAGCATTATACTATGTCTATGTGAAATAAATCCCATCATATTAACAAAGTATAAACAATATCCAATTATTACCAACATTACCATCATCCATGTCCAATTACCCTAACTTAATTTCGTATCCATGACCACAATCCATAAACCAACCATAACCATTACCAAACCATAACCATCCAAAACCATCCCAAATCCCAATTCCAACTCTAATCATGTAGGTCATCCAGGCGCTCATAACCGGGAGCACGGCTATCATGATAGTTTTTAACACTCTGCAGAGGTTGTACCACTTTACCCACATGTTTGTGATTTTATCACCTTTCGATGACTAAGGAACCTCCATTGTGCCATCTCACACTTCCGTAGGTGTGTGGCCAAGAGATCACAAAATAGCCTTTCAAAAGGGACTACTAGTATGTACGGCCCCACTAAGGTTTCACCGGCAGGCTTGAACCTCTATTCTCCCACCCACGGGTCCCCTCGTGTGCCATGCGGATCCCAGGGCAGTCCTCCTCGACTCCCATTCCCCGCGCCATCCAATGGTCCATACAATACTAGCAGCGCTCCTAATTATTCAGCTACGCCGCACCCATACTTGGCCTTGTGGTGGCACTGTTGACCTGGCATATTCTCGCATGAACCGGTCCTTAGATCTAAGGCAAGCAAACCACCATAACGACCAACCCATCCACATAACCATGCTTGCTTAGATCACCCATCGCATTGACCAGTTCACATTAACCAGAATATCATTGATGCATAATTAAGTGTGTAGTGTTGTTTACCATCTCAATTAATTAAGCGAAGCGATAAGGTAAAAACCCTTCCCGACTCTCTACCATAATTCCGGGTGACAAGGGTGGTCAAACAAAACTAGTAAACTTCCTACCATAGGATTCCCGTCAAATTGACACAGCATGCAAGTTTGCAAACAAAACATTTAATTTAAAATAGGATCAATATGCTTCAAGGACACTTGCCTTGCTCCGGCGGATGGGGTTGCTCAAGCGCTTCGAAGTCTTGATTTTGGAAATCCTCGTATGCGGCCTCTTGAGCACGTTCCTCTACGCGTGATCATACATACAAGAAAACATATACAATTCAACATAATGCACACAAAATAATCAACATGCAATGACATGCATGCATGCACAGTTTAATAATTAATTTACTACGGTCGTTTAATAATTAGATGCGACTAGTTCATACGTGTTCATATGAGTTTACGGGGACTTTAGGGTAGATTAATGCTGCTGAAATAAAATTTATGGTGCAACTAAAATTAATTTATGTCTATTAGATCTAATGCGTCGCTAAAATTCGCATCGGGAACATGTCCTACCGTAGATCTGATGGCTTGACGGTCGCGGAACAAATGCGACGCGTAGACGAAATAGGCGGTGCAGCAGTCCTTCGGCGGCACGACGGCGGCGGCGCGATGTCGGCGACGATCTCCGGCGAACGGCGGTGTCCTCCTCTTTTTCTCCCTCTTCTTCCCCTTCTTTTTCTTCCCTGGCGCAGAGCTCCTGGTGCCCTTTTCCCTCTGTACCGGCGGCTGGGTTTCTCCAGGCGGCGGCTGCTCTGGACTTCGTGGAAAAACCTACGGGAACCGTGCGTTTATATAGGCGGGGGCGGGAGCGATCGGGAGTCCCGGTCGGTTCCGTGATTTCCGGCGCGGGAATAGGGAGAGGAGGCGGGATCGCGTACGGTGAAAACCGCGTCGGGTGGCGTGGGACCGGGAGCGCGGGGGCAGGTGCGATACGGCGGCGGGGCGCGTGACCGCACGCGCGCGCGGGCGCGCGTCGCCCGGGGCGGGAGCGTCGGTCGGGGCGGGGCCCGGCGCTGGCAGCGCAGCGCGGTCAGGGGGCGCAGGCGGCGGTGGGACGGGGCCTCGGGGCGGGAGCGGGGCCGCAGGCGCGTACGGCGGTGGGCGTCGGGCGGGAGGGAGCGCGCGCTCCCTCGGGCGCGCGGGAGGCCGTGGGGTGGCCCGGCCGGCTGGGCCGCTTGGCCTGGCCGGCTGGTTGCCCCTTTTTTTATTATTATTTTTTTATTTCTTTTATACTACTATTATTAATATATATATTTTATTAATTATATTTTATTTTATTATTTATTTTATTTTTTTTACTCTTTATATATATATATATATATATACTTTATTCATCTTGTATATTTATTATTTATTTATTATTTTTATAACATATATTATTAATATTTTTTTTCTATTTTTATATTGTTATATATATTATTCCTATATATATATTTATATACATTTTTATTATTATTTTAATACTTATTCCCTATTACAAGTTTTGGCCTATTATTATTTTCTATTTCTTCTTTTGCTACACACATTTGTATATGCATATGTTTTATTCTTTCATTCTACTAGTGCTTAATGCATGACCATATATGCAATGCATGATGCGAAAATTTAGGGTGTTACAACGTTGAAGGCAGTCTACAACAACGTCGATGATGACTCCGACATCTTCGACAATGAGCATCGAAAGACTCTCCATATGATGTATGGAGGGTCCTGGAATATTACCTCACGGCGTATCTTGAAGACTATGCGTCGGGAGATGGCTGCCACTGCTCCTACCACCAAGGCAGAGCCTCATCGGAAGTGGATGAATACTTCTACCACTTTTGATGCTTCGGATTGCCCGAAGAATATGGTGGGAGATGGACAATTGCCCATGATGGTCTCCCCGACTATCAACAATATTCAGCTTTACCATATCGTGGTGGATGGAGGCGTGGGGCTCAACCTACTCAGCTTCGCAGCTTTTGTAAAGCTCCAGCTCAACCTCTCAGACCTTAGGCCCTCACGCACATTCTCCGGAGTAGGTCCGGGAGATATCACCCCTCTTGGATTAGTTACTTTACCTATGACATTCGGGACACGAGACAACTACCTACCCTTCAACATGATCCTAGGCAGGCTAGCCCTATATAGGTTGGTCGTGGTTATCTATGGCTATCTCGTATCAACTATGCCAACTCCATTAGGCGTCCTCCGGGTCCGAGGGGACCGCACTGCTGGGGTTACTGCGCTTGAGGAACTTCATACGCTCGCAATAGCGCAAGAAGAATCCGGCAAGGAACAAGCTGCTCAACCTCCGAGCTCACATCAACATGGCTCATCTTCTGCACCTCGTGTGCAACCAAGAGGTGACACTGACATTCCCATCAAATTCGTCCAAATTGGTTCTAATGCCAATCAGACTACCCGTATATCGGGAGGTCTGACAGACAAATAGGAATCACGCTCATCACTTTCCTTTGGGCAAATGTCGATGTGTTTGCATGGCAACCGTCACAAATGCCTGGTATCCCCACGGAGGTGATCGAGCACTGTCTGAAGATATATCCCGATGCGCGGAAAATATAGCGGAAGCCCCAAAATAATCTGTTGAGCGGCAAAACTTCATCAGATAAAAAGTCAAGAAGCTGCTTGACGCTGGATTTTGGTTCATCATCCATAATGGCTGCCAAACCCAGTTGTTGTGCCCAAGGCTGGCATGAAGCTTCGGATGTGCATCGACTACACTACACTAAATAAGGCATATCCAAAAGACCCATTTCCACTACCTAGAATACATCAAATAGTGGATTCTACCTCCGGGTGTGAATTACTGTGTTTTCTAGACGCTTATTCTTGATATCATCAAATTCCAATGTCTAAGGAAGATGAAGGGCATATTGCCTTCATAACAGTAGATGAGTTGTATTGTTATACTGCCATGCCTTTTGGTCTTAAAAATGTTGCCTCAACTTTTGTGCAGGCCATACACAAAACTTTTGGAGAGCTAATTAGGGACCTAGTGGAAGTTTACGTTGATGACCTCGTGGTCAAGGTGAAAAACAAGTACTCACTCCATGACAACCTTCAAGCCGTCTTCGGCAAGCTACGCCTTACGTGCACAAAGCTCAACCCAGACAAGTGTGTCTTTGGGGTTAGCTTCGGAAAGCTCCTTGGTTTCTTGGTGACTCATCGAGGAATTGAGGCAAATCCGACGAAGATCAAAGCCATTGAAGAGATACGACCTCCAGCTCGTATCAAGGATGTCCAGAAGCTTACTGGATGTCTAGCTTCGCTCAACCGGTTCATCTTAAGGCTGGCGGAGTGGGCACTTCCCTTCTTCAAGTTGTTGAGAAATTCTGGGCCATTCCATTGGTCCGAAGAAGCAGAGAAGGCATTCCAAGAGCTCAAGCAGCTCCTCACCACACTACCAATCATGGTAGCTCCGAAACCTGGTGAGCCTCTTCTTCTTTACATTTCGGCAACTACGAAGGTTGTCAGCATGGTTCTGGTTATGGAAAGACCAGAACCATCTTCAGCTCAGGAGCTTAGACCCCTCCGTGAGGGTCCGAAGCTACCTGAAGGCGAATCTACGTCCCAACCTCCAGACATGGATCCTAAAGGAAAGATGCCTGTGGATCAATGTCTCTCATCCGAGGGAGCTTCTACTGCTCAAAAAGGAGATCCAGACTCCTCCGGGAGGGTCTGAGTTGAACAAGAAGGAGATTCGGACCCTTCCGGGAGGGTTCGGGTTGATGAAGAAGAAGCCTCGGACCCCTACGGGAGGGTCCAAACTGTCCAACGACTAGTGTACTTCATCAGCGATGTTCTTCACGACACCAATACTCGATACATTGAGGTGCATAAGTTGTTGTACGTAGTCCTTATTGCCTCAAGGAAGCTATGTCACTACTTCCAGGATCACAGGATATCGGTGATAACCTCTTATCCATTGTGAGCCATTTTACATAATCCCAATTCAACTAGAAATATCGCCAAGTGGGCTGCAGAGCTGGCAGAATTTGATCTCAAATTCCTGCCTCGACATTCTATAAAGAGTCAGGCGTTGACTGACTTCATGGCGGAGTGGACACCTTCTTCATCAACTTCAGGGGGCCTCAATGAATAGAAGTCAAAACCTAAGGTCCCAGTCTTCATTGAGCCTCACTGGACTCTCTACTTTGATGGCTCCGTGCAGAAGCAGGGGGCCAAAGTTGGAATCATTCTCCTCGCTCCGATAGGAAAGAAGGTCAAGTACATGGTGCACCTCGACTTCAAGGCAACCAACAATATGGAAGAATATGAAGCTCTCATCTTCGAACTCAAGGTGGCGTTATCATATGGCCTCCGCCAACATCTAGTAAAGGATGATTCGCAACTCATCATCAAACAAGTCAAAGGAGAATGTAGTTGCACTAACCCCCAACTTGTTGCTTATCTACTTGAAGTCCAGAAGTTGCAGGAGGATTTCCACGTCCTCGACCTCTGTCATGTCCAGCGTCTCAGCAACGCTCAAGCTGATGACCTCTCGACGAAGCTTCAACCGGGCTCAAGCACCCGACGAGGTTTTGTCAGAAGATTGTTATCACCTGTCGCTCAACCTGTCGAACTGAGTGAAGAGGGTGAGTCCAACACCCCAAAGCTGGCGGTCCCGGTGGCCCTATTACCATGGCGTCCACCAAGGATCGTAGGCGCTACAGGAAGCTCCAAGCAACCAAGCGCGCAAGATCCAGAAGCTCAAGTTAGTCCCGATGCATGGATCTCGGAGGTCTGAGACTACTTGAAAGACAACATCCTTCCTGAATATGGTGTATCCGCTGAGCAAATTGTCAGATTGGCCAAAATATACACGTTGGTAGAAGTGGATCTCTACAGACATGGCGCCAATGGCATTCTAATGCGGTGCATTTTCTGGGAAGAAGGTTG
Organism: Tuctoria greenei; assembly: GCA_036927565.1. Taxonomy (NCBI): domain Eukaryota; kingdom Viridiplantae; phylum Streptophyta; class Magnoliopsida; order Poales; family Poaceae; genus Tuctoria; species Tuctoria greenei. The sequence goes on from JAYESD010000003.1 coordinate 7,793,138, forward strand.
TGAGAACCTCGCAAAAATTCATGGAGGAGAGTGTAGGAACCACACGTCTTTCCACACGTTGGTCGGTAAGGCCTTTAGGCATGGTTTTTATTGGCCTAGAGCACTCTAGGATGCAGTCGAGCTGGTCAAGAAATGTGAAGTGTGCCAGTTCCACATGAAGCAGATTCACACACCAATGCCGTCACTGCAGATGATTCCTCCCACGTGGCCATTCGCTGTGTGAGGGATGGAAATTTTGGGACCTTTCCCAAAAGCCGTCGGAGATTACCGGTTCTTGTATGTCACCATCGACAAGTTCACTAAGTGGTCGAAAGCTACTTCAGTTGTGACTCTTAACAAGCAATCAGCAATCAAATTCTTGAAGTGCAATGTCTACAGATTTGGAGTTCTGAACAGAATTATCACTGAGAACATAACCCAATTCAAAAGTGCAGCTTTCCAAGAGTACTGCGAAGAACTCGGCATTCAAGTCAGCTACACATCAGTAGCTCATCCGGCAAGCAATGGCCAAGCTAAAATAGCTAACACGGAAATACTCAAGGGACTCAAGGTGCGCACTTCTAAGCGCTTGAAGAAACATGACACCAACTGGATAGAAGAGCTTTCGTCTATGTTGTGGGCAAGCCGGACTACACCAACCCGGGCCACAGGAGAGACACCCTTCTTTTTGGTGTACGGAGATGAAACAGTCCTTCCTCCGGAGGTCAGCATGGGTTCTCTCCGGGTCTAGACCTTCGACAAAGCCACGTAGGATTAGCTCCACGGTGAAGACCTAAACCTCGTTGACGAGGCAAGGTGCCAAGCTACCGTCAAGCACTTCGGCGCTATCACCAAAGGTATATGTGCAATCTGCAGTTGGAGAAAGGCGATAAGGTGTTGTGGTGAACACTTAATCGAGAAGGGATGAACAAACTTTCCCCCAGCTGGCAAGGTCCCTTTCGAGTTATCAAAGTATCCCGTCCCAGATGTGTCCGCTTGGTAACAAAGGATGGGATACCACTACCCAATCTCTAGAATATCGAGCACCTCCATATGTTCTACACTTAGTTGCACAGAGGTTAGTGTGTACTTGCATCAGATGTATCTTATAGAGTCTATGAACAGAGTCGGGAGGGTCTTAGATCAAAAGCGCACTTAACTTGGTCCTGTACTTTAGGTGCATCTTTACCTTCCCTAGAAAAGAACAAGATGAATAGCACACTTACCTTGGTCGTGTACTTTAAGTGTGTCCTTATATCCCCTGTTATTTGGATCTATAATGAAACACATTTATGCAAGCAGACTTTACGTGCATTTAATTTGCGCAAGCCATTATTTTCATCAATTTTTACCTTCTTGTCAATATCAATGTGTGCATTCCATTTGAAATTTAGTACTAGAGATTCATGTGACATATAAGTTTTATTGGTAATCTTCTATCAGATCTCAGTATTGCTAGATGGCCTACTCATCTGAAAACCAAAACCAATGACAGGTCAGGAGTGCGCTATTGATTTAGCCTGGTCAAGCACCCTAACTACACCACTACCTATTTTAGTGGGTCTCAATAAGGCAGGTCCGGAAGGCATTCAGATCTAAGGAAGTTTAATCAGCATACTTATGTTGTCACAATAAATTGTTAGGATCTAAAGTTCAAAGAAGGATAATAAGTCGCAAATGAGCTATAGGCAAGAGGACAAATTTTACTGCTTTTCTTGTCTATTATGCGTAGGAAAAATGAACAATTGATGACAATTCGCATGGGCGATGGTGGATGTTGCCGGAGCATTAAGCTCCGACAACCTCCAAGGGGTTCGCTGTCGACGTTTTACGCGTTGACAGTGGGTGCTGTCAAAGCAACAAGCTCCGACTACCCCTACGGGGCCTGCCGTCGATGTTTTACGCGTTGACAGTGGGCGCTGTCGAAGCAACAAGCTCTGATAACCCCCAGGGGGGCCGCCATCGACGTCCTACACGTTGATAGTGGGCGTTGCCGAAGCAGCCAAGCTCCAACAACCCTAGGGGGCCCTCCGTCGACGTTTTAAGCGTTGGCAGTGGGCGCAGTCGAAGCTACCAAGCTCCGACAACTCCCAAGGGGCCCGCCATCAACGTAACAAAGGGTCCTTGGAGATTTTGGAAGTAAGACTCGGACCTCGAGCTATCATACTGGCTACGAGTTTGGAGCAAACAAATTTTCAAGACTTTGTCAAGTTCCTTATGGTAGATGTCCTCAATTAACTAAACACATCTACCAGGGGGCCAATAAGATAAAGGGCAATGTATTGAAGACAAAAATGGAATCCGAAAGGATTTTGTTCATTCAAAATTGGAGATTTACAAGGTGAAGGTACAAAAATAAAGGTCCTAGCTACTAGAGTTCCTCATAAAGTACGAGGCAACCTTCTGGGCAGCTTCTTGGACACTGGCTTTGGCAACTTCCTCCTCCTCGACGATGGGTCCTTCGACCACCGGAGCTAAAGGCATTGTGGGGTCTTGGCTTTGGTAACACGTCAGCACATACTCTGCGATGTTCTTAGCCGACTTCCCTTCAGTCTCCAACTGGTCGACGACTACATCTCCCAGAGCATCCATCTTAGCTCCGGCGGAGTTCAACGTCGCCAAGGCTTTGTCCATCTCTTGCTCCGGTTCATTCAGTCAAACCGGACTAACTCCCAAAGACACAAGAGCCTCATTTGCTCGCATGAGGAAGTCCCAGACTTGCTGAGACTCAACTGCTCTCGAGCTCCGGAGCTCCTCCAGTGACCTCCTTGCAGAAGAGAGCTCCACAGAACCCTCCTTCGAGAAGTGCTTGACCTCCTTGGTGTGATGTTGGATCCGTTCGGCAAGCTACTTCTCTGGGTCGGCAATTTGTTTCTCTCGGAGGTGGGCGCAGACTCGTCTATCTGCAAGATCCTTATCTTTTGCCTTCATCTTATCCTCCCTTGCAGAGACAACAAATTCTCTTTAGCTAACTCCTTGCCCTGCTAGCCACACTCGGTTCTTTTCTTGTTCGCACCAGGACATGAATTTATCCATGCGGTAGGCCAAGTCCTGCTCGCCGCGTGCCAGTTTCTGGGAATGCTCATCCTCCCTCTTCTGAATTTCATCCTCCTCTTGGATTTTATCCTCCCTTTCATCGAGTCTCTCCTGACGCTTGAGGAGTTGTTCCCTCAACTCATCGAGGCTCTCTAAGCAACTGTCGGCCAATTCGTTGGCCTTCTAAGCATGCTCGTAGACCTCCCTGGTCTTCTCATCGAGGGCCTTTATGATGGCCTCTCTCTCGATAAGCGTGTTGTTCAAGCGCGTCAGTCGAGCCTTCTCCTTCTTGTAACACCCTAAATATTCGCATCATGCATTGCATACATGATCATGCATTAAACACTAGTAGAATAAAAGAAAAATAATAAAACATACATATACAAATATGTGTAGCAAAAGAAGAAAAAGAAAATAATAGTTATAGCCTAAAACTTGTAATAAGGAATAAGTATAAAAATAATAATAAAAATATATATAAATATATATATAAATAATATATATAGCAATATATAAAAATAAATAAAATATTAATATTAATAGTATATACTATAATAATAATAAATAATAAATAATAAATAATATATATAATATAAATAATATATATATATATATATAATAAATTATATAATAAAAGAAAGTATAAAAAAAGAAAAAAAAGAGAAAAGGGGCCTGCCGCTGGCCAGGCCGACGGCCCAGCCGAGCAGCCCCGGCCTCACCGCGACCCCGTCCCGACCCCGCGTCCCACCCTGCCGCCACGCCCCCCCCCCCCCCAAGCCTGATCCCCGCCAGCCGCTCGGCCGGCCCCGCGCCCGAGGCCGCTCCAGCCCCGATGCCGCAGCGCTCGGCCGCCCGCATCCCGCCTCCGCTCCCGATTCCCCCGCCAAAACTCCCGCTCGCCCCGCCTCCCGATTCCCTCCCGCGAATCCCGCGCCCGACGCCCGATCTCGCCGGCTCCCGTACCGAGCCGGACTCCCGATCGAGTCCTCCCGCCCGCGCCTATAAAAAGGCCCCGAAGGCCTCACGACCCCGACGCCAGAACCACCAGGGAAAAAAACCTAGCCGCCGGAAAAAACACCAGGGACCAGAGGGCTGCGACCAGGGAAGAAAAAGGAGAAAAACAAGGGGAAGAAGAGGAAAAAAAGAGGAGGGCCCCACCGTCCGCCGGAGATCGTCGTCGACATCGCGCCGCCGTCGTCGTGCCGCCGGAGGACGCATCTACTTCGTCTACGCATTGTCCCCATCCCGCGATCATCGAAGCCATCGCATCTACGGTAGACCATGTTCCCGATGCGAATTTTAGCGATCATATTGAACCTAATAGGCGTAACTTGATCGTAGTTGTGTCATAATTTTGTTTTCAGCAGCATTAATCCATCCTAAAACCCCCGTAAACTCATATGAACACGTATGAACTAGTTGCATCTAATTAATAAACAACTGTAGTAAATTAATTATTGAATTGTGCATGCATACATGTCATTGCATGTTGATTATTTTGTGAGCATTATGTTGATTGTATATGTTTTCTTGTATGTATGATCACGCGTAGAGGAACGTGCTCAAGAGGCCGCATACGAGGATTTCCAAAATCAAGACTTTGAAGCGCTTGAGCAACCCCATCCGCCGGAGCAAGGCAAGTGTCCTTGAAACATATTGATCCTATTTTAAAATAAATGTTTTGTTTGTTTGTGAACTTGCATGTTTGTGTCAAATTGATGGGAATCCTATGGTAGGAAGTTTACTAGTTTTGTTTGACCACCCTTGTCACCTGGAATATATGGTAGAGAGTCGGGAAGGGTTTTTACCTTTTTGCTTCGCTTAATTAATTGGGATGGCAAACAACACTACACATTTAATTATGCATCAATGATATTCTGGTTAATGTGAACTGGTCAATATGATGGGTGATCTAAGCAAGCATGGTTATGTGGATGGGTTGGATGTTATGGTGGTTTGCTTGCTTTAGATCTAAGGGCCGGTTCATGCGAGAATATGCCAGGTCAACAGTGCCACCACAAGGCCAAGTATGGGTGCAGCGTAGCTGAATAATTAGGAGCGCTGCTAGTATTGTATGGACCATTGGATGGCACGGGGAATGGGAGTCGAGGAGGACTGCCCTGGGATCCGCATGGCACACGAGGGGGCCTGTGGGTGGGAGAATAGAGATTCAAGCCTGCCGGTGAAACCTTAGTGGGCCCGTACATACTAGTAGTGCCTTTTGAAAGGCTATTTTGTGATCTCTTGGCCACACACCTACGGAAGTGTGAGATGGCATAATGGAGGTTTCCTAGTCATCGAAAGGTGATGAAATCACAAACATGTGGGTAAAGTGGTACAACCTCTGCAGAGTGTTTAAAACTATCATGATAGCCGTGCTCCCGGTTATGAGCGCCTGGATGACCTACATGATTAGAGTTGGAATTGGGATTTGGGATGGTTATGGTTGGTTTATGGTCATGGGTTGGTAATGGTTATGGTTTATGGATTATGGTCTTGGATATGAATTTGAGTTATGGTAATTGGACATGGATAATGGTGATGTTGGCAATAATTGGATATGGTTTATATTTTTTTAATATGATGGTTATGATGGGATTGTTTCACATAGACATAGTATAATGCTTTTCAAATGTTTTACTGTACTTTTCAGCACTTAGCCATTATTACATTCGTCATTTGAATTAGCCACATGTCATACTTTCCACACTTGCTGAGTACGACATGTACTCACCCTTGCAATCCCCCCCAACAGCTACTGGAGACAATTGGGAGTACCATGAGGATCACGTGGAGTACTAGGTTGTGTACCGCCATCAATTGCCTGTGGATTGGAGTCGTGCTGCTTATTTTACTTTCCGCTGCATTATTTAGAGTTTTACCTTTCGTGAACTATTGGATTATTGTAATAAAGTACTTATTTAATAGTTAAGACGTGGTTAAATTCTGTATATCGTTTGTGATGCAACCGTATATGTGTGATGAACTTCCTGGGCACACATATGCGTTACGCTTGGTTCATATTCGGAACCAGGTGTCACAAATTGGTATCAGAGCCGCGTTGACCGTAGAACGCAAGCCTAGGTAGAATGGACACTCTAGAGCACTTAGGAACACTCTTCTAATCTGCTATTTTCAAAAAAAATTGCTGCTGTTTTGTTCCCTTATTTTCAGCCGCAAAAAGTATTGATCGCTGCTGCATTTTTGATAAAAAATTTCAGAAGTGAGCAATATTAAGTGCTGCTGTTTTGCTGCGTAAATTTTCGCGGAAAAGGTGTGTTTTGCCGCTGTTATGTGTGGGTAAAATTATTGTGTTGGTTGCTGTATTTTTCTCTCTATTTTTTTCGTTCTTTTGGAACCGCTGCACCGCTCTTTTTCCGCCATTTTAGCTGCTGAAATTTTCAGATTTGTATTTCGTTATTTACTTTTTCCTCTAATGTATTCTTGTTTTCTGTAGATGGCCCGCACCAAGACAACCCCCCGTAAGTCGACCGGTGGACTTGTGCCCCCGCGTAGGTTGGCCAGTCGCTCTCCGACCATCGACCCCCGTCACCCCGTGGTGATCCGTTCTGACGGCAGAGCCGCAGGACAACTGCGTCACTATCTCCGTGCCCTACTCCGTGAGGCTGGCTACCGTCACCACAGCCTCTCGCTCTCCTACCACACCACTGGAGTGCAGCGCCCCGGTAGGAAGGAGTGGAGCTGCAAGATCTATATCTACTATGGTGATGAGTTGGTGAAGACCCACAGCAGTCCTGCTTGGAGGAGCTCCCGCCGATCTGCGGAGCAGGATGCTAGCTGGGAAGTAGCCACCTTTTGGAGTCACGCCCACCGTTTCCGTCTGGAGGACACGGTGCACGCCTTCGTTCCGCAGCGTCCCAGTGGCACTGCGAGCTTCGTCTCCAGGCACGTGGAGGGACCACTGGACCTCCCGCAGTCTCGTCAGACTGTTGACGACGTGGCCCAGCTCAGTGCCTGACTTCAGAGGGCGCAGCAGGAGATTCAGGATGGACGTGACATCGCCCAGCGCCACGAGGCGATAATCAGGAGGTATCGTCGGATCACCGACGAGGACCCGAACGACTACGCGTCCGACACCCCAACGTGGACCCCAGACTCTTCGGACCGTCGCAACGGTCAGCGTGAGTCGTCTTCTGAGGAGTCCTCTGACGAGGAGCCTTCCAGTGTGGCGTCTACCGCACCACCGCCGCCTGCTGCCTCACTACCACAGGACCCCGAGGACCCCGACAACGACGACGACGACAACGAGGACCCGGATGAATTCCCGCTTGACGACGAGTAGTCCTCGACCTATGCCACGACTCAAGGATAGGCACACCCCCATTAGTTAAATAAGAGCGACGTAGACATACTTGTGTGACCTTGAGTTGTGTTACTTCTTTTAGGATCTTTGTCAATTTTGTTTGGTGCTTGTTTGAGTGCTTGTGTGCTTAGTGGAGAGTTGTGGGATGCTTCGACACTTGTCCACATCCTCATAATATAGGTCTATATTAATAAAGGATTATTTAGTGTCACATACCTTGATGCATATAGTTGGGACGTTTCTTTCCAAATTCTAAATCCTTCTGTCCCCACCTTTCTTTCGCCAACAGATGGTGAGAACTCGTAACCAGAGGGATGTCAATGATGAGGAGGAGCGCAATGAAGTACCTCAGAACAACCAGGGACATGCTCATGGAGCTATCAATATTGAACAACTGTTAGCTATGCAGAACCAGCGTATGCAGACCATGATACAGACCATGGGACAGCTGCAAGCTGGCAACAACAATCAGCCTCATATACCGCCACCGCCACCACCCCAGCCACATCACAACCGTTTGGGAGAGTTCATGAGGACCAGACCGCCTACCTTTGCACAAGCCACAGACCCAATGGAAGCTGATGATTGGCTGAAGTCCGTTGAGAAGAAACTTGCTATTGTCCAGTGCACTGATAGGGAGAAGGTTCTCTTTGCATCACATCAACTAGTCGGAGCAGCCACTGACTGGTGGGAAGCTCTTTGCAACGCTCATGATAACCAGGAGGCAATCACTTGGGCTGAGTTTAAACAGAGTTTCTGTTCCCACTATGTACCTGAAGGAGTTATGATACTGAGAAGACAAGACTTTGAAAATCTCAGGCAAGGAAGGATGAGCGTGAGTGAGTATCTCAACAAATTCACTCAATTATCAAGATATACTCCAGAAGACATCAAAACTGATATTAGGAAGCAGTATCTGTTTATGAGGGGTCTCAACAATGAAATTCAAGTCCAGTTACTCAATACTGATTATCCAAACTTCCAAAAGCTGGTTGACAAGGCTATTGTGGTTGAGAACAAGATTCGTGAGATGGAGCAGGAGAACAAGAGGAAGATGCCACATCATGGACCGCAGCAAGGAAGCAACGTTCACCCCCGTTATGCACCACCTACTGCACCACAATACAACCCATCTGCTCCTGCATACCGTGCTGCTTATCCGCCCCGCCCAAATCAGCCACCGCAGCAATGCCCCGCCATGCAAGCGCCTCGCTATCCTGTGCCACCTTCGCCGCGTCCTAACATGGCGGCAAATGCTCAAAACCAGTTGCACCCAAACTTCCCTAATACTACGGGTGGTAAGACATGCTATGTGTGTGGAGAACCTGGACACTTTGCAAGCCAATGCCCCAGGAGAAACTATGGACCTATGAACAATGCACCAAGGACAAATCACCCGCGACCAAATGGAGAAGCACCACAAGGCAACCGTGGACAGCAGAATTTTGCTCGTAGCAATGTGAATCATGTCTCTACTGAGGAAGCCCAGCAAGATGATGACGTCGTGATTGGTATGTTTCTTGCCAACTCCAACCCCGCGACTGTTTTATTTGATTCGGGAGCATCTCATTCATTCATCTCGTCAAAGTATGTTGCCAAATACAATTTGCCTATATCTCATATGAAGCAAACTATGCTAGTAAGTTCTCCTGGCGGAGAGATGAGGACAAATATAGTATGTCCGAAAGTAAGCATTAAAATAAGGGGGGTAGAGTTCCTTGCAAACCTCATAGTCTTGGACTCCCAAGGAATAGACATAATACTTGGAATGTACTGGTTGAGCAAGTATAATGGAGTCATTCAATGTGCCGAAAGGATTGTGCAGTTGACAAGTGAACATGGTACACGCATCGAAGTTGAGGCAGCCCAACCTGCAAGAGAGAAAGCGATGCTGAATCACGTGGAAGAAGTGACATTGGAAAGCATTCCGATCGTTCGCGAGTACCCGGATGTGTTTCCAGATGAGTTGCCAGGTATGCCACCTGATCGTGACATAGAATTCGCCATTGAGTTGATACCCGAAACTGCACCTATAGCTAAGAGGCCGTATAGGATGCCTCCTAAGGAATTAGCAGAGCTCAAGAAGCAAATTCAAGAGCAGCTAGAGAAGGGTTTTATACGCCCAAGATCATCCCCGTGGGGAGCCCCAGTGCTCTTCGTAGATAAGAAGGATGGAACCCAGAGGATGTGTGTGGACTATAGGTCTCTCAACGAAGTGACAATTAAGAACAAGTACTCACTGCCCCGTATAGAGGATTTGTTCGACCAAATGAAGGGTGCCTGTATCTTCTCCAAGATCGACTTGCGGTCAGGATACTTCCAAATGAAGATTAGACCATCGGATATACCCAAGACAGCATTTCGGACACGATATGGATCTTATGAGTACACCGTCATGTCATTTGGATTGACGAACGCGCCTGCGTACTTTATGTATCTCATGAATAAGGTCTTCATGGAATATCTGGATAAGTTCGTTGTAGTGTTCATCGATGACATTATGATATACTCGAGAAGCGAGGAAGAACATGAAGAACACTTGAAGCTTACATTGCAGAAGCTCCGGAGCATCAATTGTATGCCAAGTTCAGTAAATGTCAATTTTGGTTACGGGAAGTTTCTTTCTTAGGCCATATTATTTCTGGAGGAGGAGTATCAGTTGACCCAGGGAAGGTGAGAGGTGTGCTTAAGTGGGAACCGCCACAGAATGTTAAGGAAATTCAGAGTTTCCTTGGAATGGCTGGATATTACCGCCGATTCATCAAGGACTTCTCCAAAATAGCCAAGCCTATGACGGAGTTGCTAATGAAGGGGAAGGCATTCCGATGGACTCAAGCTTGTCAGTATAGCTTTGAGGAGTTAAAGAAAAGGTTGACAACCGCGCCGGTGTTAGTATTACCGGACGTGAGCAAGAGTTTTGATATATATTGTCATGCATCAAGACAAGGATTAGGATGTGTGCTCATGCAAGAAGGCCAAGTGGTAGCTTATGCATCGAGGCAACTAAAAAAACATGAGTTGAATTATCCTACACACGACCTTGAACTCGCAGTCGTGGTACACGCCTTGAAGATATGGAGACACTATGTTTTTGGTCACCAATGTGAGATTTATACGGATCACAAGAGTCTCAAGTACATATTTACGCAAACGGATCTGAATCTGAGGCAACGCCGATGGTTGGAGCTCATCAAGGATTATGATGTGGGAATCAACTATCACCCAGGGAAGGCCAATGTAGTGGCCGATGCTTTGAGCCGAAAAGGAGTAAGTCATCAACTCACAGTTCGAGAGTTGTCATCCGAGTTATGCAAGGAGTTTGAATGGTTGAACCTTGGATTCATAAATGAAATGGGAACGATGGAAGTCAACCCAACATTAGAGAAGGAAATACGGGAAGGACAAACAAAGGACAAGGAAATACAGGAAATCAAGGAAAAGACCCAAGAAGGAAGAGAATTCAGATTTGATGAAGATGAACAGGGTACCTTATGGCTTGGAAAAAGGATTGTGGTACCTAATGTTAGGCATATTCGGGAAGCAATATTGAAGGAGGCACATGACTTGCCTTACTCAATTCATCTTGACTGTACGAAGATGTACAAGGACTTAAAGACATGTTATTGGTGGGCCAACATGAAAAAGGACATAGCCGAATATGTTGCACTTTGTGATGTGTGCCAACGAGTTAAAGCTGAACATCAAAAGCCAGCCGGATTGTTACAACCATTGAAGATCCCGGAATGGAAGTGGGAAGAGATTGGTATGGACTTTATAGTTGGATTACCGCGAACTCAGTCTGGCTATGATTCAATATGGGTTATTGTGGATCGATTGACAAAATCAGCTCACTTCATCCCTGTCAAGACCACATATACCACCGCGAAGCTAGCAGAATTGCATATGGAACATATTGTGTGCTGACACGGAGTACCGAAGAAGATAGTCTCGGATAGAGGTTCTCAGTTTACCTCCAGATTTTGGCAGAAATTGCATGAAGCAATGGGAACAAGGCTGAACTTTAGTTCGGCGTATCACCCTCAAACAGATGGACAAACCGAGAGGACCAACCAAATTTTGGAAGACATGTTAAGAGCTTGTGCATTAAAGCATGGGAAAAGTTGGGATAAAAGTTTGCCGTACGCTGAATTCTCGTACAATAATAGCTACCAAGCAAGTTTGAAAATGTCACCCTATGAAGCATTATACGGAAGGAAGTGTAGGACTCCCTTGTTTTGGAATGAAACCGGAGAGAATCAAGTGTTTGGTCCCGACATGGTACAAGATGCTGAAAGGCAAGTCCAAATAATACGGGAAAACTTAAAGGATGCCCAGTCTCGACAGAAAGGTTATGCTGATAATAGGCGAAGGAGTTTGACTTTTGAAGTTGGAGATTTTGTATACCTCAAAGTGTCACCTATCAGAGGTCAGCGATGGTTTAACGTCAAAGGAAAACTGGCACCACGTTACATCGGACCATTCAAGATTTTGGACAAACGAGGAGAAGTGGCATATCGACTTGAGCTGCCGACGTATCTCTCCAATGTACACGACGTATTTCACGTCTCTCAACTCAAGAAGTGTCTCAGGGTACCGGAAGAACAAGTGCCGATGGACGAGCTAGAACTTCAAGAGGATTTGTCCTATGTCGAGCAACCTATCAAAATTTTGGACATGAAGGAAAGAGTCACGAGAAATAAGAGGATCCGTTGGTGCAAAGTGCAATGAAAACACCATACGGAAGCCGAAGCTACGTGGGAACGTGAAGAAGACTTGAAGGCAGAATTTCCTCACCTTTTCTCCACGCTATCGAATCTCGAGGGCGAGATTCACTTTAAGGGGGGTAGGTTTGTAACACCCTAAATTTTCGCATCATGCATTGCATACATGATCATGCATTAAACACTAGTAGAATAAAAGAAAAATAATAAAACATACATATACAAATATGTGTAGCAAAAGAAGAAAAAGAAAATAATAGTTATAGCCTAAAACTTGTAATAAGGAATAAGTATAAAAATAATAATAAAATTATATATAAATAATATATATAGCAATATATAAAAATAAATAAAATATTAATATTAATAGTATATACTATAATAATAATAAATAATATATAATATATATATAATATAAATAATAATATATATATAAAAATATATATAATAAATTATATAATAAAAGAAAGTATAAAAAAAGAAGAAAAAAAAAAGAGAAAAGGGGCCTGCCGCTGGCCAGGCCGACGGCCCAGCCGAGCAGCCCCGGCCTCACCGCGACCCCGCCCCGACCCCGCGTCCCACCCCGCCGCCACGCCCCCCCCCCCCCCCAAGCCCGATCCCCGCCAGCCGCTCGGCTGGCCCCGCGCCCGAGGCCGCTCCAGCCCCGATGCCACAGCGCTCGGCCGCCCGCATCCCGCCTCCGCTCCCGATTCCCCCGCCGAAACTCCCGCTCGCCCCGCCTCCCGATTCCCTCCCGCGAATCCCGCGCCCGACGCCCGATCCCGCCGGCTCCCGTACCGAGCCGGACTCCCGATCGAGTCCTCCCGCCCGCGCCTATAAAAAGGCCCCGAAGGCCTCACGATCCCGACGCCAGAACCGCCAGGGAAAAAACCTAGCCGCCAGAAAAAAACACCAGGGACCAGAGGGCTGCGACCAGGGAAGAAAAAGGAGAAAAAGAAGGGGAAGAAGAGGAAGAAAAAGAGGAGGGCCCCACCGTCTGCCGGAGATCGTCGTCGACATCGCGCCGCCATCGTCGTGCCGCCGGAGGACGCATCTACTTCGTCTACGCATTGTCCCCATCCCACGATCATCGAAGCCATCGCATCTACGGTAGGCTATGTTCTCGATGCGAATTTTAGCGATCATATTGAACCTAATAGGCGTAACTTGATCGTAGTTGTGTCATAATTTTGTTTTCAGCAGCATTAATCCACTCTAAAACCCCCGTAAACTCATATGAACATGTATGAACTAGTTGCATCTAATTAATAAACAACTGTAGTAAATTAATTATTGAATTGTGCATGCATACATGTCATTGCATGTTGATTATTTTGTGTGCATTATGTTGATTGTATATGTTTTCTTGTATGTATGATCATGCGTAGAGGAACGTGCTCAAGAGGCCGCATACGAGGATTTCCAAAATTAATATTTTGAAGCGCTTGAGCAACCCCATCCGCCGGAGCAAGGCAAGTGTCCTTGAAACATATTGATCCTATTTTAAAATAAATGTTTTGTTTGTTTGTGAACTTGCATGCTTGTGTCAAATTGATGGGAATCCTATGGTAGGAAGTTTACTAGTTTTGTTTGACCACCCTTGTCACCTGGAATATATGGTAGAGAGTCGGGAAGGGTTTTTACCTTTTTGCTTCGCTTAATTAATTGGGATGGCAAACAACACTACACATTTAATTATGCATCAATGATATTCTGGTTAATGTGAACTGGTCAATATGATGGGTGATCTAAGCAAGCATGGTTATGTGGATGGGTTGGATGTTATGGTGGTTTGCTTGCTTTAGATCTAAGGACCGGTTCATACGAGAATATGCCAGGTCAACAGTGCCACCACAAGGCCCAGTATGGGTGCGGCGTAGCTGAATAATTAGGAGCGCTGCTAGTATTGTATGGACCATTGCATGGCGCGGGGAATGGGAGTCGAGGAGGACTGCCCTAGGATCCGCATGGCACACGAGGGGGCCTGTGGGTGGGAGAATAGAGATTCAAGCCTGCCGGTGAAACCTTAGTGGGCCCGTACATACTAGTAGTCCCTTTTGAAAGGCTATTTTGTGATCTCTTGGCCACACACCTACGGAAGTGTGAGATGGCATAATGGAGGTTTCTTAGTCATCGAAAGGTGATGAAATCACAAACATGTGGGTAAAGTGGTACAACCTCTGCAGAGTGTTTAAAACTATCATGATAGTCGTGCTCCCGGTTATGAGCGCCTGGATGATCTACATGATTAGAGTTGGAATTGGGATTTGGGATGGTTATGGTTGGTTTATGGTTATGGGTTGGTAATGGTTATGTTTTATGGATTATGGTCTTGGATATGAATTTGAGTTATGGTAATTGGACATGGATAATAGTAATGTTGGCAATAATTGGATATGGTTTATATTTTGTTAATATGATGGTTATGATGGGATTGTTTCACATAGACATAGTATAATGCTTTTCAAATGTTTTACTGTACTTTTCAGCACTTAGCCATTATTACATTCGTCATTTGAATTAGCCACATGTCATACTTTCCACACTTGCTGAGTACGACATGTACTCACCCTTGCAATCCCCCCCCCAATAGCTACTGGAGACAATTGGGAGTACCATGAGGATCACGTGGAGTACTAGGTTGCGTACCGCCGTCAATTGCCTGTGGATTGGAGTCGTGCTGCTTATTTTACTTTCCGCTGCATTATTTAGAGTTTTACCTTTCGTGAACTATTGGATTATTGTAATAAAGTACTTATTTAATAGTTAAGACGTGATTAAATTCTGTATATCGTTTGTGATGCAACCGTATATGTGTGATGAACTTCCTGGGCACACATATGCGTTACGCTTGGTTCATATTCGGAACCAGGTGTCACACTTCTCAAGCCAGGATTGCGTTAGCCTTGTCTCGAAGTGAAGCCTATTGCGCCAAGTCCTTAGGGTGTTGCGCTCTTCTTCGAGAATCTTACGTTCGTAGTCAAAAGCAAGTTGGACCTGGCGGAGACTTGAGCGGGCATTGTCGTCGACAATGCCAGGGGAATTGGCTCTGGGCCCGCCTGAGGTGCCTCCGCAGGCTCCAACGGGTCTTCCAAAATAACTGTAGGAGCCCATGGAGTGAGCGTGGTCTCCAACAGCTCAACATCGACGGGGCCAATGTCCGGAAGCTCATCAACCTCTCGTACGGTCGAAGAAGGTCCCGCAACCAAATCTTCTACTCCCGAGGCTAACGAGGACGGTCCTACCGCAGGGTCTTCAACCATCGGTGCAGAGAAAAAAGGTCTTGCAACCATATCTTCCACCAATGGCTCTGTTGCATCTGGGACCGGTGTTGTAGTTTCAACTGCAGCCTCCGAAACCTCCGGTACTGTTGCGGGTACCTCAAGTATTGGCTCCTGTACCTCCAGTGCTGGCTCCAAAACTTTTGAAGCTTGCCTCGGTGCCACCACAACCTCTTCATCAACTGTCGGTACCGATGCCGCCTTGGTGCTAATTAGCTCTGGAGCTGCGATGTCAACTTCCTCGACCATCGGAGGAGCCGTTTCAGCAGAGGAGGCTCCGGCCCGTGTGGCTTCTGAGGCCGAGACGCTGGTCGGTGCTGGAGCAGAAGCTCTCGATACTCTGAAAATAGAGGATAGAGAATTCAAGAAAAAGTAAGAAACAAAATCAAGACATAAGCTAAAGAGTTTTCCCTTACGTAGGGATGTTGTCGCTCCAGTCGGGATGGATCTTCTTCCGGGTGCTTGAACTAGACACCATAGTCGGTGTGGCGGACACTCCGGGCATCGAACTAGGTGTTGAAGTAGCTTTCGGCACTTCCACATCTGGTACCTCCATCGTCGGGGGATTTGCTTCGGACCCAGAGCCTGCCGCTCACACCGGGACCAAAGTCGACTTGCCCGACCTAGCGCCCTCCATGGACACTAGATCCGAAGAATCTGCTGTAGCTGAAGGCACAACCAGTAAAGATTTTAACTGAGGCTGAGGGGCTGCCTCTCTCGGAGCATCCCTCACGTAGCTCCCGTCGCTTCTTGCCAACTTCCACTTGCGACTTGGAGTTTCGACAGGAGCTTTCCCCTTGCCTTATCTTGAGACCAATTTTTTGGGAGGCGAAGCCGCGGGACCTTTGCCTTTGTCGTTGTCTGGCACAGGTCCGGAGCCTTCATGGGGACAAGGAGTTCAAATAATGACGATCCCTGGTGGAGGAATGCTCATATTCCTCTCCACAATGCCCAAGTCATCAAGCATTGGCATCTTCTTCCGCGGCTCCCTCCTGAACTGTGGAACCATGTTCAGGGGCAGGAACTCCGCCGGAGGTGTCAGGTCATCAGGATTGATGGTTCCGTGGTGCAACTTATGAGAGGAAGCTTCAAAGCCTTTTCATCCAAATTTGACCCGAGACCAATGTCAATCCGGTATGGGTCCATTTCTCCACTAAATGCCTATGCAGGTCATTCCCTCTTCTTCAGCGGAGCCCAACGATTCATCAAAAATTTAGCAATCACCATCACAAGGGTCATCCCTCCTTCTAAGCACACCCGGATCCTTGACAAGATTAGGTTATACTCCTCCGTCAGCTTAGGGACCACCTCTCAAGCGTCGGTGTCAACGGAGGGGAGGCTGTCAGGCAGCTCCAGCCCGTCATGGCGATCCACCCTGATTACCACCCAATCCTTCTTCCAGCCATCCTACTTTCCATAAGGGAACGTCTTCAAGTATTTAAGGGCGAGTTCTTGCGCTTCACGGAGTAGTAGAAGACGAGAAGTTCATTCCCTTTCCCAGTTGTGTGGACCTTGAAGAAGGTCCGGAAGAGCTCGATGTTCGGCGGCACACCCACCCACATCTCGCAAAGTGGACGAATGTTGCCACTAGCAAAAAGGAGTGGGGGTCGAGGTGGTGGAGTTGCAGGCCGTAGAAATCCAGCAACATCAGCAAGAAGTTGGAGAATGGCGAGATGAACCCCACCATGGCGAATGCCTTCTTGAAGGGTAGCTTGCCGAGGCGAATCGAGTTGTTGAAGGAATCGCTCAACCACCCCACGTAGGTGCGGACTCTCCACAACTCATCGTCACTCTTGATCCGGCTGCGAGGAAGACCCAACACCATCGCCGCAAAGTGGATCAAAAGTGGAAAAGGCGATGCAATGGCAGAGAGCTCCAAGAGCAAGATCAGATGAAAGCGTAAGGAGTTCTCTTCCTGTGCAAACTTACTCCCTTTAGTAAGCCTCCACAATGCTTAGATGGAAACTACATCCATACTCAAATCACGAAAAACCTCGTCAATGACAAGGGGGCCCGAGTCCAGTTTGTTAAAAAAAAGTCACACCAGGTGAACCATTGTCACGATGGGAAACTGGAAGACCGAGGGCGGCAGACTGACAAGACTACAAAGATTACGATGGGAACCGATACAAACTTCGTAATGGAAACCGGCAACCTTCAATTGCATAAGATTTGCACGCCAGGATCCCACTCACCATATCAAGAAGGGCCACTTGGCGATGGCATAACTATTTGTCGTCGCTTCAATCACCGAGGAAAAGACTTTGAAGCCACGGCACGAGAACCGATGATGGCCCCACCTTCGGTAGCATAACCTCTCCCTGAGGACCTCTCCCTGAGGTGGGCTCAAGGGCCACTGTTCGTACCATGCGTACCGTGTACCCCTTGATACCGCAAACAAAGTCATGGAGTTCCTGTATACAGGTGGTTGACACCCGAAGGAGATACACGTCCTGCAATATCGGACCTGCTCCCCTCCTTAGGATAGCTTCGGTGTTGCCACGTGTCCAAAAGAGCCGGACCTGCCTCCCTCGTTTGGGTAGCTCGGGTGCTACCACGTGGCCTGTCGGGCCGGACCTGTCTCCCTCCTCAGGGAAGCTCCACCACTACCACGTGTCCACTAGCACCGGACATATCCCCCAGTAGAGGAAAGCTCCAGATCTACCACGCGTCATGCCCAAGACCTACTTCAGCAACGGGAAGACTACGAGATCTCTAACAGCACGAACATTCAAGGGCTATCAATTGATCGTTACAAGACCTGGTTAGCGTGTCATTAATGCTATATTAATGACGCACGATCAGGAGACTATCAAGACCGGTAATGCTGCAATTAAGGCATGTTATCACACTGTTAACCCCTAATAACACAATAGATCGTGTACAGGGCAGTTAATACAGTCAGAGCCACCTGTCGGGCCACGACATACACTGTGACAGTGAGTCCTTGACATATAAAGGGTTGCGCTGCACGGTAGAAGTAATCGGGAAATGCACCCAAGCTCATACGCACACAAGCCTTGATACACTCATACAATACACAAACCCCCATGGAGTAGGGTATTACGCTTAGGCGGCCCAAACCATGTAAAACTCTCGGTGTTCACCTCTTGCTTTGATCTTGACTCGCGCCCCAACCGAATACGAACCTCCGCGACCTACTTCTTAGTAGTACCGGAGGAAGTGTCCTAGTCCAAACTTCAACAGCAACCCACGAGTATCAAGAGTATATGAGCTCATTTAAACCGGTCTTAATCGAAAGCTCATAGACTCTTGATACTCAAAATCAAATTTTTATTTAATTGTTGGAAGCTTTAATTGGTTGTCATCAATCACCAAAAAGGGGGAGAGTCAAAGTGCATCTAGGTCCCTTGTGGGTTTTGGTTGATTAATGATAAACAATTAAAGAGCTAATGAGTTTGGTTGAGTTTGTGCAAAAAAATTAGTACGGAATGAAATTCACGAAAAAGGAGAAACAACGTGAAAAGTGGAGTATAAATAAGTTTTTTATTTCTCCTTGAGTTATCGGAAAATTCGTACTATTTAGAGGGACACGACGTGTGGAAACTTAGTGAGTCAAATATGAGCTTTACTTCTTGGGTAGGTTTTAGGAAAACCCTTAGTCTTAGGGTTGGACTTGTGTGACGCATTGGGTCAGACAAGTCCAAAAACTCTCTGGTGATTTAAGAAATGTCTGAATATGTTTGCCAGACATGTCTGAAATCTCTCTGTTGGTATTTAGACATGTCCCAAGCGGGTCGAACATGTCCGAGGTACTTAACTTAGAAAATTTTCTAGGTGTCTGAAATTCGAAATTGTCTGAGATCGTGATAAGGTGGATTAGGCCCGATCTTATAAAAGGTAATGGATAAGTCGATTGATGGAGATCTCAACGTTGATGATCCGAGGCTCTCGAGTAGAACACAAACATCTCTTGCAATCATTACACCACCGCTTCTTTGATTATCAACTGTGCTTCACTCGATTGACCTCGCCAAGAAGGCTAATCACTGTAAGTGCAACCGAGAACACAACCAAGAACGTAGAAGACACGATCTAAGATCACGAAGTTGGGGTTTCACAAACCGTAGAACGACAATATTATTGATCTAAGCAAAACCTAATTGTTTGTGGCGGCTACTATGGAGTATATATAGGTGGGAGGACGTCCAAGGGGGTGTTGAGGTCGTGACCTAACCCTAACACACGAAAATAAGAGATGTAAACTTGATACAAGGTCCAATGGGCCAATATGGTGGCGCAGCACCCTGACAAATTCTGAAGTCGATTTTGTTTTGATGATTCCCGTCAACTTCGGAATAATTTTGATATGGTAATAGCGCCATTGGAAAGTTTATCCTCTCCCCTTTCCGTGCATATGTAGAACGTCCAAAACGGAGTTCGTATGCATCCTGGGCGTCCGTTTTAGTGTGAACTGCTACTGGACTCTAAGTTGGACACGAATTTGAGTTGGGTAATTCATAAGGATGATTAGACCCGATCTTCTGAAAGGTAATGGATAAGCCGATTGATAGAGATATCGACGTTGATGATCCGAGGCTCTCGAGTAGAACACAAAAAACCCCTACAATCACTACACCATCGCTCCTTTGGTTATCAACCGTGCTACACACGATTGACCTCACAAAGAAGGCTAATTCCTACAAGTGCAACCGAGAACACAAGCAAGAACGTAGAGGACACGATCTGAAATCGCGAAGTTGGGGTTTCACAAATCGTAGAACGGCAATATTATTGATCTAAGCAAAACCCAATTATTTGTGGCGGCTACTATGGAGTATATATAGGTGGGAGGACGTCCAAGGAGGTGTTGGGGTCGTGACCTAATCCTAAGACACGAAAATAAGAGATGTAGACTTGATACAAGGTCCAATGGCCCAATATGGTTGCGCAGCACCGTGACAGGTTTTGAAGTCGATTTTCTTTTGATGATTCCCGTTGACTCGGAAGAATTTTGATATGGTACCAGCGCCATTGGAAAGTTTATCCTCTCCCCTTTCCGTGCCTATGTAGAACGTCCAAAACGGAGTTCGTATGCGTCCTGGACATCCGTTTTAGTGCGAACTGCTCCTGGACTCCTAGTTGGACACGAATTTGAGTTGGTGTCGGTTTCCATCTTCTTTGAACGTAATATCTGGTCCTCCACGCACCTAAATCTTCCTCCAATTACTCTTTGAACTTATATATGGATCCTAATCACAATTAATTTATTAGGTAACAATCTATTCTCAAAAATATATAAGGAAACATATAAGAACGAGTTTACCTCTGAAATTAATTGGTGTGTGTGAATTCTATTGATTGCATCGTGTATGTTGAATGGAGTGTTGTGTATATCCATAGGAGTGATGTCCTCATCATATGGGTGTTCAGATAAGTCTGAAAAGTCTCTATTCGATTTCAGACATGCCCGAAGTGGGTCGGACATGTCCGAGGTAGACTTTTCTGACTTAGTGTCTCGGATTAGTTTGAGTTGAAAAGTCTTTCCTTGTGTGCCATACATGTTCGAGATTAGTCGAACTTGCGCGACGTGACTTTTGCGCGCAGATTCAAATGAAAATAGTTAGCCATACTGTCTCTGATGTCAGCAGGTCATGTCTGAGGTTTTGTCAAACTTGTCTGACGTGGGTTGTCACCTAACGACTAAAAACACTTTTGGAGTATAAATAGATGGGGATTTCGTCCTCAAACCAATCCTAACCCTACAGAAACTTTTAGAGTTGTCTCAAGCCCTCAAGAAAGCCTCATTCCTTGTTCTTCACCCTATTGAGCCCAAATCCAAAGCTTTTGAGGAAGGAAGGAGTCATTGTGAGACTTGGCAAGAGAAGTCCATGGAGGGTTGAGCAATGTTTGATTCACTGAGTTGTGATTGCGTTTTTGTTACTCTTGGGGTTCTCTCCTAGATAGTTAGGCATTGCCCCATGATTTCTCGTGTGATTTCTTGATTCGGAGATGCTTGTAATCTCTTGTGATAGTGGAACGTCCAAGACTTGACCTTTGAGGCATCTTGGCGAGGTTAGGGTTATTAGGCTCGGTCCTTCGTGGACTCCTCAACGAGATGTAGGTTTCTTCGTGAAGCCGAACCTCGGGAGAAAAATCTTTTGTCCATTGTTTTCATTTTAATTTCCGCAAAGTTCTTACTTTCTAGTGATCATCTAGGTTTACATCATTTCTAGCACTTAATATTGTTTCCGTCAATTACTAGAACTGCTAGGACGTATTTCACATTAACAAGATTGCATAAAAACATCACTTTTACTAGTTTCTTGCAGATTCAGTCGGACTTATCCGAGCTGAGTCAGACTTGTCCGACTGCAGTCAGACAAGTACGACTTGTATTGACAGGACAACTTTTAATTAACTCTGATTTTTTTATGATTGCCTATTCACCTTCCTCTAGGCTACTTTCAGTCGGTCACACGGTTATTCGGCGGAGAAAGGCGAGGCGGCGGCGATGAGGGGAGGGGATGGGTGCGCGTCGACCAACGGGCTTGGCGCAGGTCATAGCCGTCGGAGATTCGATGACGTCAATTCGATTTCGGGGGCGAGGTGGCGGCGAAGAGGAAAAACGATTCAGAGGGGCTCCTAGGTTACGGAGGCAGCACGAAGATTAGCTTGGATGGGCCATGATAGGTTGAGTTATATGGCCGATTGGGCCAGCTGGGTTGGGCTGAACTACTGTATCGATCTATAATTTTTTTAAACGGTTAATCGAGAAATAAAACTGAAACAGAAAAAAATCGGTTTTCACACTTTGGCAACCGAAATTTATTTCGTGTGTACCGGTTTTGGTTATTTCAATTTCGGTTTGGTTTTTTTTCCCACCCCTACGCGGTGGCAGCAAAAAGAAGTTGAAGCTCACACAATGGCTTATGTATTCGGATCCGCCCGTCGGTCGTCCAATTGAGGCATCTTGAATCTTATTGATAAATTAACACCAGCGTGCGGAGATCATCGAGAAAAACAAATATAGTTATATTTTCACATTTAACAATGCCACAATGTACATTGCCCATAACATGTGTGCTCTATCTACAAGTTTGTGACATTTGCTTTGTTACTTATACAGTTAAAAAAATTATGGACATAAATGTATTTCAATATAATTTAGAGGTCCTGCATAAATTAAGACAAATTTAGGTGGTTTTTTGTAATCATAGACAAATTTAGGAGTTTTTTATAAAAAAATAGACTAATGCAAGGGTTTTATTACATTATTTTTATAAAAACAAGATTCAAATAATAAATATTTCAGTGTTTCTGGGACTAAAACATATCTTCCTGTAATTCCTATGTTTCCTAGTGATTCTTACTCAATTACACGGACCTCTTGATTAATTAATTAATAGAACTAAATCATAAGTAATTATCATCAAGGGTAAGAAACTCACCGAGTACAGGGGCCTAATTATGAAAGTGTCAATTCTCGAGATTATCCTAATTAAACATAACTCATCTATAATGTAGACTTGGTTTTTAGACGTGTGGACTTGATACTTTACCCGGTTCACGGGTCTGGGTGGAATAGCCCAACAGGAGTTGTTGGATCTAAATCTAACATCCTACATTCAATAAAGCTGAAGGGGCAAGAAAAAACTAATATGAACCATAGGGTTTTAATCGGACAACAGTGATTTTAAACATTGAATTTTTAATTTGAGTCGTTCCGTTTGGATCTAACGACCTGGGCTGGGCGGCTCAGACCGCGGCGGCCATATCGACAACACCCTAAATCCACGGCTAAACAGTCAAATCATATAACTAAAATTAAATGATTTATAGGTCCTTGCGCACTCACCAAAGGTTTTTGTCGGTGGTTTGGAACCGGCAGATCTCCCTATACTGCTAAAGTGATAGGGGAGTTTGATGTTCGGTATGGGCACGCGGAGATTCAAGAAGGTGAGTAGGAAATGACACAGGAGACACAAGAGTTTACGTGGTTCGGGCCGCCTGAGCGTAATACCCTACTCCACGGGTGTGTTGGTGTTGTATTAGCTGTATGAGCTTGTGTTGAGCGTCAATGGCGTGTGTGTATCTAGCCCCTGAACGTGTCGTCGGCCTGTCCTTTTATAGTACAAGGGCAGGCCGTTACAAATTAGCCTGGCCCGACATGTGGCCCCGGCGGTTACTAGTATTGATACACGTTTAATTGCCCTTAATGACCCTATAACGGGCTTTGACAGCACCGTTACTGGTGTTAAGATCGTCCGTTTAAGTGTCATTAATATGGTATTAATGACATTTAATCGGGTCTTGAAGTCCTTGATTCCCCTTGGAAGATCCGGAGCCGTTGCGGGGGTCTTCCGGAGGTTAAGTGTTGAAGATTCGACGATTGGACACGTGGCAGCTCTGGAGCATACAGTGGGAAACAGGGAGCTCCGGAGCTACCTGACACGTGTCAGGTCCGGAGCTTCTCTCGGTCTGGGGTTAAGTCCGGAGGTGCCATTTCGGTACATGGCCTGGAGCTTCCCCCTTGTGGGCGGTAGCTCCGGTTTGGTAGTACACGTGACGACCCTGGGATTAACCATGTTGGAGAAGCGGGTCCGGTTATGTCTGACATGTGGGCCTCCGAGGGTCTTAAAATCAAGTATATGACTTTCCTTTGAGATCTTTGTAACCTCAAGGGGTGTACGGTTTCTAGGGTACCGACAGTGGCCCCCTGGACCTACCTCCGGGGAAGACCACTGGGGTGAAGTCATTCCGCTGGAGGTGGGTCCATCCTCGCGACTTTTGAACTGAGTCTTCAAGGGTCTTTGAAGGTGCCGTTGGCAAGGACATGGAATTAAATCCTCGCCGCGTGGCGTATCCCGCATGCGGCAGATGAGATCTTTGGCGTGCGGATCTCACGCAATTGAAGGTCGTCGGTTCCCGATACGAAAACCGTATCAGTTCCGCGCACCTTGTCAGGCCGCCGCCTTTGGGCTTCCCGCCTCTTGATGACAACCGTTAACCTGGGTAAGAACCTCGACTTGATCGTCGGGGTGGTCCCGGGCCCGCTTGTCATAGGCTGGGTGGAATTTTTGGGTGGTACCTTCGACTTCCTTGCGGTTTCCATCCAAGCGTTGCGAGGGCTTACTTAAGAAGGAAAGTGCGCACCGCCGGGAGTTCTTTACTCCTCTCATCTGTTCTTGCGATCAAACTCCCAACTTCTGCTTCGCTTTTCTTCTCTTGCCTAGCCGTGCCGCGATGGAGTTGGGTCTCCGCGAGAGTCGCTTGAAGACCGACGGTGACCTGAAGAAGGTCCGGGCCCTCATGTGGTGGTCCTCGGACTTCTTCAACCGCTCAGTCCGCGCCGGTGGAGAGCTCCCATTCGAGAAGGAGCACGCCGGCGAAATGGTGTACTTCTCCTCGTACGCCATGGTGGGGTTGATCCCACCTTTTTCTTGATGCTGCTAGACTTCTATGGTCTGCAGTTATACCACCTTGGCCCTCACTCCATTCTCCTCGTGTCTATCTTCGTCCACTTCTGTGAGATGTGGGTGGGCATCCCCCCCCTGCATTGAACTCTTCCGGACCTTCTTCACCGTCCACACCACCGGCCGGAGCAATGAGTACCTTGGCTTCTACTACTTCGTGAAGCGCAAGAAGTGCCCATTCAAGTACCTCCGATCATTTCCCTCTGGGAAGTGGGATGACTGGAAGAAAGACTGGATGGTCGTCAGGGTGGAGGAGCACGAGAGGTTGGAGCTGCCCGATGGTCTTCGCGGCATCGACACGACAATCTGGAGTGAAGCTCCGGTGCTGGCGGAAGCTTTCAACCCTGCTTTGACCAGGATCCGCCAATGCGTGGAGGGAGGATTGACTCCTCCGGCGGTATTTTGCAATTTCTTGGTCAACAGGTGGGCGCCGTTGAAGAGGAGGGAGAAACTCGCTTGGGCCCTCAACAGCGTGATGGACGATGACCGGGTTGAGACTGGGTTGAAGTCCAACATGGTGGGGAAAACCTTGGAGTTCCACCTCAAGAAGTTCCAGCACGGCATCAACGTCGACGGTGATGACTTGACTCCCCCGTCAGCCTTTCTCCCTCTGAACGTGGAAGTGGAGTTCGGCAGGGAGCTCCGGTGAAAGATGCCCGTACTTGACGACCTTG
The DNA here is from genome assembly GCA_036927565.1 of Tuctoria greenei. NCBI lineage: Eukaryota > Viridiplantae > Streptophyta > Magnoliopsida > Poales > Poaceae > Tuctoria > Tuctoria greenei. The sequence continues at coordinate 7,818,590 of JAYESD010000003.1, forward strand.
GTGTCGTCGAGAGAAGATCAACCACCCGGGTGGCGATCCCCGGAATGCCCGAAGATGGCTCTGTCCCTGCCCCAAAGCCGAGGGTCGAGGCCGTCGGCAAGGGCAAGGAGCTGGCGGATGAACCCGAGAGTCGGAAGAGGAAGCTGCAGTATGCCGACGGAAGGTCCGTCAGGCCCACTACTTCCGCCTCGGCTCCTTCTCCCCGGAGGGGAAGGTCTTCTACAACCATGGTGACTGTTCCCATAATGGGGTCCTCCCGGAACGCGACCGTTCCCGCAGTGGGGTCCTCCCAGAGCGCGTCTGTTCCCGCAGTGGGGTCCTCCCGGGGTGTTAGCTCCGGGCGCGCGACTCCAGCACCTGGGCCGGTGGAGGCCTCCAGGTCCTGGGGTTCTTCCCGATCGAGGAGAGCCTCGACTCGGGAAACGCCCGTGGCCGCGACAAGTTCTGGGGGGCCTTCCGGAGCTTCCACGCCAGCTATGGCCAGCCCAGAACGCCCGAGAAAAAGGTTCCGCACAAGCTGGTGCGGAAGCCTCCCAAGGTAATTTTTAATCTCTACCTTGGATAGTTGTTTTAATTGTAGCAACTATTTTTTAATTTTCTTCGTTCGTCATCTGCGGTGTCCCCAAGAAGGGGAGTGAGGCTCCACCTTCAGCCACAGTGGCTGAAGTCGTGAGGGTGGTGGTTGAGGCTGCGACAGCTCCAGCGCTGGCTGTCGTGGTCATGGACCTCGACTCATCCCCAGAAGTCCCCGTGGTAGCGCCGGACCACGGGAGTGAAGATGCGCCAGCGGCATCTATCCTGGAGGTTGAAGCTCCGGGTTCTGGCGCTGAGATGATGGAAGCTCTGGCTGTTCAGTCGGAGGAAGTAGTAATCCCGACCTCTGAGCCGGAAATTGTCGAAACCCCGGCGGTTGAGCCGGAGGTGACTGAAGCTCCGACGTGCGCGCCGGAAACTGAAGTAGTTCCGGCAGTTGGGCCGGGTACCTCCGAAGCACCAGCCGCTGAGTCGGTCATCGTTGAAGCTCCGGTCACAGGGCCGGTTGATGTTGAAGATCTTCTGGCTCCTGAGCCGGTTGTTGAAGAGGTGACGGAGCTTGAGCCCCCATCGGAAGAGGTGCCCAGGCCGGAGTCAGCAGCGGCTCCTGCTCCGGAAGCGACGACGTCGGAGGTACTTGCGGCCGAGCCGGAGTGCCCAGGCGAAGTCGCTGGCCCCCTGCCTGAGGGGGTGAACGAAGACCTGGTGGCTGGGCCTTCCTCGATGGCGACTGAGGTCATCCCGGAGGACGGCCCTAGTGCCATGGAGACTCAGGGGACCACTCTTGTAGAGTGGGACCCAATTTTTGTATCTGAAGACCCGCTGGAACCAGCGGAGGAGACCCCGGCAGGTCCGGAACCCATCCCGTTGTCGCTGTCCATTGACAACGCATGTTCCAGTCTGCGTCAAGTCCAACTGGCCTTCTTCCACGACAGCAAGGCTCTTGAAGAGGAGCGCCAAACCCTTAGGCGGTGGCGTAATCGGCTCTACTTCGAGACCAAGCTGGCGCAGTCGAGGCTAGCGGATGACAAGGAGTGGATCAAGCAGGAGAAGATCCGCCTGGAGTACTGGGGCAAGTTACTGGATGACAGGGAGAGTATGACTCGTGCCCTCGACGTTCAATCCCGGGAGATCTACGATCAGGCCAAAGCAGCCAATAATGCGGCCGATGCACGCCATGAACAGCTTGAGGCCATTAACACTGCACTCATCAAGCGCCGAGAGGCACTTGAAGAGAGGGAGAAACGGCTCGAAGATGAAGAGCACAAACTCCTAGAGCTGTGGGATGACGTCCTGAGGAGGGAGGAGGAGCTCACCGAGAAGGTGGCCCTGACAGACAAGGGCCTCGAGGAGCGCGCCAAGAAATTGGAAGAGCGCTGCCAAGAGGAAGAGGAGAAGGTCTGGGTGCAAGGGCAGGAACTCTATGAACAAGAGTGTGCCCTTACTGCCAGAGAGAAGAAAGTGAGGGGTAGAGAGAAGGACTTGGTTGACCGCCGGAACAAGATCCACCTCCGGGAGGAGGAGCTCGGAAAACTCGAAAGGTGGGTTGCTGAAAAGATTCAGCAAAACGCCAAAGAAGTTGAGTGCCTCGCCCGTGAGAATTCCGAACTGATGGTGGCCAGGGGATCCTTGGAAGAAATGAAGGGCTTGAGGACTGCGGACTCCCTACAGATTTGGGAGTTCCTGGGCAAGGCCAATGACGCGCTGACACCAATGGGTTTCAGCCCCGTGCGCCCGGATGATCCGGAGCCAGAGCCGGACCTAGCGCTGCAGGCGTTGAGCGCAGCAGGTAGCAAGCTCTCCAAGGTGGGCGATGTCATCGTGGACCAACTGGAGGTTGAGGGGCAATCCCTGGCGAAGAACGTCGCAGAGTATGTGCTGACGTGCTACACCAGCCGGAACTCCCAATTTCCTCTGGACCCGGTGCTTGAAGGTCCCGTCGAAGGAGAAGGCGAAGCTACCAGAGCCAGCGTATCGGAGGTTGCCCAGAAGGTCGCCCAATTCTTCCATAGGGTCTAGGACCATCTCTATAGTTCTCACTTGTATTTTCTCTTCTTCTTCCTCAATTTTGTATTCCCTTGTCTCCAGGTGTCATTCCTTGTCTCCAGATGAATGAAATCCCCAAATTTTTGTGAATTTCACTTTTTGTCTTCAACACTTTTGTCTTCACTTGGCCCCCTAGTAGATGTACACAATTTGATTGTGAACATGTACCAAGAGGGTATTGCGTTTTGTTGAAGACTCTTTTGCTCCGAACTTGTAGAATTTAGGTTTGAAGTCTTCGATAGTGAAGGCCCCCTGGGGTTGTCGGAGCTTAGAAGCTCCGGCATTGTCTATCGTTGGAGCTTAGCAGCTCCGGCAATAGTCTTTATCAACGCGTAGAGCATCGATATTTAATCCTCCGGGGTGTCGGAGCTTAGTAGCTCCGGCAGTGACCTTTGCCAACACTCAGTTTGTTGGCAGCAGACTCCATTTTCGGGGTCTTCTCACCATCTTTTATTCAGCATCGACGGCTGGCCCCCCTAGGGGAGTCGGAGCTTAGTTAGCTCCGTCTTTTCTCCATCAACGTAGATTTTATTTTTCCCGCACACTTAAGCCAAGAAAAATAGTAAAATTCGTTTCTTGTCTATAATTTCGTCGCGGCTTACGATTCTTAAGAAGACTTTAAGTTAAACATGATTTTAAATACAACCGAATGTGTTGTCTTTTCTTCTAGATCCAACTGTCCATGGACCCGCCTTACTTCGGCCTGCCGGGGTGTAGGTAGAGTGGCGTACTTAGGGTGCTTGACCAGGCTAAGTCGATAGCACACTCCAGCCCTAGATTGGCTTGGCGGCTTTCAGGCGAGTTGGCCATGAACAATATTTGAATCCAAAAGAATTGACAATACAACTCGAATCGTATATAAACCGGTCGAACTGAAATTTCTTAAGAATTGCACGTCTTTGTTATAGACAAGAAAGAGAAAAATAAAAATGTTGATCCTGTACAAAATAAATGCACGTGGAGTCTATTTCACATGAAGATGTCTTTCATTATAGGTACGGGGTACAGGGGAAACAAGTACACTCTTAGGGTACGGAACCAGGCTAAGTGTGTTTCATTTCTCGTTTGACCCAGGGTAGTTAGCCGCACTTTTAGTCCTGAGACTGTGACAAGTGTTGCATGAGCTTTGCGGACCTTTCAGGAAAGGTCCGGCTGCTCTCCCGGAGGAACTACCCGACTCTGTACAATGACTCTATAACATACATCTCAAGTTACTCAAGACTCACCTCCGTGGTATTAAGTGTAGAACTTACGGAGGTGCTCAATGTTCCAAGGATTTGGGAGAGGTGTCCCATCCTCGGTAGCCAAGCGAACGCTTCCGGGACGGGATACTTTAATCACTCGGAAGGGCCCCTCCCAGCCGGGGGAGAGTTTGTTTAACCCTTCTCTGGATTGTATTCTCCGTAGCACCAGATCGCCTTCCTCGAGCTGTCGGTTGTGTACATGCCGCTGGTGATAACGTCGTAGGGCTTGGCGATATCGGGCATTCCGAACAGCTGCTTGGCACCTTCCCTCCTCAAGGAGGTCTAGGTCTTCACGCCGGAGCTGGTCCTGCGCGGCTTCGTCGAAGGTCCGGACCCGGAGTGAACCCAAGGTGATTTCCGGAGGAAGGATTGCTTCAGCTCCGTACACCAGAAAGAAGGGTGTCTCTCCAGTTGACCGGTTTTGGGATGTCCTGTTGGCCAAAGTGGGCGGAAGCTCTTCGATCCAGTTGGCTTCATGTTTTTTCAAGCGCTCATAAGTGCGCGTTTTAAGTCCTTTAAGGATTTCAGCATTTGCTCTCTCGGCTTGGCCATTGCTGGCTGGGTGAGCTACGGAGGCGTAGCAAACCTGTATGCCGAGGTCTTCACAATATCCTTGGAATGCGGAGCTTGTGAATTGGGTCCCATTATCAGTGATGATTTTGTTTGGGACTCCAAATCTGCATACAATGGACTGCAAAAAGTTGATAGCGGATTGTTTGTTGATTGTCACAACTGGAGTTGCTTCTGGCCACTTGGTGAACTTGTCAATGGCGACGTACAGGAACTTGTAACCTCCGACGGCTCTTGGGAAAGGTCCCAAGATGTCCATCCCCCACACAGCGAAGGGCCATGTAGGAGGTATCATTTGTAAGGGTTGAGCTGGTGTGTGAATTTGCTTTGCATGAAATTGGCATGCTTCACATTTCTTCACCAGCTCAGTTGCATCCTAGAGTGCTGTAGGCCAGTAGAAGCCATGTCGAAAGGCTTTACCAACCAGCGTGCGGGAAGACGCGTGGTTCCCACACTCGCCTCCATGGATTTCTGCGAGGAGCTCGCAGCCTTCTTCCCTTGTGATGCACCGCATTAGGATGCCGTTGGCACCGCGCCGGTAGAGGTCCCCTTCTACCAACTTGTATCTTTTAGCCAATCTGACTACCCGGTCAGCGGATACATCATCATCACGAAGGATGTTGTCTTTCAAGTAGTTCCGGATCTCCAAGATCCATGCATCGGAACTAACTTGAGCATTTGAGTCTTGCGTGCTGGGTTGCTCGGAGCTTCCGGCAGCACCTACGACCCTTGATGGCTGCCATGGTAACAGGGCCATCGGGACTGTCAGCTTCGGGATGCTGATCTCGCCCCCTTCGCTCAGTTCGGTAGGCTGAGCTGTTGGCTTTGACAACCTCCGGACAAAGATTCCGTCAGGAGCTGAAGCTCCGGTTGACGCTTTGGTCGAGAGTTCGTCAGCTTCAGCGTTATGGGCACGCTGAACATGGTGGAGTTCTAGGACTTCAAAATCCTTCTGAAGCCTCTGGACTTCAAGGAGGTAAGCAGCTAGCTGGAGATTATTGCAGGAGCATTTACCCTTCACCTGCTTAATGATGAGCTGTGAATCTCCCTTGACCAGCAATTGCTTGACACCATATGACAGTGCCACCTTTAGTCTATAGATGAGTACTTCATACTCTGCCATGTTGTTGGTTGCCTTGAAGTCAAGGTGGACCATGTATTTCACCTTCTCCCCAGTCGGTGCAAAGAGAAGGATTCTAGCTTCGGCTCCCTGCTTCTGCATGGAGCCGTCGAAGTAGAGGGTCCAGTGAGGCTCGGTGAAGGTTGGAGCTTGATGCTCCGTCTTCTGCTCACTGGGGCCCCCAGGGTTTGATGGAGAGGGAGTCCATTCTGCCACAAAATCTGCCAATGCTTGACTCTTGACTGCTTGTCTTGAAATAAATTCAAGATCAAATTCAGCCAATTCCGCTGCCCACTTTGCAATATTCCCAGTTGAATTGGGATTATGCAAAATTGCTCGAAGTGGGTAGGAGGTCACCACTGAGACTTTGTGAGCTTGGAAGTAATGGCGAAGCTTTCTGGAGGCAATAAGGACTGCATAGAGCAGCTTATGCACCTCTAGGTATCGAGTCTTGGCATCATGTAATACTTCACTAATGAAGTACACCGGGCGTTGAATGGTCCGGACCCTCTCGGAGGGGTCCGGAGCTTCCTCTTCACTGACCCGGATCCTCTCGGAAGAATTCGGATTTTCTTCAGGGACCTCCGGGTTCTGGCTGGAGGAACCCGGAGCTTCTTCAGAAGCGACCTGGACCCTCCCGGAGGGGTCTGGGTCTCCTGAAGTGACTTCTTGTGGATTCGAATCTGGGAGCTGGGACCCAGACTCGCTTTCAGGAACTTTCGGACCCTCCCGAAAGAGTCTGGATTCCTGAGTATGGGGTAGTTCTGGTCTCTCCGCAACCAGAACCATACTGACGACTTCGTCAGTAGCTGAAATATAAAGCAACAAAGGCTCACCAGGGTTCGGAGCTACCAGAATCGGTAGAGTGGTGAGGAACTGTTTCAGTTCCTGGAATGCCTTCTCTGCTTCTTCGGACCATTTAAATGGCTCGGACTTCCTCAATAGCTTGAAGAAGGGGAGTGCCCGTTCCGCCAGTCTTGAAATGAACTGGCTGAGGGCTGCTAGACATCCAGTCAACTTTTGGACGTCTTTGATGCGGGTTGGTGGCCGCATGTCTTCAATGGCTTTAATCTTCGCCGGATTAGCTTCTATGCCCGGGTGACTTACCAGGAAACCAAGAAGTTTTCCGGAGCTAACCCCGAAGACACACTTGTCTGGGTTTAGCTTTGTGCGGGTGGCCCGCAGCTTGTCGAAGACAGCCTGCAAGGTGTCAAGGAGTGACTCCTTGTTCCTGACTTTGACCACGATGTCATCGACGTACACTTCCACTATGTCTCTAATGAGTTCTTCGAAAGTTTTGTACATAGCTCGTACAAAAGTTGAAGCTGCATTCTTGAGACCAAAGGGCATGGCTGTTGTCGACTGTTGGAGTCAGCAGATCTCCTGACACAGCTAAAGTGTTGAAGGAGTTTGTAGTTCGGTGTGGGCGCGCGGAGACTCAAGAAGGTGAATTGCGGTTTAACACTGGAGACACTAGGACTTACGTGGTTCGGGCCGCCTGAGCGTAATACCCTACTCCACGGGGGTGTTGATGTTGTATTGGCTTATCACGTATGATCTACCATTTGTGTCTCTCTCCGTGTATCGTCGGCCTGTCCTTTTATAGTACAAAGACAGGCCGTTACAAGCTACCTGGCCCGACATGTGGCCCTGGCGGTTACTAGTATTGATACACGATTAATTGTTGTTAATGATCCTGTAACGGGCTTCGACAGTGCCGTTACAGGTGTTAAGATCGTCCGTTTAAGTGTCATTAATATGGCATTAATGACATTTAAACAAGTCTTGAAGTCCTTGGCTCTCCTTTCAAGATCCGGAGCAGTTACAAGGTCTCCCGGAGGTTAGAGGCGGCTTGCTTCGATGGTTAGATACGTGGCAGCTCCGGAGCTTGCTGCGGGAAGCAGGAAGCTCCGGGGCTACTTGACACGTGTCAGGTCCGGATCTTCTCTCGGTCAGGGGTTAGGTCCGGAGGTGTCGTTTCGGTACTCGGTCCGGTGCTTCCCCCTTGTGGGCGGTAGCTCCGGTTAAGTAGTACATGTGGCGACCTAGGGATTAACCATGTTGGAAAAGCTGGTCCGGTCATGTTCTGACAAGTGGGCCTCCGAGGGTCTTCAACTCGAGTAGTCGTCCTTCTCCTGAGATCTTTGTAATCTCAGGGGGTGTACGGTTTTTAGGGTACCGACAGTGGCCCCCTGGACCTACCTCCGAGGAAGGTCACCGGGGTGAAGTCGTTCCATCGGAGGTGGGTCCACCTTTGCGACTCTTGAACTGGGTCTTCAAAGGTCTTCGGAGGTGCCATTGGCAGGATTTTACAGTTAAATCCCGACGTGTGGCACACCTCAGGTGGCAGATACGATCTTTGGCGTGCGGATCTCACGCAATTGAAGGTCGCCGGTTTTCGATACAAAAACCGTATCGGTTCCGCGCGCCTTGTCAGGCCGCCGCCTTTGGGTTTCCCGCCTCGTGATGACAACCGTTCGCCTGGGTGAGAACCTCGACTTGATCGTCGGGGTGGTCCCGGGCCCCCTTGTCATCGGCTGGGTTGAACTCTTGAGTAGTATTTTCGACTCCCCTGCAGTTTCCATCCAAGCGTTGCGAGGGCTTACATAAGAAGGAAAGGGCGCACCTTCGGGAGTTCTTTACGCCTCCCATCTGATCTTGCTCTCAAACTCCCGACTCGTACTTTGCTCTTCCTCTCTTGCCTAGCTGTGCTGCGATGGAGTTGGGTCTGCGCGAGAGTCGCCTGAAGACCGACAACGATTTGAAGAAGGTCCGGGCCCTTATGGGGTGGTCCTCGGACTTCTTCAGTCGCTCGGTCCGTGCCGGCGGAGAGCTCCCCTTTGAGAAGGAGCGCGCTGGCGAGATGGTGTACTTTTCTTCGTACGCCATGGTGGGACTGATCCCACCATTTTCTTCTTTCTTCTTGATGCTGCTAGACTTCTATGGTCTGCAGCTATACCACCTTGGTCCCCACTCCATTCTCCTTGTGTCCATCTTCGTCCACTTCTGCGAGATGTGGGTGGGCATCCCCCCTGCGTCGAGCTCTTCCGAACCTTCTTCACCGTTCACACCACCGGCCGGAGCAACGAGTACCTTGGCTTCTACTACTTCGTGAAGCGCAAGAAGTGCCCGTTCAAGTACCTCCGGTCGTTCCCTTCCGGGAAGTGGGATGACTGGAAGAAAGATTGGATTGTCGTCAGGGTGGAGGAGCATGAGCGGTTGGAACTGCCAGACAGTCTGCCCGGCATCGACACGTCGATATGGAGTGAAGTCCTGGTGCTGGCGGAAGTTTTCGACCCTGTCCTGACCAGGATCCGCCGATGTGTGGAGGGAGGATTGACTCCCCAGGCGGTGTTCTGCAACTTCCTGACCAACAGGTGGGCGCCGCTGAAGAGGAGGGAGAAGCTCGCCTGGGCCCTCAACAGCGTGATGGACGAGGACCGGGTTAAAACCGAGTTGAAGTCCGACATGGTGGGGAAGACCCTGGAGTTCCACCTCAAGAAATTCCAGCACGGCATCGACGTCGACGGAGATTACTTGACTCCGCCGTCGGCCTTTCTCCCTCTGAACGTGGAAGTGGAGTTCAGCAGAGAGCTCCGGCGGAAGATGCTTGCGCTTGACGACCTTGGCGTCGTCGAGAGGAGACCAACCACCCGGGTGGCAATCCCTGGGGTGCCCGAAGATGGCTCAGTCTCTGCTCCACAGCCGAGGGTTGAAGTCATCGGCAAGGGCAAGGAGCTGGCGGAGGAGCCGGAGAGTCGGAAGAGGAAGCTGCGGCATGTCGACGGAAGGTTCGTCATGCCCGCTGCTTCTACCTTGGCTCCTTCTCCCCAAGGGGGAAGATCTTCTGGTGTCGTGGCGACTGTCCCCGTGGTGGGGTCCTCCCGGAGCGAGACTGTTCCTGCAGTGGGATCCTCCTGAAGCGCTTCCGTCTCCGCGGTAGAGCCCTCCGGTGGTGCTAGCTCCGGGTGTACGACTCTGGCCCCTGGGGCGGTTGGAGTCTCCAGGCCCAGGGGTTCCTCCCGATCGAGGAGAGCCTCGACCCGGGAATCTCCCGTGGCTGCGGCGAGTTCTGGGGGGCCTCCTAGAGCTCCTACGCCGACCCTGGCCAGCCCGAAACGTCCGGGAAAAAGGTTCTCTTTATCCATCCTATGCAGCGTCCCTAAGAAAGGGAGTGAAGCTCCACCCTCGGCCACGGTTTCTGAGGCCGTGGGAGCTTCCGCTCCTGTCCCGGCTCCGCCCCAGATGGTGGCTGAGGCTGCGACAGCTCCGGCGCCGGCTGTCGTGGTCATGAACCTCGACTCATCCCCAGAACTTCCTGTGGTAGCGCCGGACCACAGGAGTGAAGACATGTCGGCGGCACTTGTCCCGGAGATTGAAGCTTCGGGTCCTTGTGCTGCAGTAATGGAAGCTCCGGCTGCAGAGCCGGAAGAAGTAATAGTCCCGGTCTCGGAGCCGGAACTCGTTGAAGCCCTGGCGATTGAACCGGAGGTGATTGAAGCTCCGGCGTGCGAGCCGGAAGTCGAGGCAGTTCCGACAGTTGAGTCGGTTACCTCCGATGCACCGGTCGCTGAGCCGGTTGTTGTTGGAGCGCCGGTCGTAGAGCCGGCGGTTGAAGAGGCGAGGGAGCTCGGGTCTCCCTCAGAAGAGGTGCCCCGATCGGAGCCAGCAGTAGTTCCTGCTCCGAAGGTGACGACATCGATGGTACCTGTGGCAGAGCCAGAGTGCCTAAACGAAGTCGCCGGCCCCCTGCCTGAGGGGGCGAATGAAGACTTGGCGGCGGGGCCTTCTTCGATGGCGACTGAGGCCATCCCGGAGGAAGGCCCTAGCGCTTTGGAAGCTAAGGGTTCCGCTCTAGTAGAGTGGGACCCAATTTTTGTATGTGAAGACCCGCTGGAACCAGCGGAGGAGACCCCAGCAGGTCCGGAGCCCATCCCGCTGTCGATGTCTATCGACAATGCCTGCTCCAGTCTACATCAGGTCCAACTGGCCTTCTTCCACAACAGCAAGGCTCTTGAAGAGGAGCGCCAAACCCTTAGGCGGTGGCGTAATCGGCTCCACTTCGAGACTAAGCTGGCGCAGTCGAGGCACGCGGATGACAAGGAGTGGATCAAGCGGGAGAAGATCCGCCTGGAGTGTTGGGAGAAGCTGCTGGATGAGAGGGAGAACATGACCCATGCCCTCGACGCTCATTCTCGGGAGTTCCATGATCAGGCCAAGGCTGCCAATGACGCGGCCAATGCTCGGTTCGAGCAGCTTGAAGCCATCAACGCAGCTCTCATCAAGCGCCGAGAGGCACTCGAAGGGAGGGAGAGACGGCTCGAAGACGAAGAGCAAAAACTCCTGGAGTTGCGGGATGACATCCTGAGAAGGGAAGAGGAGCTCGCCGAGAAAACAGCTCTGGCGGACAAGGGCCTCGAGGAGCGCACTAAGAAGTTGGAAGAGCGCTGCCTCGAGGAAGAGGAGAAGACCTGGGTGCGAGGGCAGGAACTCTATGAATACGAGTGTGCCCTTGTTGCCTGGGAGAAGAAAGTGGAGGCTAGGGAGAAAGACCTGGTCGACCGTCGGAACAAGATCCACCTCCGGGAGGAGGAGCTCGGAAGACTTGAGAGGCGGGTTGCTGCAAAAATTCAGCAAAACGCCAAAGAAGTTGAGCGCCTCGCCCGTGAGAATTCCGAACTGACGGCGGCCAAGAGATCCTTGGAAGAAGTGAAGAGCCTGAGGACAGTGGACTCCCTGCAGATTTGGGAGTTCCTGGGCAAGGCCAACGATGCGCTGACGCCGATGGGTTTCAGCCCCGTGCGCCCGGATGATCCGGAGCCGGAGCCGGACCTCGCGCTGCAAGCGTTGAGCGCAGCAGGCAGCAAGCTCTCCAAGGTGGGCGACGTCATCGCGGACCAACTAGAGGTCGAGGGGCAATCCCTGGCGAGGAACGTCACAGAATACGTGTTGGCGTGCTACACCAGCCGGAACCCTCAATTTCCTCTGGACCCGGTGCTTGAAGGCCCCGTCGAAGGAGAAGGCGAAGCTACCCGAGCCAGCGTATCGGAGGTCGCCCAGAAGGTCGCCGAGTTCTTCCATAGGGTCTAGGATCATCTCTTTAGCTCCCGCTTGAATTTTCTCTTCTTCCTCAATTTTGTACTCCCTTGTCTCCAGATGTAATCTCCTGTCTCCAGATAAATGAAATCCCCAAATTTTTGCGAATTTCATTATTTGTCTTCAACATCTTTATCTTCTCTTGGCCCCCTGGTAGATGTACACAATTTGATTGTGAACATGTACCAAAAGGATACTGAGTTTTATTGAAGACGAAATTGCTTCGAACTTGTACAATTTAGTTCCGAAGTCTTTGATAGTGAAGGTCCCCTGAAGTTGTCGGAGCTTAGAAGCTCCGGTACTGTCCATCGCTGAAGGTTAGTGGCTCCGGCAATAGCTTCTATCAACACGTAGAGCGTCGATAGTTAGTACTCCAAGGTGTCGGAGCTTAGTAGCTCCGGAAATGACCTTTAGCAACACTTAGTAAGTTGGCAACAGACTCCATGTACGGGGTCTTCTCACCATCTTTTACTCCTTGAGGGGGTCGGAGCTTGGTTAGCTCCGGCTTTTCTCCATCAACGTATATTTTATTTTTCCTGCACACTTAAGCCAAGAAAAACGATAAAATTTGTTCCTTGTCTATAATTTCATTGCGGCTTACGATTCTCAAGTAAATTTTAAGTTGAACGCGATTTTAAATACAACTGGATGCGTTGTCTTTTCTCTTAGATCCAACTATCCATGGACCCGCCTTACTTTGGCCTGCCGGGGTGTAGGTAGAGTGGTGTACTTAGGGTGCTTGACCAGGCTAAGTCGATAGCGCACTCCGGCCCTAGATTGGCTTGGCGGCTTTCAGGCGAGTTGGCTATAAACGATATTTAAATCCAAGAGTTCTGACAATTTAACTTGAGTCGTATATAAACCGATCAAACTAAAATTTCTTAAGAATTGCACGTTTCTGTTATAGACAAGGAAGAGAAAAATAAAAATATCGAGCCTGCACAAAATGAATGCACGTGGAGTCTATTTCACATGAAGATGTCTTTCATTATAGGTCCGGGGTACAGGGGAAACAAGTACATTCTTAGGGTACGGGACCAGGCTAAGTGTGCTTGGTTTCTCGTTTGACCCAGGGTAGTTAGCCACGCTTTTAGTCCGGAGACTGTAACAAGTGCTGCTTGAGCTTTACAGACCTTTCAGAAAAGGTCCGGCTGCTCTTCTGGAGGAACTACCCGACTCTGTACAATGACTCTATAACATACATCTCAAGTTACTCAAGACTCACATCCGTGGAATTAAGTGTAGAACTTACGGAGGTGCTCGATGTTCCAAGGATTTGGGAGAGGTGTCCCATCCTCAGTAGCCAAGTGAACGCTTCCGGGACGGGATACTTTGATCACTCGGAAGGGCCCCTCCCAGCCGGGGGAAAGTTTGTTTAGCCCTTCTCTGGATAGTATTCTCCGTAGCACCAGATCGCCTTCCTCGAGCTGTCGGTTGTGTACATGCCGCTGGTGATAACGCCGTAGAGCCTGGCGATATCTGGCATTCCGAACAGCTGCTTGGCACCTTTCCTCCTCGAGGAGGTCTAGGTCTTCACGCCGGAGCTGGTCCTGCGCGGCTTCGTCGAAGGTCCAGACCCGGAGCGAACCCATGGTGATTTCCGGAGGAAGGATTGCTTCAGCTCCGTACACCAGAAAGAAGGGTGTTTCTCCGGTTGACCAGTTTGGAGAAGTCCTGTTGGCCCATAGAGTGGGCGGAAGCTCTTCGATCCAAATGGCTCCGTGCTTTTTCAAACACTCATAGGTGCGCGTTTTGAGTCCTTTAAGGATTTCTGCATTCGCTCTCTCAGCTTGGCCATTGCTGGCGGGATGAGCTACGGAAGCGTAGCAAACCTGTATGCCGAGGTCTTCGCAATACCCTTGGAATGCGGAGCTTGTGAATTGAGTCCCATTATCAGTGATGATCTTGTTTGGGACTCCGAATCTGCTTACAATGGATTGCAGAAAGTTGATAGCAGATTGCTTGTTGATCGTCACAACTGGAGTTGCTTCCGGCCACTTGGTGAACTTGTCAATGGCAACGTACAGGAACTTGTAACCTCCGACGGCTCTTGGGAAGGGTCCCAAGATGTCCATCCCCCAAACAGCGAAGGGCCATGTAGGAGGTATCATTTGTAAGGGTTGAGCGGGTGTATGAATTTGCTTTGCATGAAATTGGCATGTTTCGCATTTCTTTACCAGCTCAGTGGCATCCTGGAGCGCTGTAGGCCAGTAGAAGCCATGCCGGAAGGCTTTTCCGACCAGCGTGCGGGAAGATGCGTGGTTCCCACACTCGCCTCCATGGATTTCTGCGAGAAGCTCGCAGCCTTCTTCCCTTGTGATGCACCGCATTAGAATGCTGTTGGCACCGCGCCGGTAGAGATCCCCTTCTACCAGTGTGTATCTTTTAGCCAATCTGACTACCCGGTCAGCGGATACATCATCGTCAGGAAGGATGTTGTCTTTCAAGTAGTTCTGGATATCCGAGATCCATGCATCGGAACTGACTTGAGCATTTGAGTCTTGCGTGCTGGGTTGCTCGGAGCTTCCGGCAGCACCTACGACCCTTGATGGCTGCCATGGTAACAGGGTCATCGGGACCGTCAGCTTCGGGATGCTGATCTTGCCCCCTTCGTTCAGTTCGGCAGGATGAACTGTGGGTTTTGACAACCTCCGGACAAAGATTCCGTCAGGAGCTGGAGCTCCGGTTGACGCTTTGGTCGAGAGTTCGTCAGCTTCAGCGTTGTGGGCACGCTGAACATGGTTGAGGTCTAGGACTTCAAAGTCCTTCTGAAGCCTCTGGACTTCAAGGAGGTAAGCAGCTAGCTGGAGATAATTGCAGGAGCATTCACCCTTCACCTGCTTGATGATGAGCTGTGAATCTCCTTTGACCAGCAGTTGCTTGACACCGTATGACAGTGCCACCTTTAGCCCGCAGATGAGTGCTTCATACTCCGCCATGTTGTTGGTTGCCTTGAAGTCAAGGTGTACCATGTATTTTACCTTCTCCCCACTCGGTGCAAGGAGAAGGATTCCAGCACCGGCCCCCTGCTTCTGCATGGAGCCATCGAAGTAAAGAGTCCAATGAGGCTCGGTGAAGGTTGGAACTTGATGTTCCGTCTTCTGCTTGCTGGGGCCCCCAGGGTTTGATGGAGAGGGAGTCCATTCCTCCACAAAATCTGCCAACGCTTGACTCTTGACTGTTTGTCTTGAAATAAATTTGAGATCAAATTCAGCCAATTTCGCTGCCCACTTTGCAATATTCCCAGTTGAATTGGGATTATGCAGGATCGCTCGAAGTGGATAAGAGGTCACCACCGAGACTTTGTGAGCTTGTAAGTAGTGTTGGAGCTTCCTTGAGGCAATAAGAACTGCATAAAGCAGCTTATGCACCTCTAGGTATCGAGTCTTGGCATCATGTAATACTTCACTGATGAAGTATACCGGACGTTGAATGGTCCGGACCCTCCCGGAGGGGTCCGGAGCTTCCTCTCTATTGATCCGGATCCTGTCGGAGGAGTCCAGATTCTCTTCAGGGACCTCCGGGTTCTGGCTGGAGGAACCTGGAGTTTCTTCAGAAATGACTTGGACCCTCTCGGAGGGGTCTGAGTCTTCTGAAGTGACTTCTTGTGGATTTGAGTCTGGGAGCTGGGACCCAGACTCACTTTCAGGGACCTCCGGACCCTCCCCAAGGGGTCTGGATTCCTGAGTATGGGATAGTTCTGGTCTCTCCGCAACCAGAACCATACTGACAACCTCGTCAGTAGCTGAAATGTAGAGTAACAAAGGCTCACCAGGGTTTGGAGCTACCAGAATTGGTAGGGTGGTGAGGAACTGTTTCAGCTCCTGGAATGCCTTCTCTGCTTCTTCGGGCCATTGGAATGGTCCAGACTTCCTCAACAACTTGAATAAGGGGAGCGCCCGTTCCGCCAGTCTTGATATGAACCGACTGAGGGCAGCTAGACACCCAGTTAACTTTTGGACGTCTTTGATGCGGGTTGGTGGCCGCATCTCTTCAATGGCTTTTATCTTCGCCGGATTAGCTTCTATGCCCCGGTGACTTACCAGAAACCCCAGAAGTTTTCCGGAGCTAACCCCGAAGACACACTTGTCTGGGTTTAGCTTCGTGCGGGTGGCCCGCAGCTTGTCGAAGACAGCCTGCAAGGTGTCCAAGAGGGACTCCTTGTTCTTGACCTTGACCACAATGTCATCGACGTACACTTCCACTATATCTCTGATGAGTTCTTCAAAAGTTTTGTACATAGCTCGTACAAAAGTTGAAGCTGCATTCTTGAGACCAAATGGCATGGCTGTGTAACAATACAATCCATCTACTGTGATGAAGGAAGTATGTTCTTCAACCTCCCTAGACATCCTGATTTGATGATACCCAGAATATGCGTCTAGGAAACACAGTAACTCACACCCAGAGGTGGAATCCACTATCTGATCTATTCTAGGTAGTGGAAATGGATCTTTTGGACATGCCTTATTCACTGTGGTGTAGTCGATGCACATCCGAAGTTTCCCGCCGGCCTTGGGCACAACTACTGGGTTCGCCAGCCATTTTGGATGGAAGACTTCTCGGATGAATCCGGCTTCGAGCAACTTCTTCACTTCTTGTCGGATGAAGTTCTGCCGCTCTACGGATTGCTTCCGAGGCTTCTGATGCACAGGCCGAGCATCGGGGTAAATCTTCAGATTGTGCTCAATCACTTCCCTGGGGATCCCAGGCATTTGTGATGGTTGCCAGGCAAACACGTCAACATTAGCCCGGAGGAAAGTGATGAGCGCGAGTTCCTATTTGTCGTTCAACCCTCCCGATATACGGGTGGTTTGAGCGGCATCGGAACCAATTTGGACGACCTTGACGGGAATGTCGGTGTCGCCGCTTGGTTGCACACGTGGTGCAGAGGTTGAGCTCCGTTGACGAATGCTCGGGGGTTTTGGAGCTTGCTCCTGTCTGGAGTCCTCCTCTTGCGCCGTGGTTAATGCATGGAGCTCCTCCAGAGCAGTTACCCCGGCAGTGCGATCTCCGCGGATCCGGAGAACGCCTACTGGTGCTGGCATCTTCAACACCAGGTACCCATAATGAGCAGCTACCATAAATTTGTATAGGGCAGGTCTACCCAAGATGACGTTGAATGGTAAGTTGATCTGAGCGACGTCGAAGACCAACTTCTCGGTGCGATACTTCTCCCGTGTCCCGAAGGTAACGGGGAGAGTTATAGCTCCGAGTGGAGTAATGGCCCCCGGACCTACTCCAGAGAAAGGTCGAGAGGGCTGGAGATTTGAAGGTCGGAGCTGAAGCTTGGTAAAAGCTTCAAAGCTTATGAGGTTCAGCCCCGAACCTCCGTCCACCATAACATGATGAAGCTGGATGTTATTGATGGTGGGAGATACCATCAAAGGTAACTTTCCAGCTCCAACCATGCTTCGTGGATAGTCCGAAGCATCAAAAGTGATGGGTGTGTCCATCCACTTTCGATGTGGCTCCGGTCTAGCTGTAGGAGCTACAGCGGCCATATCCCGCCGCATAGTCTTAATGACGCGACGGGAGGTGATGTCCCATGACCCACCGAAAATGGTGTTCATGGTTTTCCGACGCTCGTTGTCAGAGACGTCAGAGTCGTTGTCGACGGAAGTGTAGACAGCCTTCAGGACCTTCTTGGGATCCTAAAACCCTAGCTCCTCTTCAGCCGGAGCTTCGTCGACCTTCTGTTTTCCTTCCCTCTGTCGGAAAGGAGATCCTTCCCGGCGCTTGCTGTAACGCTCGGCAAGGTTTTTGACCTCTCGGCAGTCTTCCAAACCGTGGCTGCCCGTTTTGTGAATGGGACACCACACTTTGGGTTTGCCACCGTCTTCGGAAGACGGTCGAGGTCGCTTCTCGGGGCATGGCCCCCGGCCACCAGGAGTTGCAGCAGCTGCAACGTTGGATGTACCGGCCGACGGCTTCTTCTTGCCGTGGGTCTTCTTTTTCTTCTTGCCACCCTCGGAGGTAGCAGCTTCTTCTTTAGATGATTTCTTGTGATCCTTCGAGGCTGGTTTGGAGTGCATTTCACGGCCCTCCGCAGCTCTGGCACATTTGTCTGCCAAGCTGAAGAGTTCCGTGACGCTGGTGATCTCTTTGATCGCCAGCTTCTCTAACATCTTCTTGTCCCGTACGCCCTGTCTGAATGCCACAATGACAGAAGCGCTTGAGATAGAAGGAGTTGTGTTGCGTACCTGAGAGAACCTCTAGATGAAGGACCGCAAAGATTCTCCCCCTTTTTGCACGACCGCAAAAAGATCCAGTTCAGTGCCTGGTCGGGTGTATGAACTCCCGAAGTTGGCAGTGAACTGACGGCACAACTCTTCCCAACTGTTGATAGAGTTGGGTGAAAGGCTCATAAACCAGGACCTGGCGGTCCCGGTTAAGGCCACTGGAAAGTAGTTGGCCATTACAGCCTCGTTTCCTCCAGCTTCCAAGATTGCAGTGGAGTATATCTGAAGGAATTCAGAGGGATTGACAGTCCCGTCGAATTTTTCCGGCAGGTGTGGCCGGAACTTCTGTGGCCATCTAACCATGCGCAGGTGCATGGCTAGAGCTGAACAGCCTCCTCCTACTCCTTCCAGAGTAGAAAGGTCCTGAGCTTCCCGTCTTTCACGAGCACGCTCGATGTGGACACGGCCATCCTGTTGGCGGTATCGGCGATCCAACTCCGCCCGGAGGTCATGAGTTGAAAGCCTAGATACCGTATGGGTACGTCGTGCCCCGGAGGGCAACGATGTCACCTGCTGTGACGCAGAATGTCTACTATTGTTGGAGACGTGCGGACCAAGTCTCCCAGACAAAGTTCGCTGCTGCGACGGGGCTCGTCCGGAAGGAGGAGGTCCCT
Source organism: Tuctoria greenei (assembly GCA_036927565.1). Classification (NCBI taxonomy): domain Eukaryota; kingdom Viridiplantae; phylum Streptophyta; class Magnoliopsida; order Poales; family Poaceae; genus Tuctoria; species Tuctoria greenei. The sequence continues at coordinate 7,837,056 of JAYESD010000003.1, forward strand.
GGTTGTTGAGGCGTTCGGCCGCTGCTGCGACCAAATGCTCCACATCGGCCCTCCACTACTCCATTGCATCTCGAGATGCGTCCGGAGGTGGTGGTCGTTGGAGAAGAGCACGCGCTGCATGGAGCGCATGTTCCGGGTTGTCATGACTTGCTGACGCAGTCAGTGACGCCGGAGCACCATCACGTTGTCCAGCACGATTCGCCGGAGAAGACGGTGGTGGTGGGAGAGTGGCTCCTGCTGGTGGCTGCCTGTTGGAGGGATTGCCCTCAACAGCTTGAGCAGCAGGTTGGCCATTGGATGATCCAGCCGCGGAGTTCACCATTCTCGAAAATCTGAGGCACCCCTTCCTGGCGCGTCAACTGTCGACTGTTGGAGTCAGCAGATCTCCTGACACAGCTAAAGTGTTGAAGGAGTTTGTAGTTCGGTGTGGGCGCGCGGAGACTCAAGAAGGTGAATTGCGGTTTAACACTGGAGACACTAGGACTTACGTGGTTCGGGCCGCCTGAGCGTAATACCTTACTCCACGGGGGTGTTGATGTTGTATTGGCTTATCACGTATGATCTACCATCTGTGTCTCTCTCCGTGTATCGTCGGCCTGTCCTTTTATAGTACAAAGACAGGCCGTTACAAGCTACCTGGCCCGACATGTGTCCCTGGCGGTTACTAGTATTGATACACGATTAATTGTTGTTAATGATCCTGTAACGGGCTTCGACAGTGCCGTTACAGGTGTTAAGATCATCCGTTTAAGTGTCATTAATATGGAATTAATGACATTTAAACAGGTCTTGAAGTCCTTGGCTCTCCTTTGAAGATCCGGAGCAGTTACAAGGTCTCCCGGAGGTTAGAGGCGGCTTGCTCCGATGGTTAGATACGTGGTAGCTCCGGAGCTTGCTGCGGGAAGCAGGAAGCTCCGGGGCTACTTGACACGTGTCAGGTCCGGAGCTTCTCTCGGTCAGGGGTTAGGTCCGGAGGTGTCGTTTCGGTACTCGGTCCGGTGCTTCCCCCTTGTGGGCGGTAGCTCCGGTTAAGTAGTACACGTGGCGACCTAGGGATTAACCATGTTGGAAAAGCTGGTCCGGTCATGTTCTGACAAGTGGGCCTCCGAGGGTCTTCAACTCGAGTAGTCGTCCTTCCCCTGAGATCTTTGTAATCTCAGGGGGTGTACGGTTTTTAGGGTACCGACAGCTGTGTAACAATACAATCCATCTACTGTGATGAATGAAGTATGCTCTTCATCTTCCCTAGACATCCTGATTTGATGATATCCGGAATATGCATCTAGGAAACACAGTAATTCACACCCGGAGGTGGAATCCACTATCTGATCTATTCTAGGTAATGGGAATGGATCTTTTGGACATGCCTTATTTAGTGTGGTGTAGTCGATGCACATCCGAAGCTTCCCGCCGGCCTTGGGCACAACGACTGGGTTTGCCAGCCATTTTGGATGGAAGACTTCTCGGATGAATCTGGCTTCGAGTAACTTCTTCACTTCTTGTCGGATGAAGTTCTGTCGCTCTACGGATTGCTTCCGAGGCTTCTGATGCACAGGCCGGGCGTCGGGATAGATCTTCAGATTGTGCTCAATCACTTCCCTGGGGATCCCAGGCATTTGTGACGGTTGCCAAGAAAACACATCGACGTTAGCCCGGAGGCAAGTGATGAGCGCGAGTTCCTATTTGTCATTTAATCCCCCCGATATACGGGTGGTTTGAGCGGCATCGGAACCAATTTGGACGACTTTGACGGGAATGTCGGTGTCGCCGCTTGGCTGCACTCGAGGTGCAGAAGTCGAGCCTCGTTGACGAATGCTCGGGGGTTTTGGAGCTTGCTCCTGCCTGGAGTCCTCCTCTTGCGTCGTGGTGAGTGCATGGAGTTCTTCCAGTGCAATTACTCCGACAGTACGATCTCCGCGGATCCGGAGAACGCCTACTGGTGTTGGCATTTTTAACACCAGATAACCATAATGAGTGGCTACCATGAATTTGTACAGGGCAGGCCTACCCAAGATGGCATTGAAAGGTAAGTTGATCTGAGCGACGTCGAAGACCAACTTCTCAGTGCGGTACTTCTCCCGTGTCCCGAAGGCGGGGAGAGTAATAGCTCCGAGTGGGGTAATGACCCCCGGACCTACTCCGGAGAAAGGTCGAGAGGGGTGGAGATCTGAAGGTCCGAGCTGAAGCTTAGTGAAAGCTTCGAAGCTGATGAGGTTAAGCCCCGAACCTCCGTCTACCATGACATGGTGGAGCTGGATATTATTGATGGTAGGAGATACCATCAAAGGTAACTGACCTGCTCCAACCATGCTTCGAGGGCAATCCAAAGCATCAAAAGTGATGGTTGTGTCCATCCACTTCCGATGAGGTTCCGGCCTGACTGTAGGAGCTACAGCGGCCATATCCCGACGCATAGTCTTGATGACACGACGGGAGGTGATATCCCATGATCCACCAAAAATGGTGTTCATGGTCTTCCGACGCTCATTGTCAGAGACGTCAAAATCATCATCGACGGAGGTGTATACGGCCTTCAGGACCTTTTTGGGATCCTGAAACCCCAACTCCTCTTCAGCCGGAGCTTCGTCGACTTTTTGCTTTCCTTCCCTCTGTCGGAAAGGAGATTCTTCCCAGCGCTTGTTGTAGCACTCGGCAAGGTTTTGGACCTCCCGGCAGTCTTCCAAACTGTGGCTGCCCATTTTGTGAATGGGACACCACACTTTAGGTTTGCCGCCGTCTTCAGAAGATGGTCGAGGTCGCTTCTCGGGGCGTGGCCCCCGGCCACCCGGAGTTGCAGCAGCTGCAATGTTGGATGTGCCGGCCGACGACTTTTTCTTGCCGTTGGTCTTCTTTTTCTTCTTGCCACCCCCGGAGGTAGTGGCTTCTTCTTTGGAGGATTTCTTGTGATCCTCCGAGGTTGGTTTGGAGTGCATTTCACGACCCTCCGCAGCTCTAGCACATTTGTCAACCAAGCTGAAGAGTTCTGTGACACTGGTGATCTCCTTGATCGCCAGTTTCTCCAACATCTTCTTGTCCCGTACACCCTTTCTGAATGCCACAATGACAGAGGCGCTAGAGATAGAAGGGATAGTATTTCGTACCTGAGAGAACCTCTGGATGAACGATCGCAGGGATTCTCCCCCTTTTTGCACGACTGCAAAAAGGTCCAGTTCAGTGCCTGGTCGGGTGTATGAACTCCCGAAGTTGGCGGTGAACTGCCGGCACAGCTCCTCCCAACTGTTGATAGAGTTGGGTGGAAGGCTCATAAACCAGGACCTGGCAGTCCCTGTTAAGGCCACTGGAAAATAATTGGCCATCACGGCCTCGTTTCCTCCAGCTGCCAAGATTGCAGTGGAGTAGATCTGAAGAAATTTGGCGGGATTGACAGTCCCGTCGAATTTTTCCGGCAGGTGAGGCCGGAACTTCTGTGGCCACCTGACCATACGCAGATGCATGGTATGGGCTGAACAGCCTCCTCCCACTCCTTCAGGAGTAGAAAGGTCCTGAGCTTCCCGACTTTCACGGGCACGCTCAATATGGACTCGGTCGTCCTGCTGGCGGTATCAGCGATCAAGCTCCGCCCGAAGGTCATGAGTCGAAAGCCTGGATACCGTGTGAGTACGTTGTGCCCCGGAGGGCAATGACGTCACTTGTTGTGACGCAGCACGTCTCCTGCTATTGGAAACGTTCGGACCAAGTCTACTAGACAAAGTCCGCCGCTGCGACGGGGCTCGTCCTGAAGGAGGAGGACCCTGATTGCTGAGGCGTTCGGCTGCTGCTGCAACCAAATGCTCCACATCGGCCCTCCACTGCTCCAGTGCATCCCGGGATGCATCCGGAGGTGGTGGGCATTGGAGAAGAGCACGCGCTGCATGGAGCGCGTGTTCCGGGTTTTCATGATTTGCCGACGCAGTAATTGACGCCGGCGCACCATCATGTTGCCCAGTACGATTTGCTGGAGGAGACGGTGGTGGTGGAAGTGTGACTCCTGCTGGTGCTGAGGCTCCTGCTGGTGGTTGCCTATTGGAGGGATTGCCCCCAACATCCTGAGCAGCAGGTTGACCGTTGGATGATCCAGCAGCTGAGTTCATCATTCTCAAAATATCAGGCACCCCCTACCTGGCGCGCCAACTGTCGGTGGTTTGGAACCGACAGATCTCCCTATACTGCTAAAGTGATAGGGGAGTTTGATGTTCGGTATGGGCGCGCGGAGATTCAAGAAGGTGAGTAGGAAATGACACAGGAGACACAAGAGTTTACGTGGTTCGGGCCGCCTGAGCGGAATACCCTACTCCACGGGTGTGTTGGTGTTGTATTAGCTGTATGAGCTTGTGTTGAGCGTCAATGGCGTGTGTGTGTCTCTAGCCCCTGAACGTGTCGTCGGCCTGTCCTTTTATAGTACAAGGGCAGGCCGTTACAAATTAGCCTGGCCTGACATGTGGCCCCAGCGGTTACTAGTATTGATACACGTTTAATTATCCTTAATGACCCTGTAACGGGCTTTGACAGCACCGTTACTGGTGTTAAGATCGTCCATTTAAGTGTCATTAATATGCTATTAATGACACTTAATCGAGTCTTGAAGTCCTTGATTCCCCTTGGAAGATCCGGAGCCGTTGCGGGGGTCTTCCGGAGGTTAAGTGTTGAAGATTCGACGATTGGACACGTGGTAGCTCCGGAGCATACTGTGGGAAACAGGGAGCTCCGGAGCTACCTGACACGTGTCAGGTCCGGAGCTTCTCTCGGTCTGGGGTTAAGTCCGGAGGTGCCATTTCGGTACATGGCCCGGAGCTTCCCCCTTGTGGGCGGTAGCTCCGGTTTGGTAGTACACGTGGCGATCCTGGGATTAACCATGTTGGAGAAGCGGGTTCAGTTATGTCTGACATGTGGGCCTCCGAGGGTCTTAAAATCAAGTATATGACTTTCCTTTGAGATCTTTGTAACCTCAAGGGGTGTACGGTTTCTAGGGTACCGACAGTTTTCTCTGGGACCGGACAACTCGTGGAGAGGTCGCTGTAGGTCGTTGGTTTTGTCGCGGCGGCGTTATGCTTACGATTCTTCGATGATTTATCGCCCAATCGCAGGGGGTATTTACCGAATTGTGGGAGTTCCTCGATGGAGAGTAGCAGAAGCCGCGAGATCTTCGGGGTTTGTAGTCGTCGACGACGAGTGCTGCGGCGGATGTCACGCGACCGCGTGTCTTGAGACAGGCGATCCCGTGCGGGCTCCACGCTATAGGCTACAGAGAGAAGTGAAGCAAGTAGCGGCACGCGCTGGGCCGGTCGGCGGGCTACGGTGGGCCGCTGAGGCGTGTTGGGGTGGGGCCGTGTGGGGGCGTGAGCGGGTCATAGAACGGAGGAAACGCGCCCTCGCAATCCCAAGACGGATCTTCACCTGCCTCCCCTGCTACGCGAGGTATTCTGAAGAATGTTTCCCATCACAACAACAAACCAGCATGCTGGATTGGCCGCAAGGTTGGAGATATAGGTGGCCAACGGGCCGTGCCGGGCCGTCCCGGCCCGAGCTCGGTCGGGCTCGTGCCTTAAAAATTTGGGCCCGACATGGCCTAGAAAAAAAATTGGACGTGTCGGGCCGGCCTGCGGGTCAGGGGTCCAGGCCTGGGCGCGGCCCGGATCCATTTTAAGCGTGTCAGGCCGTGTCGGTCCATAACGGGTCGTGTCGTGTCGGGTCGGCTTGTAGCCTATTTTAGTTAAAATATAATAAAAATAACAAAAAAATCACTATTCGGGCCTAAACGGGTCGTGCCGGACCGGACCGCCCGGCAGGCCGATCGTGCTGGGCCTAATCGGGCCGTGCCGGCAAGCGCGACGGGCCAGAGATCCAGGCCCGGGCACGGCCCGTGTCGTGCTTCGGGTCGGCCCGGGCCCAACTTTTTTGGGGCGGGCCGTGCTCGTGCCGGGCCATTTTAGTCGTGCTTCGGGCTGGCCCATTTAGCCACCTCTAGTCGGAGAATCCGGCCTCATCATAGTCCTCATAGTGAGGTTCATGCCCGAGGGAAAGTAGAACGAGTAGACACTGAATATGATTGAACCTAAACTTCTAAGTGTTACATCAGATTTAGGTTCACAGTTTTAAATAGCTCATCATGTACTCCCTCTGTACTCAAAAGATTGTCACTTTGTAGTTCAAAAATAAACTACAAAGCGATAATTTTTTGGGGAAGCGATAAACTTTTGAGAACAGAGGGGTAGTAAGCTTAGAGTCAATAGATTATTCGTGGACACAACAAATTTGTACCTCCAGCCAGATCAAAGAGGTGATAACTTAACAAATAAGAAGATGCAAAATACAACTAGGTCAGTAGGGTAGATGATAATAAGCAAGCAATGATGCATTTCAGTAGCAAATATCACAATGGTCAGTTACAGCCGTTCAACATTTGAAGGAAGAAAAAAAGTATTGCCGGTGCACATAATTATTGGTGCCCTTTCATCACAAACTCCAATTAAAAATAATATGACGCTCATGACACACCATCAACATCAAGTTGAGATATATTTTCTGTCCTAAATAAATATCATGTATTTAATAATAAAAAGGAGGTAGTATAATCCTATTACATCCTATGATTCCTCCGCCTCCGCCGCCGGTTCCGCCTGCGCCTCCGCCGTGCATGAGGAGAATCAATTGCATCATAGAATAGGTAAATAAGATTCGATGTAAGACTCCAAAGCCCTAACATTCCTACTCCAAATTCTAAGAGCCAAGGAAGAAAATCCGGTCTACCACGCCTAACATATTCTCGCTCAAAATAGCAAACCGCGGTTGCAGAAAAAAGAAGTTGAAGCTCAACAGATGGCTTATGTAGCTTATCCGCGCGTGGGTCGCCGATTCGAGGCATCCTAGATCTTATTAACAAAATAATACCTGCAAGTTGAGGCCATCAAGAAAAATAAATATAGTTATATTTTCATGTTAACAATTCCATGATATACAACTGTGCAAAACAAGCTGTCTTCATTATTTTTTGATAACTTGTAGATTATAAAACATACATTTTATGTTATTCAAGGTTAAAATATTTTGAGGTATTTCCCAGAGGTCCTTATTTAGGGGCTACTAAAATTCGGACTTTTTAGGGAGTTTTAAAAATTTATAGACTAATTCAGGGGCTTTTTGGTAATGAAATTAATACAGGGGCTTTAAACATTAGTTTTTATAAACTACTTGGATCAAACAATAAATATTTCAGTCTGGTGATTCTAGGGTTTCCTTGTGAATCTTACTTAATTAATTGACCTCTTGATTAATAGAAGTAAATTATAATTAATTATTATAGAGGGCGAAATTAGACTGTAAAAATTCTAAGAGCTAATAATAACTCACTGTGGCCTAAATATAAAATTCTCAATTCTCAGGATTGTTGTCCTAATTAAATATGAGTCAAACATGATCTTTAGGTGTGCGGATCTGCTTCTTTTACCGGTCCACAGGTCTGGGTAGACCAGCCCAACACGAACTGTTGGATCTAAACCTAACAGCTTAGGTTCAATAGGGTGGAGGGCTAAGTAAATAACTAATCTGGACCGTAGGGTCTTAATCGGACATCAATAATTTGAGATAGCGAAACGGTAGGCGCTTTTTAATCTGCGTCACCCTGTTTGGATCTAGCGACGTTGCTTTGCATCGTAGTACGTACGAATCGCGGCGGCGCGGTGTTGTACACCAAATAAACACCCTAATCGTCTACTATTACTACGATTAAACGACGGAAAGGTCATTGCGCACGTACCAGATATTTTCTTGGGGACCAGAGGAGAGATCGGGGAGGGGTCGGCGACGCTACGGTCACGAATCTTTGATGATTTCTTGGCCAAGTGCTTCTATGTGGTACCAATAATCTGTTTGACGAGTTATATAAGCAAAGCAACAGCTAGATAAGCGGGGCGTCGATGAGAGGCGGCAGTACTCACCGAGGATGGACGAGGATATGGCTTTCGGCGACGATTCTCGACGGTGATGACTGTATTGAGTAGCTGGCGACCCTGGGAATCAGACAAAAGGTTTATTTAGCACGACACTTCTCCAACGAGCGTAGGGGGGATTGCACACAGGGGGAGGAACGGCGGCTCACCGAGGGGTTGTGCGCGGCGGGCTACTCGGGACTCTGGAATTGGGAGCGAGAAACAATTAGGGCACGCGGGGCGGTATTTACCGAAGGGTGCGGCGGGGTAGGGTAGGGTGGGGTCTTCGATGGTAAGTAGCAGTGCCCGCGATATCGCTGGGATCCGCTGCCGTCGAGTCCCGGGGCGGATTTCGCGCGCGCGCGCATCGTGGGGAAAGCGATGACGTCCGTCCGAAGGAAATCTCTGCCTCCCGCTCGGCTCCTCGCGTCCGTCAGCGTACGCTCGGCTCCCGTTCGCTCCGCGCTCGCTGAGCGTACTTCCTTCATTGACGGCATATCTTTACCTCCGACACCGGCGAGGGTGATCGCCGGGTGGGCCATGGACAAGAACCCTCCTGCCATTTGCTGGACGATCAAGCGCCCTTGGGGATGAGCTCAGCTTTATATAGGTGAGGAGCCGTCCACCTTTCAGGGACGGCACGGCACGACACGGTGCCAGTAGTTTGGCACGTCCCACTCCTAACCGTACGACTCATCCACCACACTCTCATCGGTGAAGGACACGGTATACACGCACTAAGGGATCGTCAGACGGTGCATCTAACACGCGCTTTCGTTTGGAGTCGAGATTGGTTTTGCATTGCCTCGATAAGCAAAGGAGTACGTAGTTCGTACTCGTACGTGCTAGCCAGCTGCGTCTGCGTGCATATGTGCACAAAAGGTCAAAGGATGTGCTAGCTTCACTTGAGAAAATGGCGAATCTTCTGGACTGGCGAGCGCTCACTTCAGCGGGAGCCGAGCCCGGAGCGGACGCTGAGCCCAGCGTACGCTGAGGCACGCGAGCCGAGCGAGAGGCAGGGATTTCCATCGGGAGCTGACGCATCAAGATGGTGAGGGTGGCATCGTAAGGCATCCAAGCGGCCGGGCTGCAGAAAATTTGCCTCCGAGCGGCTCAAGGAGTCGCTCTCCGAGGTGCTGTCACTGTACCCGGCCATGACCGGCCGGCTCACGCGCGGCTACACTGCTGGGGCGGAGGCCGGGACCGTGCAGCAGCGGCGGGGGTGGGCCGTCAAGTGCAACGACGCCGGCGTGCGCGTGGTGGACGCCAGGGCGGCGGCCTCGCTGGACGAGTGGCTCGCCACGGCAACCGGCGATGATGAGATAGACCTCGCGTACTACGAGCCCATAGGGACCGAGCCTTACATCTGGTCTCCGTTCCACGTCCAGGTACCGTTATGCAACTCCTCGTTCTTGAGATCGGTCGTTTGTGTTAGGAAATCAGCGAAAAGCTACTCTAGCAACTCTACCGCATCACCCAGGAAACATGCGAGTACAGCGGTCATGGATCGTTACCACTAGATGCGCAGCGCAGCGGAATGTTGATGCGCGTCGGTGTAAGGGAAGTAGACGATCTCGTTCGTCTTCTCCTCGTCCTCGTCACAGCAGCAGGTAGACGATCACGATCGTCGTAGCCGATCAGCGCAGCAGTAGCAGCAACGCCTCCACGGAGTCCACACGTACGGAGAGGAACGCCGTGCACCGGTGTGCTAGCACCGCGTGCGCGGTAAGGGTCTCGGCGTGAGGCCTGCGAGGGGTGGCGGCTAGGGCTGTCACGTGGTGGGATGATTAGCCCCTAACCCTACCTCTCATATTTATAGGCGTACTAATGGGCTTTTAGGTCGCAGGCCCATTAGTACCCTAATTGCTTATGAATCAAATATCCAATAGGCCTGAACCCGAATTGTTATGATTGCCTCTTGGGCACATCACCAACAATCTCCCACTTGCACTAGAGACAATCATCTAGCCAAGATTTTCGATATTCCAACTCCTTAAGTGTGTGACCCGTTAGGTTCATGAGCAGTCGGTTGTGAATGGAAACCATTTCCAACCACAAGTCAGTAGAGGTACCTAGCAGGACATACTGACTCCCGACTGTACATAAAGATCATATCGGCCGAACCTAGATACATTCAACATGCTAATCCCTTTGCCTCACGATACCAGTCAAGCTCAAGGCGAGATGCGTGCCATCCTTGTGATAGCTCGACCATTCACTCGATCAAATAGTGGATTCATTCCGTGACTAACTTTTAGTCACTGTGATTAACCTTTAATCACCTTGGCATGGCCATGCACTTTCAAATCCAACTATCTCGAGGGGCCCATAGATATCTCTCCTGTTATTTAGGAGGGGCAAATCCCATCTTGATCCGCGCACATCACATTCTATGTTTCATTATATACCCGAAGACTACTTTTATGACTACCCAGTTACGGAGTAGCGTTTGGTAGTCTCAAAGTACACAACTATGCATAGTGAGAAACAATGGCGATCTCAGGTCTAAGGATCTAGCAGGTGTATCACTCAAGACCAACTGATGGCACATATGGAAATAACAATCCCAGCAGTGTCTTGGAGTGGGTCAATCCAACACCATGTTCACTAACATGTGTTCACATTATTAATTTGATATCTCTATATCTATGATCCGTGAAACGTGATCATCAATTAATACATGTGCTAGTCTGTATGCAATCATTATCTCATATAATGATATAGACTAGGGATCATCTAGAGTAACATTACTTTTAACAAAGAGTTTCACGAACAAGTCACATACTTGATGATCAATGTAGATAATGATTACTCATATAACAATTTATTTAATAGTACATAAACATAGCTGTGACACAAGTCTCCCACTGCACATTATGATCACTGATGTAAGTATCTAATACCCATAGATCTCGTGTGTGCCTCATGCTTTGATTGTGGAAGAGGCTTTGTCAACGGATCTGCAATATTCAAATCCGTGTGCACCTTGCATATCTTCACATCACCTCGGTCGATGATCTCTCGAATGAGGTGATAGCGTCGTAGTATGTGTTTGGATCGTTTGTGTGATCTAGGCTCCTTTGCCTGTGCGATGGCTCCACTATTGTCACAGTAGAGATCCACAGGACTGGACGCGCTAGGAACAACACCCAACTCAGAAACAAATTTTCTGATCCAAACAGCCTCCTTTGCAGCTTCAGAAGCTGCAATATACTCCGCCTCTGTGGTTGAATCTGCTACTGTATCTTGCTTGGAACTTTTCCAGCTCACTGCCCCTCCATTGAGGCAGAATACAAAACCGGATTGCGATCTAGAATCATCCTTATCAGTTTGGAAGCTGGCATCAGTGTAACCTTTTACAACCAGCTCTTCTTCACCTCCAAACACTAAGAATGCATCCTTAGTTCTTCTTAAGTACTTAAGGATGTTTTTGACAACGGTCCAATGAGCCTCACCAAAATCTGATTGATATCTACTCGTGATACTTAGAGCATAAGATACATCTGGGCGTGTACATAGCATGGCATACATGATGGATCCAATAGCCGAAGCATAAGGAATCGCTCTCATCCTCTTTTGCTCATCAGGTGTCGAAGGACACTGACTCTTGCTTAGAGTAATGCCATGTGACATTGGCAAGAAACCTTTCTTGGAATCTTGCATATTGAACCGATTCAATATCTTGTCAATATATGTATCTTGACTTAATCCAATTAGCCTTTTAGATCTATCTCTATAGATCTTTATGCCCAAAATATACGTTGCCTCTCCTAAATCCTTCATTGAGAAACTTTTTCTTAATGAGGATTTAACATCATCAAGCATTGAAATGTCATTTCCGATCAATAATATGTCATCTACATATAGGACCAGAAATACATGTGTGCTCCCACTAAACTTCTTGTAAATACAAGGTTCTTCTACGTTCTTGATGAAACCAAACCCTTTGATTACTTCATCAAAACGCAGATTCCAACTCCGAGATGCTTGCTTCAGTCCATAGATGGACTTTTGAAGCTTGCATATTTTACTAGCATTTTTAGGATCGACAAAACCCTCAGGTTGTGTCATGTACACATCCTCAGTCAGACTTCCATTAAGAAAGGCTGTTTTGACATCCATTTGCCATATTTCATAATCAAAATATGCAGCAATTGCTAGAAGAATCCGAACAGACTTAAGCATTGCAACGGGTGAGAAAGTTTCATCATAATCAACACCTTGAATTTGTTTGAAACCTTTCGCTACCAATCGCGCTTTATAGATGTGAACATTTCCATCCATATCAGTCTTTTTCTTGAAAATCCATCTACAATCGATAGGTCTCACACCTTCGATTGGATCAACCAAGTTCCAAACTTGATTTTCATGCATGGATTCAATTTCAGATTTCATGGCTCCAAGCCACTTCTCAGAGTCGGGTCCCATCATTGCTTCAGTATAGGTCGTGGGCTCATTATTGTCTAACAATACCATGTCATGCTGCTCCGTGGTTAGAAGCGTCAACTTTTCAGTCGCACGACGTACCCTCGTAGACCTTCGTGGGGCTGGTGTTTCATCAACTGGTTGCACAACATCTTGTACATCCTGTATAGGATCGGTGGGTGTTGAAACATTTTCAGGTATTTCTTGAATTTCTTCAAGATGCACCTTGCTCCCACTAACTCCTTTTGAGAGAAACTCTTTCTCCAAGAAGACACCATTGCGAGCGGTAAACACTTTACCCTCTGCTTTATTATAAAAATAATACCCTTTGGTTTCCCTAGGATATCCCACAAAGAAGCATTTGTCTGATTTTGGAGTGAGTTTGTCTGACGTCAAACGTTTGACATAAACATCACATCCCCAAACTTTGAGGAAAGACAATCCGGGACGTTTCCCGGTCCACATCTCATATGGTGTCTTCTCAACAGACTTAGTTGGGACTCTGTTTAGTGTAAACGCAGCAGTTTCAAGAGCATAACCCCAAAAGGATAGTGGAAGATCTGCTTGGCTCATCATCGACCTAACCATGTCCAACAAGGTTCGGTTCCTCCGCTCGGACACCCCATTCCATTGAGGCGTTCCAGGTGGAGTCAATTGTGGAACAATTCCACATTGTTTCAAATGATCATAAAATTCATGGCTCAAATATTCACCCCCACGATCAGATCGTAGAAATTTGATTGTCTTGCCCAATTGATTTTGTACTTCATTCTGAAATTCTTTGAACTTTTCAAAGGATTCAGACTTGTGCCTCATTAGGTAGACATAACCATATCTACTAAAGTCATCGGTAAATGTGATGAAGTACTGAAAGCCACCTCTGGCAATTGAACTCATTGGTCCACATACATCTGTGTGTATAAGTCCCAACAAGTCAGTCGCCCTCTCACTTTGACCAGTGAAGGGTGCTTTGGTCATCTTCCCAAACAAACAAGATTCGCATGTGTCAAGTGATTCAAAATCAAATGAGCTTAGTAAACCATCTTTATGGAGTTTTTCAATGCGTTTCTCATTTATATGACCTAAGCGACAATGCCAAATAAAAGTGGGATTTAGATCATTATGACGAGCCCTTTTGGTATTAATGTTACAAACAGTTTTATCCTCAAGATCAAGAACATATAATCCATTCACCAATGGACATTGAGCATAGAAAATATTATTATAATAAATAGAACAACATTTGTTCTTTATTACAATCTCATAACCATCAACTTCTTCTAAACACGAAGAAGAGATAATATTCTTGCTCAAAGTAGGAATGCAATAACAATTATTCAATTCCAAAACTAATCCTGAGGGTAATGACAAGTGGTAAGTTCCGACAGCTATGACCGCAACCTTTGCTCCATTGCCAACACGAACATCCAACTCGCCTTTTGCAAATCTTCTAGTCTCACTTAGACCCTGCAATGATTTGCAAGTGTGAATCATCGATCCGGTATCAAATACCCATGATTCACTAGAAGATAATGCAATGTTAATTTCTATAACATTTATACCTGAAGTGGAAGTCTCACTTCCCTTCTTCTTCTTCATATCCTCCAAGTACTTCTTGCAGTTCCTAGACCAGTGTCCCTTACCATGACAGTGAAAGCATTCATCATCAGGAGAAGGGCCAGATTTGCCCTTTGGCTTAGACTTTGAGCTTGAGGGCTCATCGGGAACCTTTCCCTTGCCTTTGCCTTTAGGATGCGTCACACGCTTCCTCTTTTTATTCTCCTTTTGTACCATCATCACATGATTGGCATTTTTCTTAATGCTTTCTTCGGCTGTTTTAAGCATCCCATGCAATTCAGCCAAAGTTTTCTCCATGCCATTCATTTGAAAATTCAATATGAATGGCTCGTAGCTCGGTGGGAGCGACTGCAGAACAACGTCAATAGCCAGATCATCCTTGAGTTCAGAACCAAGTTTGCCCAAAGTTTCAATGTAACCAATCATCTTGATTACATGAGGGCTGACCGGGCTACCCTCCGCCAGCTTGCATGAGAACAAGGACTTTGAGATATTGTATCTTTCAGCTCTTGCTTGATTCTCAAACATTCCACGCAGTCCCTCAATCATAGAATAAGCATCTGTATGCTCATACTGTTTTTGTAGATCAGGGGACATAGTGGCAAGCATGAGGCAGCTTACATTAAGCGCATCATCGCAGTGCTTCGTATAAGCTCTACGTGCTGCATTAGTTGCATCAGCTGGGAGGTCATCAGGGTAAGGCTGCAGAAGAACGTACTCGGTTTTCTCTTGCCTGAGAACGATTCTCAGGTTGCGGTACCAATCGATAAAGTTAGCTCCATTGAGCTTTTCCTTTTCAAGCACAGATCGCAAATTGAAACCGGAATTGTTACTAGCAGACATGATCTACAATAGAAAATAAATATGCAAGGTTTAGCACTATGTTATGTACCAATCTTCTATTAACAGTTTAATAAAAGATATTACCACTATATTATCATCGTCTTCCCTCTAACGATATATAGTGGTTCAAGATCCATATTCACTAATTCCTAGTGAGCTTTGGCTTCACGGCTAGGAAAATAGTGACATAGGTAAACAACAATTGTTAATCATATCCCTATATGACTCTTGTTTGTTGGGTGACATCCAATGCCCCGGCTCCCAACTCTATGCCATAAAGCCCAAAACCGTTTTGATAGCTTTGTTGAGTAAACCAACACTATGCATGTGAATGTCCAACATTCACCCTATGAATTATGATAGATGATGGTACTTTGCTTTGGCAAACCTACCACACAACGATCAAAATAACATAGGTGCAGCTATTGGTAAATGGCATCAAATGCTCAACTTTTGTGAGGGAAGCTATTCTATCATGACAAAACATCCACCATATGAAGAGCATGAAAAGAAAGTAATAAGCATCACAGGCATATGATAATATCACATTGTGAATAGTATGGCCTTTAGAATCATAATGGTCTCCATCGCCATGGTTCCATTAAGATCTGAGCTGCCATGCTTCCCTTCTTGTGGTGATCTCCATCTCCACCATGCTTGAGGACATCTCCATGATAATAAAAGAAGCTAATACAATTAATAGCTACCAAATAAATTACAAGAGAGATCAAGCATCACAGGTCGACACACAGGTCGTTATACAATTATGTGACAACCTCAACCCGGTTGTGTTAATTTTGCAGCACGCAGGCCGCACGAATATTACACACAGATTATCACATCACATTAGGCCATACCATTCACATCATTCCCTGCAAAAACGAGTTAAGCGTAGAACGGTTTCTAGCGCAAAACGATATTATGTAATCGCTATAGCAGACAGCAAAACGGCGGTCCCGCTAGCCGGTTAGCGGGCGGGGGGTCGAGGGGGGAGCCGCCCCCCGCGGGTTTCAGGGCAGCGCCCTGAACACCAAACGGAATTACATAGATCACATCTATGAAATCACTATGAAAATCTCATCGGATTGATCAAATCACCCCGAATCCGAGACATTCAGAATATCTCAAATTTTCAATGTGATCGGTTATTCATGAGTAGATCGCGACTCATGACCGTGGTCTGTTGGCTCAATCTGTTAGCTATGTACGCGATTAGTCCCGATGGTGATTCCAGCCGGTAGGGACAGGTTGCGCACACAGCAGAGAAGGAGCACGAACTGACCCTTTAGTCATATACGATCGCAATCTACTCTAACCAATTCCAAACCCCAAAAACCGTGCGAAAAATTCATCGTATGAACATGTCTGCAGTAGATCCAGACCAAAAACTATGCAAGTCGGCTCTGATGCCACTGTTAGGAAATCAGCGAAAAGCTACTCTAGCAACTCTACCGCATCACCCAGGAAACATGCGAGTACAGCGGTCATGGATCGTTACCACTAGATGCGCAGCGCAGCGGAATGTTGATGCGCGTCGGTGTAAGGGAAGTAGACGATCTCGTTCGTCTTCTCCTCGTCCTCGTCACAGCAGCAGGTAGACGATCACGATCGTCGTAGCCGATCAGCGCAGCAGTAGCAGCAACGCCTCCACGGAGTCCACACGTACGGAGAGGAACGCCGTGCACCGGTGTGCTAGCACCGCGTGCGCGGTAAGGGTCTCGGCGTGAGGCCTGCGAGGGGTGGCGGCTAGGGCTGTCACGTGGTGGGATGATTAGCCCCTAACCCTACCTCTCATATTTATAGGCGTACTAATGGGCTTTTAGGTCGCAGGCCCATTAGTACCCTAATTGCTTATGGATCAAATATCCAATAGGCCTGAACCCGAATTGTTATGATTGCCTCTTGGGCACATCACCAACAGTTTGGTGTGAAGGTTGGTGAGCTAATCCCTTTGGCGCGCTTCGGTGGCGATTGTGCCGTGCGCATGCGGCTGACGGAGCTCGCGGACAAGTCGTACGCGCTGGGGCTGAGCTGCACCCACATCCACAACGACCCCACCACCGCCGCTCTCTTCTTGCACGCCTGGGCCGCCGCGCACCGCCTCGCCACCTGCTTCTACCCGCCTTTCCTACATGCGCCGGCGCTGGCCGTCTTCCCGGCTTCGCCGCCCTCACCACCGGCTGGACCGGCACGTGCCGGCGTGCCGGAGAGCGAGCATCGGGCCGCCGCCGAGTGGCTCCACGCGCGGCATCAGCTGGGCGGCGAGGCGTTCCAGATGTACGGGCCGGAGCTGACGTGCGTGGCGCTGGACCACGTGCCCATGTACGGCGCGGATTTCGAGTTCGAGCTCGGCGCGCAGCCGGTGCGCGTGGCGTGTCGCGTCGGTGGGGCTGCCGGGGAGGGGACGGTGATCGTCCTGCCGGCCGCCGAGGGCGGCGAGGCGAGGGACGTCGTGGTTACGCTGCCGACGGAGGAGACCGCCAGGGTCTGCCGCGACGACGAGGTGCTCAGGTACGGCGCCGAGGTAGTGTTCGGATCCAAGGTGGGGAAGGAGGCCTAGGCCATGAATTGCCGTTCCGTTGTTGCTTCCCTATACGTGTTTTCATATTTCTGCTCTCAGCCTTCGAAATGTTTACTCTTTACGTGTAATGCCTCGATCTCTAAATATTTATCAGTTGTTAGTTCAAAACTGAAATAAAGTGATAAATATTTGGGTACGGTGACAGTACTTTATTTTGCATTATGGAGAATGTGGTTTCCACCATTTCTGAGTATGAGTTCAGTTTAGCAGTTAAATAGTCCACAGCTCAAGAATTCGAGTTTGTACTCTGAACGCATTAGATGGAGACACCAATTTGTGGCACAGAGCCCAGTAAGACTACAGAGGATCACAAGACCGATAAAAATACCTTTGCAAACTGCAAGCAAGACTACAGAGGATCACAGCAGTCGGGCGGACGTTTCTACTGCTCTCGGCACTGCCGCGTAAGACACCGTGAACGAAGAGTCGAAACCATTGTCAACACCGACGGCGCGCAAGGGCACGGCGGGTGTCGCCGTGTCGCGAGCGGGACGCACTTACGCGGACCGCGTCATGCCCTCTGGTTCCGCGCGACCGTGGCCCAACAGTGAGCACAAGGCGGATCACGAGCACGGGGAAAGAGGAGCATGAATTGGGAATTCGTTTTGGCAAGGCCCGGGTGAAACGCATCTAGCAACCTTGCCATGCATACCCATCCACCTCGCGCCGACGAATCTGCAGCGGTCTCCATGGCCACCGCCTCGCCAGGCACGGGAAAGAGGCTGAGGGTGTTCTTCCTCCCATTCTTCGCGCGAGGCCACCACATCCCACAAGCCGACCTCGCCTGCCGCATCGCCGCGGCGAGACCCGCGGAGGTGGAGGCGACAATGGTCGTGACGCCGGCCAACGCGGCGCTCATCGAGCCCACGGTGGCGCGCGCCGCAGCCGCGGGCCACGCCGTTCACGTGCTGCGGTACCCGTTCCCCGACGTCGGACTCGGAGAAGGGGTCGAGTGCCTCGGCGCCGCCGCCGCGCACGACGAGTGGCGGGTGTACCGCGCCGCGGACCTGTCGCAGCCGATCCACGAGGCGCTGCTCCGGGAGCACCGCCCCGACGCCGTCGTCGCCGACGTGCCGTTCTGGTGGACCACGGACGTCGCCGCCGAGCTCGGGGTCCCGCGCCTCACGTTCCACCCCGTCGGCGTGTTCCCGCAGCTGGCCATGAACAACCTTGCCACCATACGCGCCGAGATCGTCCGGGGAGGCCGCGACGCGGGGCCGGTGTCCGTGCCGGCCATGCCCGGGAAGGAGATCACCATCCCGGTGACCGAGCTACCTGACTTCTTGGTCCAAGACGATCACCTCTCCATGTTGTGGGATCGGCTCAAGGCGTCGCAGCTCGCCGGCTTTGGCGTCATTGTCAATACCTTCGTCGACCTGGAGCAGCCCTACTGCGACGAGTACAGCCGCGTCGACGCGCGCCGCGCCTACTTCGTCGGGCCCGTCGGCCAACCGTCGCTCTCCTCCGTGCACCGCGGCGGGGACGGAAACGTGCAGTGCCTGGACTGGCTGTCTAGCATGCCGAGCCGGTCCGTGGTATACGTCTGCTTCGGGAGCTGGGCCCACTTCTCAGTGACTCAGATGAGTGAGCTCGCCCTGGGCCTTGAGGCCTCGAACAAGCCGTTCCTTTGGGTGGTCCGCTCAGGCGACTCAAACGATAGCCCGTGGGCGCCGGAGGGGTGGGAGCAGCGCGTCGCCGGCCGCGGCATGGTCGTCCGCGGGTGGGCGCCGCAGCTGGCGGTGCTGGCCCACCCGTCAGTCGGCGCGTTCCTGACGCACTGCGGCTGGAACTCGGTCCTGGAAGCCGCGTCCGCCGGCGTGCCGGTGCTCACGTGGCCGCTGGTGTTCGAGCAGTTCATCAACGAGCGCCTGGTCACCGAGGTGGCGGCGTTCGGTTCACGCGTGTGGGACGGCGGCGTGCGCAGCGTGAGGCATGAGGAGGCGGAGACCGTGCCGGCGGAGGGGATCGCGCGTGCGGTTGCCACGTTCATGGAGGGGCAGCGGGATGAGACGGAGGTCGTGGCCAGGGAGCTGGCAGAGCGCGCCCGTGCGGCGGTCGCCGAGAACGGGTTTTCGTGGCGTGACATTCACCGTCTGATCGATGACCTCACGCAGGCAAGGGCCTCAGGACCAGGGCATCCGTAGGCAGAGGATCCCTCTCTGAAAATTGAATCGTCTTGTTGTTTTTGTAATGTAGTAACAATGGCAACAACTAATATGCAATCTGAGTTTTTGTGCAATCATGCAATCATCCATCCTCATCCATTAGATATTCATCTTATGGTGGTTATCTTTTTTCACATAACTCCCTCTTTGTGAGAACCCCAAGTGGAAGGGGTTAAATGAAAAAATACAATCACCCTAAGATGAACATCTAAAGGATGAGGATGGATGATTGCATGATTGCACAAAAACTCAGATTGCATAGTAGATGTTGCCAGTAACAATTGGGTCTATCTCGTTCTCAGGGGTTATCTCTTAGTCACTTTTTAACCGTAAAAACATTTTTGAACGAGTAAATCTTATAGCCGTATGTTTATTTTCAATCTCATGTGGCTGAGAATTTAGGGGACCTCTTTTAGTTTTGAATGAAACCAGCATTAGAGAAGCTTACCATGTCAAGTTCCTGAGCTAGAGATTGATCGCTTGATCCAAAATGAAGTTTCTATATTAGCAAATAAAAACCGAGAGATTTTGAAAACGAAGTCCACTGTACATTCATCCGGTATACGATGTCTAGTTGCGACAAACGCAGTGTCTTCAGGTTTGGCACGCGTTGATCTGCAGAACCAGTCGCCGGTCGGTGTTGCAGGTCTCAATGCACTGTCGCCACCAGTGGCCGACGCGCATGCAGGTGGAGAGGGAGCTGGCATGAATCGAGGCACACACAACACGAGGGAGGGATCCGTCACCAACGTAACGCTGAGTATGTCTCTTGCCCAAGTTCACGTAATCAACGAATACGCCGTCGTCTCGGCCAGCTCGGCCAAGCGGTTCGTCCACGTCAAGACACGCGAACCAATCGCGCGGTCGCGCCAACGTGGCCACTCGTCCCGGACCCGTTTCCGTTTCGCCGTCTTCATCGCAAAAACACGCATCGCCTCCGTCGCCCATCTCGCTCCCGTCCTTGACACAACAGTCTCGTCCCGTCTCGACTCGGCTTCCTGCTCCCCGTCTCTCCCGGACCCGCCGTGCACGAGCCGAGCTCGCCCGCCCACCCGCCTCCTCCTCTTCCTCCGCAGAGGGGCTTGTCGAGCCCCGATCTCACCTCTGAAGTACCGGTTCTTCCGCGAGACCGGCCATGGCGAGGCGGCGACCAGCGGCGCTGCTGCTGCTGCTGCTCGTAGCGGCGGCGTGGCGGGCGGAGGCGCTGTCGGTGACGGTGACCGAAACCGAGTGCGTCCAGGAGTTCGTGCCCTACGAGGGCGACACCGTGTCCGGGAACTTCGTCGTCGTCGACCACGACATCTTCTGGGGCTCCGACCACCCCGGCATCGACCTCACGGTACCGGCCCGATCCCCCTCCGCCCCTCTCGCGCTCGTCATCCGCGTGGTTAGTCTGGACTAGAGGATCGTGATTCGGGTGGGTTTACGGGTTGTTTTGGTAGCGATCTGGAGTGTTCTATTGGGGATCGAGTGGGGCTCGTGACCCCGGATCCGCTCACACGATCTGTGCTTTGTTTGCCCTGGCTTCCTGGGTAAAGAATTTAGCCGGTTTTGCGAGCCATAATAGTCTTGTTGAGTAACTCTATGCTTGGATTTAGTTTAATTCGATTACTTAGGGTATCAGCAATAATTTGGTGCAAAGCCCTTTAGAAATTTCCAGTGAATTTTCATTCCGTTTTGGTGCATGTTGTGTGGTATGCGCTGGCTGCACAGAGCAGGCGGGCTCGTCGCACGGAGAATCAGGGATTCCCTTGCATGGCTCACTTCTAAAGGATCACTTGAGTTCTTCATTTAGAGCAACGTTTTGTATTCTTACTGGTTTATATTTTTCTCTTTGGTATACTTATTCTATCCCTTGATATGAATGTGTTTGTCTTTATCTACGAGTAAAAGGTATGTGCTTTTCTCTTGCACCTTTTAACTTATTTGGATTTGGCCCTTTTTTGTTTTGTTTTAGATATGACCCATTATTTTAGAAGTTTAACATTGCAAATTTATGTTAGAAGGGTGGACCTAGTGCAGCGGTAGTATGTCTCCACTTGTGTCTTAGGTCGTGTTCGTACCAACCTCTATGCAAAAAGTAAGGGTAAGGTTGCGTAGAAATAACCTTTCATCAGACCCTACAATGTGTTAGAGCATTCGGCACTAGGTATACCCATTTTTATTGCAAGTTTTATGTTCTAGCCGTGAAAATTCTGAGCAGTTTTTAATATTAAATCCCCATTATTTGATACAGTAAATGTTTTGAGGCAGGTGAAAGGCTGAAAGTTGGAGATATTGGTGGCTTGTTGTATCACATTGGGCCTGTAAAGTAGTAATCCATTTAGTTAATTTATATGAAAGTAGATAGCCAGCTGTTGGCCTTTAATCTCAATGCTTGCTTCACATATAAAAACAATTTTCTGAGGTCAAGTGATCTTTTCACGTCTCAGTTATTGTGGCCGTGTGCATCCTGGCAATGCAGAAGCCGGGTGCGAACTCTAATGTATCAGCTTGTTGCTTTTGAGTTTAATAAAGTACCCTTTATCGAAAAATATAGCAATTCTACTGGATGATTTACCTCGTGCCACCGAAAAAATTATGTGTTTTTTACTCTTTATTGTTTTGTGACGAGTGCACTATATTCGCTCTGGTGTGTACTGAGTGGTTCTCATATGGTAGGTCTTTCACCCACATGAAAACCTCGGCCTCACCCATCTATAATCCACTACTTATTGGCTTATTGCCCATTATTCCCAAATAAGGCTGCTGCTAGTTAACTGCATACTACTGAAGTATTTAGTTGTGCCATGCTGTTGGTCCATGAACCACTGTTTTGGTTATGCTATATTGATCTATTGCTTGCTTGTACAAATGCAGGTACAATCTCCAGGTGGCAACACCGTACATACATTGACAGGGAAATCTGGTGACAAATTTGAGTTTAAAGCTCCAAGGGGTGGAATGTACAAGTTCTGCTTTCATAATCCTTATGGAGCTCCTGAAACTGTTTCGTTTTACATTCATGTTGGTCACATACCCAATGAGCACAATCTGGCAAAAGATGGTTAGTATGCTGGCTTGTATCTTAAGTTCTATACTTCCAATTTATTCACTATAAAATTAATTGGTTTACAAATTAAAATATTAATAACTACCAATCTTGTTAGGTTATGTGACTTTAGGTTTATGGTTCTGAAAATATTATGTCCACCCCTTCAGCTCAACATTCAAGTGAAGAAATGGCATATATTATCCATGTTTGTTTATGCAGAGCACTTGGACCCTATCAATGTTAAAATTGCGGAGCTGAAGGAAGCACTGGAATCCGTAACTGCTGAGCAAAAATACCTAAAAGCGCGGGAGGCTCGTCACCGACACAGTAAGCTTAATGAACTTTCCTTGCAAGTCGCTAACAGACATTTTAGCTATATCCTATGTGTTAAGTATTAACTATCGATATGACCATATCTGCTCCAAAGCACTTGACCCCCAAGGATTGATCCATTATTTGTGGCATCCTTGCATGTTCTCATCCAGCACTGGCCTGTGGAATGCTGTTATTTCTGTTACGGAACTTGTTTCATGGAATAAGAAATAAAAAGGAAAGAATGAAAGTACCAACAAAGTAGAGCATATGACTAAACGTCCGTGACCAGATCTGGAGCTTTCCACCATCTAATGCTCCATTGGTAAAAGTTAGCATCTAGTTTTATGATCATAGCAGTAAATGATTCAGTGTTTCCCAGTTATGGATAGGAGGCCTCATGATCTTGCTTGGGGACAATAACCAACTTTGCTCTGTTTGTGTGTTTAACATGTCTTTCACTTCCTCTTTGCATGTTATAAGAAACCGTATGCGGTATGCCTAATATGCCAGCTCTGAGGTCACGAGACTTTAGCAGTGTATACTCCCAATCGGTCTTTTGTTCACTGGATTTTTCACTTGTTATTTTACTACATTGTATGATGATTGTGACCTAATTTCTTAAATTGACCGAATCCAGCAAATGAGAGCACCAGAAAGCGTGTCATGTTCTACACAGTGGCAGAGTACCTGGCTTTCATGGCTGCTAGCGCATTGCAAGTTGTCTACATCCGCCGCTTATTCAGCAAAAACGTGTCATACAACAGAGTGTAGGATACTCCAACTGCATTGGTGGAAGCAGCACATGGTTGGAACTGGAAATGTTTCTGCCAGTTTGACAAATTGTAGCTCTCCCCGCTTTTTTCTTTCTTTAGTTTATAAGCAACGATTTTTAATGTATCTTCCTGTACTCTTAAGAAAATCTTGTGAAATGTGAACTGCATTTGTTGCTGAACTTGATGCATAATTAATCTTCAGAATCAGATGGTTTTCATAAAAGTAAGATATGATTGTTATTGTTGTCCTGGTACACTGATCCTATGCGATTCTGTGATATCTGAAATAAGGCCCTATGTGTATCAAATAGGGCCCTAACGGTACAGAAGTAGAGCGTGTCGTTGACAGTAGCAGTGTTGTTGCATTTTCAGTATATAATTCACCTGTTCGTTGTTTAAACTATATACATTTTCATTTAGGCAGAGTTTGCTGCAAAATTTATTGTTGCAACATTTCTGAGAGAATATCAAGGAAATCCAACGGAAGTGATCAATAACGTGTTCAGATTGAACTGTGGTTTCTCCCATTTCCGTCAAGTAGACCGACTTGATGCTCTCTTTACCGAAATGCATGCAGCCATGTGCACCGTGCCTAAATTATGGTTCTAATCTCTACCGAGTTCATGTTCCTTATAAATTCTTCTGAGTTCATGAGCAGTGCATACGCAAACTTTGTGTTTCCTCATATTCTACTGGCGTCATCGAATACAAGATACGGGTGCTGCTGCTGTCGCGCTCATCGGAACGCCGCCTCGCCATCGTTTGCCATCCCTTTTCCTCCTTGGGCAGGGCCCTGTCCTCGAGGCGAGACCGAGAGCGAGAAGAGGCGACGGCGGTTCGACGGAGGGAGGGACGCAAGGATTTCGTGGGCTTTTTGGGTTCGTTGGAGCGTGCAGGAATCCGGATCGTATCCAAACATTGGAAAAGATCCAAATATAGACCGAAACGGCAGGTTCCACACTGGGCCAACCATTTCGGCCCACTCACGACCTTAGACATTTTTCTGAATCGACTACCTAAGACTTGTGCAAAATATAAGCTACAGAATTCATGGAGGATCTAAAATTATTCTATTCGAATTTTTTTAATTATCATCGGTTAGTTAAAAAAATCCGTATAGAGTATTTTATTTAACGTGATTGCATGATCTGTAGGATACATAATTTGCAGCTAATAAGGCATGGTGAGAAAACACTTGTATGGTGAACCCACATCTATAGACGATTTTTTTTTTATCGATCCAGATTTTTACATTATTAATTTACGGTTTGCATCAGCAAAAAAGATCTACTGTTTGATACTTGGTTCATCCAAAACGTATCGCTTATTGACCCAATCTCTGAATACGTGCGGCATGCGTGTGCAGTACTACATCCTAATCCTAAATAAAATCCACGAGCTGTCACTGTCATGCTCAAGTCAAAAATGACGAGGTGCCGCACAACATATGAAGCACCATTGACCGAGCTTAGATTTTGGATACAGACAAACACTCCATGACGAAGGCTAGCTATTGCCCACTTGATTGATCCCTTTCGCGATGCAGGTGATATGGTGGGAATAAAACCAGACACCTCCTCCACTACTACTACTCTCCTCAATGCCATGATTGGAGTGTATGCCAAGCATGAATGTACACGTACTCTAAGCTACATAATAAACACGGTACTCCATGCATTCTCAAATAATCTTCACGGATTATTTTATTAAAAAAGGGACAGACATACTAATTTTTTACGAAAATGCTAAAACTCAGATGCCTGATTTCTAAAAAAATTCAGGCGACGTCCTCCACCGTTAGATGTCTTTAAGATTCGTGTGACTAATATATTACTTCTCTCTCAACCCTAACCGCTCCAAATCCAGATCGAGCAATGTGGCGGTGCCCCAACCCCGCGCCTGGCTCGCCGGCGCTCGGTGCCCGTGACCGTGCCCGGACCGGCGACACTCGGTGCTCGTGACCGTGCTTGCACTACAGGAATCCTGACCAATTACGTCGACCAAGGCCGACGTAATTAAAACCTAAACCGACGTAAGTTACTTAATTATGTCAGTTTTCCCTTAATTACGTCAGTTGCCGGTCGATGAAGCAGTTTGAACGTAATTAAGGTAACTTACGTCAGCCACCGACGTAAGTTACTTAATTACGTCGGTCTCTGGCAACCGACGTAAGTTATGTACCGAGATGGGCCGCGGGATGGGTCGGTGGCAGCCGGCCGACGTAAGTTAAGCGGCATAACTTACGTCGGTTGCACAAAACCGGCGTAAGTTAAGTGGTTCAACTTATGTCGGTATAGTCTAACCGACGTAAGTTAAACTGGGCTAACTTACGTCGGCTTGGCTATAGCCGACGTAAGTTTTCATTAAAAAAAAAAACAGAAACTGACTACCTCGCAGGATTGCGAGCTCCAAACAGATCACAAAACAATACAGAAACAATTTATACAGTACACAGATCACAAAATAGTCCACAAAACATTCAAAACATCTACAACAACACAAAACGGTTTCAAAATCATTCACCGGGCTACACGCTTGCCCTTCCACTACCTCCGGAGTCGAGACGAGATCTTCTCGGCGCATTCCTCCGGGTGCCTTTGGATGTGGCGAAGGAGTTTGAGCCGCATTTCTCGAACCCTGTAAAAGAACCATATATATTCCCTGTATTAGCCTTGTAAAGAATTGCACAACCATATTATACTTCAATCGATCTATTTAAAGCATGAACTATCACATGCTATGAAATGAAACAAATTTTACCAAATTCTACTTACTGCTTATGATGTTATGGTTATTTTGATATTAAGTGATGCATGCAAGCAATAAGTGGAGGTAAAACTTTGTAAAGGTGTACACTCTAGAAGTAAAGTTCATTTCATAGCAATTGTTTGTCCCAACAACAGGATAGGGTCTTACCGACTCCTAGAATGTGAAAGAGTGGATAATTCATTTAATAAGCTTAACACAATATTAAAGAAAAATTTTAACAACTACTCTGGTGTCTGCTGCAGCGGAAGCGTAGGAATCTCGATATCTTGACCGTTGTGTCGAGCAAGAGTTTGCCATTGCAAAATATTAGAACATATATGTTATTGAAACGCTATAAAATTTAACTATGATACTTTAAATTACTTACCGCCACTGTTGCTTCCATCTGGGCCATCATTAAGGCCGTCCCCCGCTACTGTAAGGATCGAATGCCCAAGAGGGGGGGGTGAATTGGGCTTCTTTTAAAAATCTAAGCAATAAAACTTAATCCCTAAAAGCCCAATTCCCTACGCAAACAATATATGCATTGAAGTAAATAGCAACTTTGCAGAATATAAAATGCATAAATGTAAGGGAGAGGAAGAGGATGCAAACTCCCGAGGAGACACAAGGATTTATCCTGTGGTTCGGCAAGATCGTCAAGATCTTCCTACATCCACGTTGTGGCACCCACCAAAGGGTATAGCCACACCCAAGTCACCGAGACGAGGGATCTCCACTATTCTTCTCCGTTTGCCAACCTCGGCAAGGTGGAGCTCAAGCCTTGTACAACTTCGACCCTCCGGGCTTCCACAAATGCCTTGGCAAGCTCTGGAAGTCTCTCACAGTTACAAACACCAAGGGGCACTCCCTTGAGGCTCTCACTATCCTAGAGATTTCACTCACCCAGAATGGAGGCACACAAGCTCTCTCTCTAGCTAGTTCTAGCCTATCTCTTGGTGTGTAGGTGGTCGAAATGATGTAGAAGTGATGGCTCTTAGTCTTGAACACTTGTGGATGTGTTGAGAATATTTGGTGATCAAGACTTGTCGAAATGACCGGTTTAGGGGGTTTTTATAGCCAGCCTCCACGAAGTAGCCGTTGGAAATGTAGGCTGACAGAACTTTTCTACAAAAACCAGATGATCCGATGTCTCCCCTTTAGTTAACATCGGTCAAGTTTACTTTAGCTGACGTCATTGTGTCATATATGATCGTTGTTAGACCGATGTTGCACTTGTCTTTTCATCGGATGATCCGGTGGCTCTTCCTCCAGAATTGACTCAAACTTGATGCTTACTGGAGTGATTGACCGATGTGTATACTTCTGTACATCGGATGATCTGGTGCTACACTTGGTCCAAGGATATTGCAAACTGTACTGATGGACCGATGTAGCACTGCCCTTAACATCGGATGATCCGGTGAGTGCTTTGTTCTGAGGTCTTCTTCTTCTGCTGAACCAACTCGACTGATGTGTTGTTCTCAGAAATCATCGGTTGATCCGGTGAGTTGATTTTGTTTGCTTCGAGTTGTTTCTAAGTGATTATTTTGTGTCTTGCTCGATTGACCTCTTAGACATTTGTTGCATATGTACTTCTGATGGTTGTCAAGCATTAAGTGTCATCAATTATGGTTGAATGACTTTGACATAAGAGCTTTCACTTCTTGTCTTCATATCATTGATTTGATCTCATAAAGTGATTATATATGGGTCTCCAATGACATATAGATTTCATTTGATTGAGTGATTATGGGGGCCTTGCATTCACAAATTCATTAGTAAAATCCAATGGTTGTCATTAATCACCGAAACCGTACCTCATGGGGGCCTAGATGCTTTCAATCTCCCCCTTTTTGGTGATTGATGACAACACAACAATTAAAGCACGATAGTAATGAATTTTATAGTACGAAACTTAAGAGGATATGCAATGAATACAATATTATCACACTTGATAGTAATGAATTTTAAAGCTCAATCAAGGAATAACTCAAGTGAATAAGTGATCATAAGATATAGATAGTCACCAAATAAGCTCAATCAATTAATAACAAAAGAGTACTCAATAAACACCAAATGAGTAGCAAAAACATCAAATTACAAAAGATAGACCAAATTACAAAAGATAAAGAAACAGACTCCCCCTGAGACTAAGCAACCCTCTAAACAACTCTTCCCCTGACTCTCTAACTCTTCTCCCCCTTTGGCATCAAGACACCAAAAAGGGATCCGAGTGCCTAAGGACCTTGAGTAATAGGCGCGATGACGAACTGGTCACCTTCGGGAGTGCTGTCGTCGGAGCTGCTGCCTGGAGTAGAGGTAGAAGGAGCTGTAGGAGCCGTCGTTCGGTGCCTGCTGAGTAGGAGCTGCTGGAACAGGGGCACTGACGACGGATGCCGGCGTCTGCTGGAACAGTGTCGTGGTCGGCAGGGGAGAGTGAATCGGTGCGCCGGGAGCCAGCAGTGGAGACATGCTGAACGAAGGGATCGGCGTAGTCGGCACCGGAGCTGCAGCTGGAGCCAGGACAGGTGGAGGTGGAGCAACTCCTGGCAGCTGCGACGGGAGGGCAATCCCGGTCTGGGTGTAGAGGTTGGTGATCAACCCCAAGATGCCCATCATCGCCTGCTGCATCTGCTGCTGCTGGTCGAGGGAGCGCTGATGCATCTGGTCTATGAGCCCCGTCAGCCGGTCAGTGTCCTCTCGCCTCTCACGGGCGATTTGGCACTGCATCTCCTGCTGCTGCTGCTGGAGCTCCAGAAGTCGTGTTGCCTGCTCCGCTCGGGCCTGCTCAGCTGCAAGCCTGTCCAAGCGCTGCTGCTCAACCATCTACTGTAGGAGGGATGTGAGCTCGGACGGCTGAGAAACCTGTGCCTCTGAGACGGGAGGTGGAGTATGTGGTGGCACTGTAGGACCTCCAGCCTCCGCGTCGTGCTGCCTGGGTGAGGGAGGAGGAGGGAAGTACTCCTCGACACTGTCATCCGTGTCGCTCTCGGACCATATATGTTGTAGGTCCTCACCCTGTGCCTCTGCCTCAGCCAGCCTCTCATCCTCCTTCTCCAGATCCGATCAGTCCTCCTCAGATAGACGAGCCCTGACCTGACGCTCGACTAGACGGCCAAGGCGGCGGTCTCCAGGAGCTGGAGCACGGTAGTGACTAAAACCGTGTTACACTCTCGTCAGTGAGACGGTCACGCACGGCAGACTCCTCAGGGACCATCATAGAGAGCAGGTAGCTGATCCAGTGTCCATACACGAGCTGCCTCATCATGCCCACTGCATCGGTGATCACATCCTCCATCTCGCATATGAGAACGTCCACTATACCGAACTCCATCCCGTTCATGATGTAGAACAGGAGGGTCTGCTGCAGACTGGTGAACCCCTCTAGGTACCCGGTCCTCGGCAAGAGTGTGCGGCGCAGTGCAAGGTGCACTGTGCACGCAGCTGGAGTCAACAGTGCTGATACCCTCGACTGGTCTGGAGAGAAGGTCGGTCCAAACAAAGAGCGAATCTCCTCCAGTGGTGGTGCCACTCCTCCAGTGAGCGGCCTCCTCGGCGGGTCTGCCTGACCATATACCCTCTCATGCACGCAAGTGTCATGCAGGTCCACTCCCATCAGCTGTGCAAGCGTCTGCCTCGTCAGGTGATGGTGCTGGCCCATGAACATGAAGTCAATCGACCTGCGGCCCTCAGAGATGTAGAGGGTGGCGTAGAAGATGCGAACCCAGTCCTCCACGTAGGCACTCCTCTCGTAGGACATCAGCTACACCAGCCCTCTGTACCTCTCAAAGAAAGGGCGTATCTCTGTCTCTGCAGCCAGGGCAAGCTGATCCCAATCCAGAAAGTTGTGCTGAAATAACTTGTGGCCTCGACGTCTGTAGGTCTCGTAGAGCGACGCCTGTGTCACAGTCCAGAAACGACTGTCCACAAGAGCCTCTCTGGGCTGCGGGTACCACTCCTCAAGCAACACACTCCATCTGAGTCTCCGGAGTTGCTTGGCCTTCATCTTCCGGTAATCAGTCAACCGGACTCCTTCACCGATGTGGACGGTGGTGTCCATCTCGTAGATGGCTCTCTGGGCCTCCCTATCCTCACGACGATCGGCAGCTGTCGGTCTCGGACGTGGTGCTGCCGCGGGAGGACCCCCACGGGTCCGGGCTGAGCGCCGGCGGACGAGTGGCTCTTCCGGCTCTTCTTCGGCCTCGGACTCATCGATCACGGGAGGCTGCCTCGGACGAGCCTCGCGGATCCTCAAAGATCCTCCTCGGCCACGCTCTCGCTCCTCGGCGGCGCGAGCGGCCATCAACGCCTTCTTCTCCTCCTTCGAGAGCTTCTACTTTTTTGCGGCTGGCTCCGCAATGTCCTTGCCCTTGTTCTTCTTGTCGCGAGCCATTACAATCGGGCGCGTGAACGAAGTCGACGATGCACGGAACAGCGACACGAAGGTTGACGCGGCCGGGAAACCCTAACGGCGACGAGGGGACGGCGACCGTAGAGGGTGGCACACGTTGATGGTGGAGAGGGCGGTGTGTGTGTGGGGCGGCTGTGGTGGTGGAGAGAGGCGGCGACGGCGCTTGGGTGGCGGTGGTTCTGCGGATGGTGGCGGCAGCGCGGCTGATGGGAGCGGGTGGCGGCGGCGGCTGCTCTGATGGTGGTGTGGTGCAGCGGCGGCCGGAGGGCGGCGACGGCGGCGGCAGTCGGCGATGGCGCAAGGCGAGGGAGATCGGCGGCGGAGGTGAAGTCAGCGCACGTCGAGTCAGGGAGAGAGAATGGACTGAGGCGAAGCGCCGTTTAAATAGTGGGTCCCAAACCCTAGCCGAAACTTTAACACCGGATGGACCGATGTAGAAACGATAGAAGCATCGTTCGAATGGCACAGTAAGGGTATTCAAGGCGGTGCCATTGACATCGGATGGACCGACATGCAAAGAGATAGCATCGGTCGAATGTCACAGTAAGGGTATTCAAAAAGGTACCGTTGACATTGGATAGACCGACGTGGAAGGGAATATCATCGGTGGAATTCAGCAAAGTTCCAGAAGAGTGAACACCGGATGGACCGATGTTTTTCCAGATGAACGCGTCGGTTTATTTGTGTTGCTGACTGGTCTGACTCTTGGCTTTTGAACACCAACTGATCCGGTGAAGGTCTGACCTAAGCATCGGATAATCCGATGACTACGACACAACAACATCCCATATATGTCCTTTGACCAAACAAACAAACAATAAGAAACACATGTCTTAGGACTTTTTGGGCAACCCCTCACCCCTCAAAAAGCTAATATGCCAATAACTTGGCTAGGCCTTAAAGCAAATGGAACACCGAGAAAAAATGGGAGGAAATTGTCCAAATAAAATGTAAGGCCCATGCTTTGTGAGCTAGAGTATGAAGACTTCTATCTCTTTAAAGCATGTTCCTTTAGGCATTAACGCACCTAATATTTTGTTCTTTCCACCACATATGAGTTGAGATATTGCATTTCAAACAAGTCTCTTTCTCATGAGGTGAGTTCCCCTTTGTGACAATCTACCTGTTGGTACCCTGGGCACCATATACCCCTTGGGATTGCAAAGATCTCAAGGGAAAGTCATCTACTTAATTTGAAGACCTTCGGAGGCCCACATGTCAGACATGTCCGGACCCGCTTCTCCAACATGGTTAGCCCCAGGGTCGCCACGTGTACTATCAAACCGGAGCTACCACCCGCAAAGGGGGAAGCTCCGGGCTACGTACCGAAGTGGCACCCCCGGACCTAACCCCAGACCGAGGGAAGCTCCGGTGCTGACACGTGTCGGGTAACACCGGAGCCATCTGTTCTCCACAATGTGCTCCGATGCTGCCACGTGTCCAACTGTCGGATCTTCAGCCTCTAACCTCCGGAAGACTCCACAACGGCTCCGGATCTTCAAAGGGGAATCAAGGACTTCAAGACCCGATTAAGTGTCATTAATACCATATTAATGACACATGATCGGACGACCTTAATTACTAGTAACGGTGCTGTCAAAGCCCATTACCCGGTCATTAAGGGCAATTAAACGTGTTGAATAAGTATCAATACTAGTAACCGTCGGGGCCACATGTCGGGCCAGGCTAATTTGTAACGGCCTGCCCTTGTACTATAAAAGGACAGGCCGACGACGTTTACACACACGTTCAAACACGCTAGACATCTACACACGCACTCTACAGACGCTCGGTACAAGCTCATACAGCTAATACAACACCAACACACCCGTGGAGTAGGGTATTATGCTCAGGAGGCCCGAACCACGTAAATTCTTGTATCTCCTGCGCCATTTACAATTCACCTTCTTGAATCTCCGTGCGCCCACACCGAACCACAAACTCCTCTAACACTTTAGTAGTGTCGGGAGATCTGCCGGATCCAAACCACCAACAGTTGGCGCGCCAGGTAGGGGCGCCTAAGATTTCGAGAATGGTGAGCTCAAGTGCTGGATCATCCAACGGTCAACCTGCTGCTCAAGCTGTTGGGGGCAATCCCTCCAATATGCAGCTACCAGCAGGAGTCTCAGCGCCAGCAGGAGTCACACTCCCACCACCACCGCCTCCACCAGCAAATCAAGCTGGGCAACGCGATGGTGCACCGGCGTCAATCACTGCATCGACAAATCATGACAACCCGGAACACGCGCTCCATGCAGCGCGTGCCCTTCTCCAACACCCACCACCTCCGGATGCATCCCGGGACGCACTGGAGCAGTGGAGGGCCGATGTGGAACATTTGGTTGCAGCAGCAGCCGAATGCATCATCAACCAGGGTCCACCTCCTTCAGGACGGGCCCCATCGCAGCGGTGGACCTTGTCTGGCAGACTTGGTCCGCATGTTTCCAACAATAGGAGACATGCTGCATCACAGCAAGTGACGTCATTGCCCTCCGGGGCACGACGCACTCACACGGTATCCAGGCTTTCAACTCATGACCTCCGGGCGGAGCTTGATCGCCGATATCGCCAACAGGACGGCTGAGTCCATATTGAGTGTGCTCGTGAAAGACGAGAAGCTCAAGACGTTCCTGCTCCTAAAGGAGTAGGAGGCGGCTGTTCAGCCCTGGCCATGCATCTACGTATGGTCAGGTGGCCGCAGAAGTTCCGGCCTTACCTACCGGAGAAGTTCGACGGGACCGTCAATCCTGTCGAATTCCTTCAGATTTACTCCACTGCTATTTTGGCAGCCGGAGGAAATGAGGCCGTAATGGCCAATTATTTTCCAATGGCTTTAACTGGGACCGCTAGGTCCTGTTTTATGAGCCTTCCACCCAACTCCATCAACAGTTGGGAGGAGCTGTGCCTGCAGTTCACCGCCAACTTCGGGAGTTCATACACCCGACCAGGCACTAAACTGGACCTTTTTGCAGTCGTGCAAAAAGGGGGAGAATCCCTGCGATCATTCATCCAGAGGTTCTCTCAGGTACGAAACACTATCCCTTCTATCTCTAGCGCCTCTGTCATTGTGGCATTCAGAAAGGGTGTACGGGACAAGAAGATGCTGGAGAAACTGGTGATCAAGGAGATCACCAGTGTCACGGAACTCTTCAGTTTGGCCGACAAATGTGCCAGAGCTGCAGAGGGCCGTGACATGCACTCCAAACCAACTCCGGAGGGTCACAAGAAATCCTCCAAAGAAGAAGTCGCTACCTCCGAGAACGGCAAGAAGAAGAAAAAGACCAACGGCAAGAAGAAGTCGTCGGCCGGTACATCGAATGTTGCTGCTGCTGCAGCTCCGGGTGGCCAGGGGCCACGCCCCGAGAAGCGACCTCGACCGTCTTCTGAAGACGGTGGCAAGCCCAAGGTGTGGTGCCCAATTCACAAAACGGGCAGCCACAGTTTGGAAGACTGCCGGGAGGTCCAAAACCTTGTCGAGCGCTACAACAAGCGCCGGGAATAATCTCCTTTCCGACAAAGGGAAGGAAAGCAAAAAGTCGACGAAGCTCCGGCTGAAGAGGAGTTAGGATTTCAAGATCCCAAAAAGGTCTTGAAGGCCGTCTATACCTCCGTCGACGATGATTCTGATGTCTCTGACAACGAGCGTCGGAAGACCATGAACACCATTTTTGGTGAATCATGGGACATCACCTCCCGCCGCGTCATCAAGACTATGCGTCGGGATATGGCTGCTGTAGCTCCTACAGTCAGGCCGGAACCTCATCGGAAGTGGATGGACACAACCATCACTTTTGATGCTTCGGACTGCCCTCGGAGCATGGTTGGAGCAGGTCAGTTACCTTTGATGGTATCTCCTACCATCAATAACATCCAGCTCTACCATGTCATGGTAGACGGAGCTCCGGGGCTTAACCTCATAAGCTTCGAAGCTTTTACTAAGCTTCAGCTCCGACCTTCGGATCTCCACCCCTCCCGACCTTTCTCCGAAGTAGGTCCGGGGGCTATTACCCCACTCGGAGCTATTACTCTCCCTGTTACCTTCGGGACACGAGAGAAGTATCGCACCGAGAAGTTGATCTTCGACGTCGCTCAGATCAACTTACCCTTCAACGCCATCTTGGGTAGGCCTGCCCTGTACAAATTCATGGCAGCTGCTCATTATGGATACCTGGTGTGAGGACCGGAATCCACACATCCGAGGATCTCATTGGGTGGTGTCGTGCGATGCGACGCCCAACAGTATACAAGAATAGAACCAGAATAAAGTACAAGACCAAGTCTTTTATTTAATACACAGCGGAAGTTTTTACAATACTATAGGAAAAAGAAATATATATATATATATATATATATATATATATATATATATATATATATATATATATATATCATAGCTACGCTCTCGGCACTAGCTATGCAAAAGCAAAGTTATCCATGCCTGGGATACTTTGCACTAGCAACACGCAAACTATGGCGGCGTGCAGGGTTCCCACTCGGCTGTACACCCTGGAGGGGGTGTTGCCTCATCGTCAAACCCATCCTCAACAGAGTAACCTGCAAAAACTCGTTAACTGCAAACGTGAGCATAAGGCTCAGCAAGACTAACCCGTCTCACTAGACATATGCAAGGTGGATGCTAAACATAGGTAAGTTGAAGCATAAATGTCTCGCCTACAAGTGGATCCTTATAATCAAGTTTTAAGTAGCAAATGACATTTCCCAAGCATGGCACATCATGGGCTCCACAATCAAACAAGAAACGCTTTACCAATGATATGACATGCTCGAGACACATAATGCTATTACAGCTAAAGTATGGGGAAATTGAAAATCTTTTGTTATACTATCTCTAAACCAAACAAGGTTGCAAAGTAATTATAATTCAATACCATATGCCTTTTCTGACTTCTTTAGTATTTACTACGTCACCTCTCAGTGAACAAGTGGTACTCTATTACTGCGAGGGACAGTGATTGCAATCAAGACACACCCGGACAACAATACACATACGTCGTTCGGAAGTGTCAGCGAGCACACCTGTACCTACATAACACTTCAGTACTAGGCGTATATGGCCACCTTTCACAAGAAACTCG
The DNA here is from genome assembly GCA_036927565.1 of Tuctoria greenei. Classification (NCBI taxonomy): domain Eukaryota; kingdom Viridiplantae; phylum Streptophyta; class Magnoliopsida; order Poales; family Poaceae; genus Tuctoria; species Tuctoria greenei. The sequence continues at coordinate 7,872,953 of JAYESD010000003.1, forward strand.
AATGCTGAGCCCGTCTCACCTCCGCAAACAGAAGGTCTCCGCACGGAACACCTCATGTGTCCGCCGACCGATTTACACCTTACTGTCCTCAACCCACCCCTATTGATGGTGAGTTAATGGGTCTCGACATCCCAATTATCAAGTTACATCAGTTTATTGGATTCCATATGTCCATTATATTGCTGGTACAATTCAAGCTTGTCCGAAGGGGCTGCATACGGACGGTCCTTAATCGACACAGGCAGGGCTATGCGACCGAGACTCAATTCTCGCCGCTTCCTATCCATTCCCTGCCCGGTCTCAATTTCATTATATTAAGCCATTTTCTTTTCAACCAATCCTGTGAGATACATCTCTCGCGAGTAGATTCCAACTACTCGACTTCTACCGTATCTCCTATGCATTTGCGAAGCAGTTACTACAGGTCAACTGTAACTCGTGCCAAATAAACCCTGGGATTTTTGGTCATGCATGCGGAGTATCATTCACCCTAAACGTAATGCACAATTCATATACTACTCATCATAGTGATAAAGCAAAAGTTTATAAACGACTTAAATGCAAACCAGGGCTTGCCTTGGTTCAGGTCAGGTTCTGAGTTAGAATTTGGAAGATGCTCTTCCAAGGCCTCTGACTCCTCCTCGACTTCGGTTACTATACGATATGCATAAAATACGGTATGAATGACTTTGAAAATATTTAATATCAAGACCAGGATTTTAATTTATGGTGACCATTATAGGATAATTAGTTATTTGGCTTGGGAACGTTGAATTAGGTATTTAGGGAATACTATAGAAGTTCTTGCAAAGAACAGGAGATGATCAAAGTAGAGTGTGGTCTCTAAGATTATGGCAAGCAAATAACTTCCACAATTTTTAGAGATGAAACTGTAGCTTGAATATAGCCATCAGTTGATAATCAAGATAGAAAAAATTGTCCTGGTCCTAGCAAAAGTGGTTTCATAAATTTCTAAGCCTTGGTGAAGAATTTATTGAGTTTCTAAGTTGACAAGAATTTCTGGAATTGTCTTGTAATTGAACTTTTAAGCATTTAGTCAATATTCAGTTTGAAATTGAATTAAGACTAGAATATGAGGTCCATTAAATCCAAGATTTTTACAGGATCTAAGGTATGACTATAGGAAGATTCAGTCCAAATTTGGGGCATAATAAATCATCTGCATATCTGCGAAAATTCAATAACTGAAAAAGGTAATTGAATTATACAGAGGTTAAAACAGGTGCAATGGCTCCCAAATTTTTGCTGGTATTCAACAATAGGACAATAATTTTTATGTGAATTTTGGGGATTTTTCAAGGGAAAACTTCATCTGGAAAAATTGCATTTTACTTGGGAAAGATTAATTCCTACAGAATTAAATATTGATTTTCACAGAGCCTAATTGGTACTGAGCGAAACTAGAGCTCAAGGGCTTTCAAACAAAATTTGTTTGAATGAATTTGGAGTATTCTACAGAAAGATATTCAATTTAGAAGTTTGGACAAATTTCTGGAATTAAATACATCCCAAAGACCACGTGGCGCATTCTGGTTGAGGCAGCACCGGGGTCCACAGAATCAAAGCGTGCAGCCACACTAGATCTCAGCCGCACCGTGATCCCGCAGTGAATGGCAGGTGGGACCCGATGGGGTCATCGTCTACCTCGGGCCGGTGCTCGCGCGGAGCAGCACCCGCGGCGGTGGCTCGCCGGCGAGCTCGCCGCCGGCTAAACCAACGGACCAGACTCGCGGAAACTTGCCGCCTGGGGGTTTTTGGGATCGCTGAGCACGATGGTGAGGTCAGTGGGTCCTGAAGCTCGCCGGAAAAGGTCGGGCGATGGCGGCGGCGGCGATGAGCGCTCGGGCAACATAGAACTCGCTCCAGAGTAGCTCAAATCACTTGGGAATTTCTCCAAAACCTTTCTGGGATGATGGAGTTCAAGGATCTGGGCGTAGAAGGGGAGTGAGTTGCCGGGAATCACGAGTTCGACGGTGAACCGAGGTTTTCTCACCGGCGGCGAGCAAAACTTGAAATTCAGAGCCGTTGCTCGATGATTCTTAATGGTTCTTGCTCAGACAGGAGTGCTAGGGCCTATAGAAACTATCTCTAAGCAATTGCAAAGGATGATTACTTGCAGAAAAGGAATCGACATGAAAATCTAGCTAGTTATCTACTTTCGGCCATAGGGGAAACGAACAATAACTCGCTCAAGCTTCAACGATAAGGGAAATGGTTTGTACCATGAGCTAGAGTTTGATCAGGCGCACCTTTTTGCTCTTTGGAGCTTGGCTTGAAACGGCGTGGAACGGCGGCACACCGCGGAGCAGTGGCGAGCGGCGGCGATGGCGCGCGGCGGAAGAAAAGTCGCGAGGCAGTGGAGCTGCGATCGGGGATGAGGAGTGAAGGGAGCTTCGGCCGGCCTTTTATAGGGCCGCGGCGAGCAGGCAGGCAGCTCGCTGGAGCTGCATGCGCGCGCGCGGTGTCGAGCGGAGGTGCGTCGGTACAGAGATGGCGGGGTCGAGCTGATCCGTTCAAAGAGGAGCTGACATGTGGGGCCCACTGTCCAGTGATACTCCCCACAGTTCAGTTACTAATTCATTTAAAAATAGAAGATCAACTCCAAAAATCGTGAAATTTTGTGGAGATGGCAAATGAATTATTCTGAACACAATGGTGAACTCAAATCTTACGTTTAAAGAAGTTGGAGAAGAATTAAAAATTCAGATTTGAATTTGATTCAAATTTGCCAAGCACCTCAATTAAAATAGTAGATGAGTTTCTAAAATCTTGAAACTTTGTAAGCATGCTATTGAGGAATTTAGGAGCTCATGGAAAAATTTAGAGCCCTTAATTTGAATATTTGGGTTAGAGCTTATTAGGGCTTCATTTTGCATTGCTTACTAAATCTTATCCAAAAATTCTTATTCTTAAAAAGGGTGAATAGAATATAATTTGGATTCATGGTGAAGTCCAATACCCATGTTAAAAGAATTTAACAATGAGTGCAAGAAAAGTTTTGGGTGGCATAGTTCAGGTGCACCATTATATTGGATATCTAAAATAGTTGATCACAAAACCCATATGAACTTAACATGCCATAAAAGTGGGGTTTTACATTCCTCCCCCCTTAAAAGAATCTCGTCCCGAGATTACAAAAGAAAGTAAAGGAAAAAAAAGGATCTATCAAACATATGCCGCTAACAAGTCCGGATAGTTCGTTCTAAGATACTCCTTGCTTTCCCACGTGGCTTCTTCCGCACTGTGGTTGCTCCACAAAACCTTATAGAAATGCAAGGTGCGACTTCTTGTGGTGCGAGTCTTTTCATCAATGATCTGAGTTGGATGCTCAGAATAAGTGAGATCTGGTTGGAGAGCTTCCAAATCCTCTATACGGATATCAGCTGGAGCCTTAAGACATTTCCGCAATTGGGAAATGTGGAATACATTGTGGACTCCTGAAAGTGACGTTGGTAACTCCAATTGATATGCCACAGGTCTGCATCTTTCGATTATTGCGAACGGCCCAATAAAGCGTGGAGCTAGCTTCCCTTTTACCCCGAAGCGATGGATACCCTTCATAGGGGATACCCGGAGATAAACTTGATCTCCAACTTCAAAGTGAAGAGGTCGACGTCGTTTTTCCGCGTAGCTCTTCTGACGAGACTGAGCAGCTTTGAGATTCGCCTGAATAGTGCGAACTCGATCCTCGGCTTCATTTACTAAGTCGATGCCGTACACTGCCCGTTCACCTGATTCGCACCAGTTCAAGGGCGTGCGACACTTTCGACCATAGAGAGCTTCATATGGCGCCATCTGGATGCTAGCCTGGTAACCGTTGTTGTATGAAAACTCCGCCAAAGGTAGATGATCATCCCAGTTCTTACCCTGGTGGATGGCACAGGCACGAAGCATGTCTTCTAGCACTTGATTCACCCGTTCGGTCTGACCATCGGTCTGAGGATGATAAGCCGAGCTCCGAATCAATTTGGTCCCCAGTGCATCGTGGAGATGCTCCCAGAATCGCGAAACAAATACAGCTCCACGATCTGAGATGATGGTACAGGGTACACCATGTAGACATATTATTCTGGAGATATAAATTTCCGCATATCGCTTTGCATCATATGCCACGCTGACCGGTATGAAATGAGCCGATTTGGTCAATCGGTCAACGATCACCCAAATGGAATCGTGTTTATGGTGAGTGGGAGGCAACCAACAATGAAATCCATACTGATATCCTCCCATTTCCAAGCCGGTATGCTTAAAGGTTGAAGCTGTCCAGCTGCCTTCATATGGTCGGCCTTTACTCGCCGACACGTATCACACTCGGACACGTATTTAGCTACTTCTCTCTTCATCCGAGTCCACCAGAATTTCTTCTTCAAATCTTGGTACATCTTGTTGCTTCCCGGATGAATGGAATACTTGGACAAATTAGCTTCGTCCAGTATCTTCTTTCTAAGTTCCATGTTTCGGGGTACCACTATACGGTCGTTAAACCAGATGGTACCCTCTTTGTCACTATGGAAACATTTCATTTCCCCCTTTATCATTCTTTGTCGAATATGCGACATTCCTATGTCTTCCTGCTGAGCTGCTACAATATCCTCCCTGATGGTAGGAATGAGAGCTAGGTTGTAGAGTGCTCCATATGGAACCAAGTAAAGACTCAGTCCTTCTTCTCCTTCCATTGTGGTGAGGGAAAGATTGTTGACATGGGACTTGCGGCTCAGTGCATCTGCGACTACATTCGCCTTGCCTGGATTGTAGTGGATCTCAATCTCATAATCCTTGATCAATTCTAACCATCGCCTTTGTCGCATATTCAAATCCTTCTGGGTGAAGATGTATTTTAAGCTTTTGTGATCAGTGTAGAGGTGTACTAAATTACCCAGTAGATAATGTCTCCACATCTTCAATGCTAGCACCACAGCAGCGAGTTCAAGATCATGAGTCGGGTAATGCTGCTCATGATTCCGAAGCTGCCGTGATCCATACGCGATCACTCTTTGCTCCTGCATCAACACACAACCCAAACCAATCCCAGATGCATCGCAAAAGACATCAAATGCTTTGGTTGTGTCTGGTTGGGCTAAAACTGGTGCCGTGGTGAGGTGTTTCACCAATGCTTTGAAACCTGCCTCACATGCCTCGGTCCATACATACTTCTGCCCTTTCTTCAGAAGTTTTGTCATTGGTTTAGCTATCCTGGAGAAATTGGGGATGAACCTCCGGTAATATCCAGCTAAACCCAGGAAACTTCGGACTTCATGTACAGACTTTGGAGACTCCCATTTAAGGACTTGGTGGATCTTACTTGGATCAACTGCAATCCCTTCTGCTGATATGATGTGCCCTAAAAATGGCACCTGGTTGATCCAGAATTCACACTTGCTGAACTTAGCATACAGCTGATGGTCCCGTAATCGCTGAAGCACAATATGCAAGTGTTGAGCATGTTCTTCTTCGGATTTTGAATACACAAGTATGTCGTCAATGAAGACCACGACAAACTTGTCCAATTCCGGCATGAATACTGAGTTCATGAGATACATGAAATGAGCCGGGGCGTTGGTTAATCCGAAGGACATAACCAGATACTCATACAATCCATACCTTGTTGAGAATGCTGTCTTGGATATATTTTCTGGTCGGATTCTAATTTGATGATAACCAGAACGAAGATCCATCTTCGAAAATACTTTAGCACCCACCAATTGATCGAAAAGAATATCAATGCGCGGTAGTGGATACTTGTTCTTGATGGTGACAGCATTAAGTGGATGATAGTCTACACACAGCCTCAAGGTCTTATCTTTCTTTTCTACAAACAGTGCAGAACAACCCCATGGTGATGAACTTGGACGAATAAAACCTTTGCTCTCAAGTTCAGTTAATTGTTCCTTCAGTTCTGCAAGTTCCTTGGGTGCCATCTTGTAGGGTGGTCTTGAAATTGGCACTGTTCCTGGTGCAAGTTCAATCTTGAACTCTATATCTCTTTCTGGGGGCATACCAGGAAGATCTTCAGGAAACACGTCGGGGTATCCACATACTACCGGAATATCCTTTAGTTCCATAACCTCGGTATTGAGAATAGATGGTTCCAATGGAATGATGTTCTCAAGATTGAGAACTTGGGGTTGATGGAGTGGAGAGTTTAGATAAATCTTTCTAGGAATGATATCGAGAATAGCACCATGGTACTGCAACCATGCCATTCCTAAGATGATATCTAGCTTTTGATGCTCTAATATCAGAAATGAAGTAAGATATATGGTCCCATCTAGGTTAAGTGGGATTCCAGGAACCAATTTATTTGTTACCGTTTTCCCGGCTGGAGTGCTAATCACATATGGAGTTTTTGTGGGGATTATTGGTAATTGACTGTTGAGGACAAAAGATTTACTAATAACATTATGCGAAGCTCCGGAGTCAAAGAGTATGACTACGGGTTGATCGAAGATAGAGAACATACCCGTGAGCACGGGTGCGCCTTCCGGAACGTCCTCGATGGCAAGGTGGTGGACGTTGCCGGGTCTGGTGGCTAGCTTCTTGGGCTGGTTGCGGGGTTGGTTGGCCCCCTGGTAAGATGATAGCCCTCCGCCTTGTCGATCCTGAGGGCAGTCCTTGGCGAAATGTCCCGTACGCCCACACGTGAAACACGTGTACGGGGTTTGGCCAGTACGAATGGGAGGACGGAATCCCGGTGCACGTGGTGTAGGTGGGAGTGCACGTGGGATCATCCCCTGCTGCTGTTGTGGCCGGAATCCGCCATTATTGAACTGACGACCACAGAACATTGGTGGTCGCGATGGCGGCTGCCACCTCTGGCCGGATGGTGATCGATACACCATACGGTACTTCTGAGGAGTACCACCTCCGCTGCTCTACGGAGCACCCCTCTTCTTTTTATCGGAGGACAGCTCGCGCGTGGCGTCCTCCTGCATTATGGCAGCATTGACGATGTCGTTGAAGTTGTCGCGGTTGAACAGGACCAGCTTGTCCTTCAACTTGGAGTTCAAACCCTTGTAGAAGCATTCACGCTTCCGATCCTCGGTATTCACTTGGTCCTGAGCGTATTGGGCCAAGTGATTGAATGCTTTGGAGTACTCATATGCACTCCTTCCTCCCTGTCTTAGCTCCAAGAACTCTTGAAGCTTCCTCCTCATAATTCCGGGAGGAACATGGTAGGCGCGGAACGCCTCCCGGAACTCGGCCCAGCTTATGACATGGCCGGCGGGGCATGCTGCAAGGTAATTGGCCCACCACGCGCCGGCAGACCCCTGGAGTTGCTGTGCTGCAAACATCGCTTTTTGCGGTTCGGTTATGTTGAGTAAACCGAACTTCCCTTCAATGGAGCGGAGCCAATTGTCCGCCTCCAAAGGTTCGTCGGCCTCCCTGAAGACCGGTGGATGCGTCGATGCGAAATCAGAGTAGGAACTCTGATATTGATGACGCGTTCCATCATCCTGTCGTCCCCCTCGACGGGACGAGTGCTGCACCAACGTCCGCAGTAACTCGGTTTGCTCATCACGCGAGCCGAGCACTGCACCGAGAACCTCTGCGAGACTCGTGGGGAGTGTGGTTGGAGGTGGTGGAGGTGGTTGCGTCTGAGGCGTATTCTGCCCCGGGGGTGGTGTGTCATCCCCCTGTCCTCCACTAGATCCTCCCACCTCTGAGGCTGCACGAGTACGCACCATACTGCAATACAACGATTAACACGGTAAGTCCCATTGCCTCAAGTTCATCCTCCCTTAGAAATGCGGTAGATAATAATAGACGATGCATAACATTTACATATATTGATAAAGCATAAACTTTATACAAAATATATCATCTCATGACCAAGTTTACAGTAGTAAACCCAAAATGATGGACTCCCCTTATGGAAATACATCTCTACCATACTTGGTCTTCCTGACATGTCATACTCATCTAATTATCCAGACATCACTACCATTACTCTTAATATGACACAAACATGGTCACAAAAGAGAAACACTAGCAACCATTTAACTATATGTTGCCCTGTGTTGGCGGAAGTGCTACCACATCTCACTTCAATACGCCCTACTCGACGTATTCAAGTTCCTCTGGGTCTTCTTCTTCCTCTTCATCTTCAGGGCTAGGCACCACTGATACGGGTGCTGGAGTAGAAGTTGATACATCATTCAACATCAACGTCTTCTTGGCAGCCATAGCTTGCCAATCTGCCTGTATCATAAACATCCCCCAGGCCTCATTCTCCTGCTGAGCCTGCTCACAGCTGGTCTTCCAGCTCTGAGCCTGCATCCTGGACTTATCCCGGTCCACAGTCACTGCGTTCAACTGAGTGTCCCGATGGTGTCCATAATGTAGGCTTGCCCCTAACTCAGTCTCCATTTCTAGAGCCTCCTGGCGAGACGCGGCTAAATCCCTTACAGCGTCATGCCATTGATTCTCCCTGATATTCAAACGATGGTTGAGAGGAGCTATCATATCCCTAAGTCCGTCATTTGCCCACTCAAAGTGATCTGCTCGAGCCATGGCTTGCTTCAGATTGTCCGTCAATTCTTTTATGCATGCCCTTTGATTTCCCTTCTCGCGATGGGATGCGGCTGCATACACCGCTAAAGCAGTCGTGGAAGTTTCGCCATGATTTTCTACCTCCATAAGCAAACGGGTTGCCCAAGCTTCGGAAGCCCTGCCGGTAACTGGAAAGAATTCATATGGAGTACCCACCAGACTATTGCCACGGAGTTTGCAGAATCTCCCTATGGCAACACTTGCGGCGTAGCTCCACATTTCTTCCAATATTAACCATTTAATCTTGATGGAGAATGGAGCCCATCCGAGATGCGGTGGACCAGCAGGCACATCAACATAGATGGTGCAACTCCACATACCGCTTTCCTGGAATTTCTTGCCCCAATATTTAGGCCACTTCCGGTAGCCAAATTGGCGAAGCAATTTCACAAACACGTCCGGAAAACCGGCGTGTCCGGTACATGTTGAGAACACCCATCCATTTGGTAACTGAATTCTTGGTGCTGCCATCTGTGGACAAGCATACCAGGATATCAATACACAGTATAAGTATTCAACTTAATCACTGATAATTTTGGATCAAAGAAACTATCCATTATCAAATGATCCAAGAAAGCTGCAAACTGGAAGTGATCACAGTTCTGTTCCAGCCGACCTGTCTGCATTAACCCGTAAGTTTCATACAGAAGAAGTCAGAACTAAAATTTAAGTTGAATACAAAAGTTGTAGTACACTTCAAAACCTTTCCAGATTGTACTCATACAGCTACTGTTGAACTAGTATGAACAATCTATACCAGTTTTGAGTTGACTCAAGGGTTCTGGAAATTTTGACAGAACCTCCCCTGTATATGGGCTTATCTCCACATTCTATACAGGTTTATCATGATAAGATATTGAGGTAATGTCAAAATAAACATTGAGTAACATCGTGTTAACAATCCAGAACTAAAGAAGTTCTACCACGAAAACCTTGTTATGTAGGTATTATGCATCAATTCACAATTATGTGCAAACTGTTCCAAGTTCTGGACTGCAGGAACCAAATTTGCGACAAATGGAATTAGGCATAGCTATACCCAGATCCAGGTCAGGAGCGATAAATAAAGTTGATAGATGACTTCCTAAGATTTCCAGAAATGTATATGTGTAACCATATCACTGTTCTGGATTAGGAGTTATAACTATCCAAACTTAACAGTAAAACTGACTGGTTTGCATCAGCAGTCATGCAGTTCACTGTGCTGACTTCCCAATTTGGTTAAACTCCAATTAAAATCAGGAAAGACTTCCCATAACAAACTCGTAAATCTCCACCTACCCTTCTCAAACATATATCCCAATAAGGCAGTGGACTTTTCTACAGTGAGTTATGGCAAGAATACAGAAACGGGTACAAAGGTGGGTTCATATGGAGTAATTACAGTAAACCCCAATTTTCAACAGATTAACAAGCTTTTCTGTCTTTATGGTCAACAGGAAAGTTGGAGAGGTCTTCACGAGCTTTCCATCTATGTAGGATACTCTTATGTTATCTAATTGCTAACCAAGATTACAACCTGGTGAAGTTGAGCCACTTCAACCAGAAAGCAAGAATCTTGGTTCTATCTACCTTATCAAGTTGGAGTTTCTTTTTTATGAACCCGAAATTACCAGCATCTGATAGTCAGACTTTCTCAAAACACAATGCAACCATTCTGTCGGTGGGGAGGGTCTAGTATCATGTTTGATACTGACGGTACTACGTGCCTCACGAAAGGAAATTCTATCCGGTACATCCGGTTACGTCTATAGGTGGTTCCTATATCGTTCTCTCGCAAACGGTTTCTACACGGTCCTCTACCGAAATTAGTGTCCCTGTAGAAAGCAAACAATCCCCTGGCACGGGCACGCCGTACGACGGTAGGGAAACAGAACAGGTAACCACAATATACAATTATATTTGAAAGTAAAAGCATACGACTCTGGAGTGAGTCGCCCTCGAGCGAGGTCATGCCTCGAGCTACATGGCTGTAAATACGTCTGTACAGCAAAGACTCCCGTACGATCCGGCTTATACACGCTCGGGCATACGTGTTCGCATGTTCTCATAGATATGAGAACACACTATCGGGTTACATACCACCCGACGGGGTTTTCCTCTAACTTTGTGTCACGCTGGGGTACCGCGTGTCATATGTTCTCAGAAACATGGAAAGTTTCAAAGACTCATATTGACTTTCCGTGCCAAGCAACGGAAATTTCACATACCACCTCTCGTATGCTGAGCTTACCGAGATTGATCCGCTCTCGGTGGCGTACCTTACCTCTTACCTGATGTCGGAGCGTCGTTACAGAATATAATAACACATAGTTAGTTTACCACCTTTATAACTTATACTAGTAATACTCCTTATAAAGGCATATAACTAATTCCTCACTCAAGTTCCTAATTTTTAAAAATATGTTCTTTTCAGGTACACTGTTCCCAATGATGCTCTGATACCATGTCTGTGAGGACCGGAATCCACACATCTGAGGATCTCATTGGGTGGTGTCGTGCGATGCGACACCCAACAGTATACAAGAATAGAACCAGAATAAAGTACAAGACCAAGTCTTTTATTTAATACACAGCGGAAGTTTTTACAATACTATAGGAAAAAGAAATATATATATATATATATATATATATATATATATATATATATATATATATATATATATATATATCATAGCTACGCTCTCGACACTAGCTATGCAAAAGCAAAGTTATCCATGCCTGAGATACTTTGCACTAGCAACACGCAAACTATGGCGGCGTGCAGGGTTCCCACTCGGCTGTACACCCTGGAGGGGGTGTTGCCTCATCGTCAAACCCATCCTCAACAGAGTAACCTGCAAAAACTCGTTAACTGCAAACGTGAGCATAAGGCTCAGCAAGACTAACCCGTCTCACTAGACATATGCAAGGTGGATGCTAAACATAGGTAAGTTGAAGCATAAATGTCTCGCCTACAAGTGGATCCTTATAATCAAGTTTTAAGTAGCAAATGACATTTCCCAAGCACGGCACATCATGGGCTCCACAATCAAACAAGAAACGCTTTACCAATGATATGACATGCTCGAGACACATAATGCTATTACAGCTAAAGTATGGGGAAATTGAAAATCTTTCGTTATACTATCTCTAAACCAAACAAGGTTGCAAAGTAATTATAATTCAATACCATATGCCTTTTCTGACTTCTTTAGTATTTACTACGTCACCGCTCAGTGAACAAGTGGTACTCTATTACTGCGAGGGACAGTGATTGCAATCAAGACACACCCGGACAACACGACACATACGTCGTTGGAAGTGTCAGCGAGCACACCTGTACCTACATAACACTTCAGTACTAGGCGTATATGGCCACCTTTCACAAGAAACTCGAATGCTGAGCCCGTCTCACCTCCGCAAACAGAAGGTCTCTGCACGGAACACCTCATGTGTCCGCCGACCGATTTACACCTTACTGTCCTCAACCCACCCCTATCGATGGTGAGTTAATGGGTCTCGACATCCCAGTTATCAAGTTACATCAGTTTATTGGATTCCATATGTCCATTATATTGCCGGTACAATTCAAGCTTGTCCGAAGGGGCTGCATACGGACGGGTCTTAATCGACACAGGCAGGGCTATGCGACCGAGACTCAATTCTCGCCGCTTCCTATCCATTCCCTGCTCGGTCTCAATTTCATTATATTAAGCCATTTTCTTTTCAACCAATCCTATGAGATACATCTCTCGCGAGTAGATTCCAACTACTCGACTTCTACCGTATCTCCTATGCATTTGCGAAGCAGTTACTACAGGTCAATTGTAACTCGTGCCAAATAAACCCTGGGATTTTTGGTCATGCATGTGGAGTATCATTCACCCTAAACGTAATGCACAATTCATATACTACTCATCATAGTGATAAAGCAAAAGTTTATAAACGACTTAAATGCAAACCGGGGCTTGCCTTGTTGCAGGTCAGGTTCTGAGTTAGAATTTGGAAGATGCTCTTCCAAGGCCTCTGACTCCTCCTCGACTTCGGTTACTATACGATATGCATAAAATACGGTATGAATGACTTTGAAAATATTTAATATCAAGACCAGGATTTTAATTTATGGTGACCATTATAGGATAATTAGTTATTTGGCTTGGGAACATTGAATTAGGTATTTAGGGAATACTATAGAAGTTCTTGCAAAGAACAGGAGATGATCAAAGTAGAGTGTGGTCTCTAAGATTATGGCAAGCAAATAACTTCCACAATTTTTAGAGATGAAACTGTAGCTTGAATATAGCCATCAGTTGATAATCAAGATAGAAAAAATTGTCCTGGTCCTAGCAAAAGTGGTTTCATAAATTTCTAAGCCTTGGTGAAGAATTTATTGAGTTTCTAAGTTGACAAGAATTTCTGGAATTGTCTTGTAATTGAACTTTTAAGCATTTAGTCAATATTCAGTTTGAAATTGAATTAAGACTAGAATATGAGGTCAATTAAATCCAAGATTTTTACAGGAGCTAAGGTATGACTAAAGGAAGATTCGGTCCAAATTTGGGGCATAATAAATCATCTGCATATCTGTGAAAATTCAATAACTGAAAAAGGTAATTGAATTATACAGAGGTTAAAACAGGTGCAATGGCTCCCAAATTTTGGCTGGTTGTCAAGAATAGGACAGTAATTTTTATGTGAATTTTGGGGATTTTTCCAGTGAATACTTCATCTGGAAAAATTGCATTTTACTTGGTAAAGATTAATTCCTACAGAACTAAATATTGATTTTCACAGAGCCTAATTGGTACTGAGCGAAACTAGAGCTCAAGGGCTTTCAAACAAAATTTGTTTGAATGAATTTGGAGTATTCTACAGAAAAATATTCAATTTAGAAGTTTGGACAAATTTCTGGAATTAAATACATCTCAAAGACCACGTGGCACATTCTGATTGAGGCAGCACCGGGGTCCACAGAATCAAAGCGCGCAGCCACACTAGATCTCAGCCGCACCGTGATCCCGCAGTGAATGGCAAGTGGGACCCGATGGGGTCATCGTCTACCTCGGGCCGGTGCTCGCGCGGAGCAGCACCCGCGGCGGTGGCTCGCCGGCGAGCTCGCCGCCGGCTAAACCAACGGACCAGACTCGCGGAAACTTGCCGCCTGGGGGTTTTTGGGGTCGCTGAGCACGATGGTGAGGTCATTGGGTCCTGAAGCTCGCCGGAAAAGGTCGGGCGACGGCGGCGGCGGCGATGAGCGCTCGGGCAACATAGAACTCGCTCCAGAGTAGCTCAAATCACTTGGGAATTTCTCCAAAACCTTTCTGGGATGATGGAGTTCAAGGATCTGGGCGTAGAAGGGGAGTGAGTTGCCGGGAATCACGAGTTCGACGGTGAACCGAGGTTTTCTCACCGGCGGCGAGCAAAACTCGAAATTCAGAGCCGTTGCTCGATGATTCTTAATGGTTCTTGCTCAGACAGGAGCGCTAGGGCCTATAGAAACTATCTCTAAGCAATTGCAAAGGATGATTACTTGCAGAAAAGGAATCGACATGAAAATCTAGCTAGTTATCTACTTTCGGCCGTAGGGGAAACGAACAATAACTCGCTCAAGCTTCAACGATAAGGGAAATGGTTTGTACCATGAGCTAGAGTTTGATCAGGCGCACCTTTTTGCTCTTTGGAGCTTGGCTTGAAACGGCGCGGAACGGTGGCACACCGCGGAGCAGTGGCGAGCGGCGGCGATGGCGCGCGGCGGAAGAAAAGTCGCGAGGCAGTGGAGCTGCGGTCGGGGATGAGGAGTGAAGGGAGCTTCGGCCGGCCTTTTATAGGGCCGCGGCGAGCAGGCAGGCAGCTCGCTGGAGCTGCATGCGCGCGCGCGGTGTCGAGCGGAGGTGCGTCGGTACAGAGATAGCGGGGTCGAGCTGATCCGTTCAAAGAGGAGCTGACATGTGGGGCCCACTGTCCAGTGATACTCCCCACAGTTCAGTTACTAATTCATTTAAAATAGAAGATCAACTCCAAAAATCGTGAAATTTTGTGGAGATGGCAAATGAATTATTCTGAACACAATGGTGAACTCAAATCTTACGTTTAAAGAAGTTGGAGAAGAATTAAAAATTCAGATTTGAATTTGATTCAAATTTGCCAAGCACCTCAATTAAAATAGTAGATGAGTTTCTAAAATCTTGAAACTTTGTAAGCATGCTATTGAGGAATTTAGGAGCTCATGGAAAAATTTAGAGCCCTTAATTTGAATATTTGGGTTAGAGCTTATTAGGGCTTCATTTTGCATTGCTTACTAAATCTTATCAAAAAATTCTTATTCTTAAAAAGGGTGAATAGAATATAATTTGGATTCATGGTGAAGTCCAATACCCATGTTAAAAGAATTTAACAATGAGTGCAAGAAAAGTTTTGGATGGCATAGTTCAGGTGCACCATTATATTGGATATCTAAAATAGTTGATCACAAAACCCAGATGAACTTAACATGCCATAAAAGTGGGGTTTTACACCTGGTGTTAAAGATACCAACACCAGTGGGCGTTCTCCGGATCCGCAAAGATCGTACCACCAGAGTAACTGCTCTGGAAGAACTCCGTTGTGACGCCCGGTTCCGAAAACTGAACCAAGCTAACGCATATGTGTGCCCAGGATGTTCATCACACATACACGAGTGCAATCACAAAAGAGTATACAGAAAATTACCACAAGACAAGATTAATTAACCAAATTTTATTACACAAACCAGATTATCCTCGAATACAAGCTCTAATGAATATTAATGACAAGTTCAACTAATGCAGCGGAAATAAACTAATTAAGCAAACTAAGCAGCATAAGCGACAGGGTATGTATGCGCAGCTCCAATCAACACCACAGGCAAAGCTGACGGTAGACACGGCCTAGAACTCCGCATTATCACCATTAAACTCCCAATCTTGACCTGCAACTGTTGGGGTGGGGGATTGCAAGAGTGAGTACATGTCGTACTCAGCAAGTGTGGAAAGTATGACATGTAGCTGATTCAAATGACGACAATAATAATGGCAAAGTGCTGAAAAGTACGATAAAACATTTGAAAAGCAATATATTACATGTATGTGAAATAAACCCATCATAATCATAAGTATTACCATAATACCAAACTGAATTCATTACCATCATCAATAATTCCAGATTTCACCATCGTCAATAACCATATTCAATACCAGAAATCAATCCATAACCATCCATAACCATCACCATAACCATTACCATAACCATTACCAATACCAAATACCAAATACCCTCTAATCATGTAGGTCATCCAGGCGCTTATAACCGGGAGCACGGCTATCATGATAGTTTTAGTTAACTCTGCAGAGTTTGTACCTCTTTACCCACATATTCGTGATTTCATCACCTTTCGGCGACTAAGAACCTCCCTTATGCCCATGACCCGTTGGTCACATTACGCACTTCCGTTGGTGTGTGGCCAAGAGATCACAAAATAGCCTTTACAAAGGGATTACTAGCCTATTTAGACCCCATTGAGGTTTCACCGATGGCGATGTCTCCCGCAGAGCACATCTTCAACCAAGGGCCCCCTCTTGAGCCATTCGGATCCCAGGGTAGTCCCACCAATCATCAACAAACCCAATCTGACTACCCCTTCCCCGAGCATCCACAATGGTCCAAACAGCACTAGCAAAGCCCTAATTAATCAGCTACGCCGCACCCATACTTGGCCTCGTGGTGGCACTGTAGTCCTGGCTTATTCTCGCATGAACCGATCCTTAGATCTAAAGCAAGCAAACCACCATAACATCCAACCCATCCACATACCAGGCTTGCTTAGACCATCCATTACCGTACCATGTTTATCCAATTCATGTTAACCATAATCTCATCCATGCATAATTAAATTGAGTGATATAGTTGTTTCCCATCCCAGTTGATTAAGCGAAGCAAAAAGGTAAAAACCATTCCCGACTCTCTACCATAAATTCCAGGTGACAAGGGTGGTCAATCAAAACTAGTAAACTTCCTACCATAGGATTTCCCATCAATTTGACACAAGCATGCAGTTTTGCAAACAAAACATTCATTTTAAAAACAGGATCAATATGCTTCAGGGACACTTGCCTTGCTCTTGCTGTTGATTAGGGTCAAAGCCTTCAAACTCTTGATGTTGTAGATCCTCCGTGGCACTCTCTAGCGCAAATCCGTCTAATCCACACAATAAACATACAAGACAAGAAACACAATCAAAGAGTGCACAAATATTACTCAATATGACATGACATGCATGATTGATGCAATGCAAGGTAGAACTTGCCACTAGATTGCTTTTAATGATCACTAACTAGCTCTAATAGATTTTAACAAGTTTATACAGGTTTGGGGTCGATTAGATCAAATTTTAGAATTAATTCAACACAATTTAACCAGAAAGATCGGACTAGTCCGCTAGGGACCGGACAAGTCCGCACTTGACGAGATCAGCAGATTAGGGTTTTCTAGATCGACGTAAATTCGGAGGTTAGGGGTTGAATGCACGTAAGGAAAAGAGAATAGAAGGTATACCAGGTGTTTAGAACTCCAATGAACCAAGAAACTTGGAGGTAACACTTGGATCTTGATGATCTAGGGTTGGTGATGAACTTGGAGATGAATTGGTGGTGAAGGACGAAACTTGGTGGAGATCTTGATCCTCCTTCGTTTCCTCCTCTTCTTCCTCTTGCCTGGGATCTTCTCCTCCCTCCTTGATGGTGGCTCCCCACGAACTAGGGTTTGGGTGGGTGCAAAAGTGGCAATTAGATGTCAAACCAAGGGGTGGGGCTGTTTATATAGAGGTGGAGGCTAGGGTTATATGGATTTCGAGTTTGGGATGAGTAGAGGTCGGTTTAGAGTCCCACATGGGCTCTAAAAGAGTTGGGCACGACGTCCCTAGGCCCACTTAACGTGAAACCCAAGAAACAAGTCGTAAAACAAAAGGTCAATCTCGGAGTCACGAAATATCGGACAAGTCCGGACAGGACCGGACTAGTCTGAAGTCGTCCAGAGAGAAAATCGGACAAGTCTGGCCAAAAATCGGACAAGTCCGATCTTAGTCAGAAAGGAAAACGGACAAGTCCGCTGGAACACCGGACTAGTCCGGAAAAGTCCAGGGACTTAGCAAATTTTCAAGGATTCATGGAATACCGGACTAGTCCGCACAAAATCGTACAAGTCCGAAGTTGTCCAGAGGCAAATATCGGACTAATCCGCAGCAAAAACGGACAAGTCCGTTTTCAGACAGAGAGAAATCGGACTAGTCCTCAGCAAAACCGGACTAGTCCGCACTTTCCTACATTTTTAAGTGCGGTTTTGTTCCAAATCAATTTTAAACGTGTTCCTCTTGTTATGGGTTAAAGTTAAACATGTATATGAATGTATGCAAGGCATGATGCATGAAAATGAGGGTGTTACAAACCTACCCCCCTTAAAATGAATCTCGCCCTCGAGATTCGACGCGGAAGAGAAGAGATAGGGAAATTCCTTCTTGAGATCATCTTCTAGCTCCCAAGTTGCTTCTTTTTTGGTATGGTGCTTCCATTGGACTTTACACCATCGAATCACCTTGTTCCTTGTGACTCTCTCCTTGGTTTCCAAGATTTTGACCGGTTGCTCGGCATACGTCAAATCTTCCTCTAGTTCCAACCCTGAGACACTTCTTGAGTTGGGAAACATGAAACACATCATGTACGTCTGAAAGATGAGCTGGCATCTCCAACTTATATGCTACTTCTCCTCTTTTGTCCAAAATCTTGAATGGTCCAATATAACGAGGTGCGAGCTTACCCCTTATGTTAAACCTCTTATGACCTCTCATTGGTGACACCTTGAGATAAACAAAATCTCCTATTTCAAAGGCTAATTTCCTTCTCCTATTGTCCGCATAGCCTTTTTGTCTTGATTGGGCAGCCCTCAAGTTTTCATGAATTATTTGGACTTGCTTTTCGGCTTCTTGCAACACATCCGGACCAAATACTTGAGTTTCCCCTGCTTCATTCCAGAATAAAGGTGTCCTACAATTCCTCCCATAAAGCGCTTCATATGGTGACATCTTCAAGCTTGCTTGGTAACTATTGTTGTATGAAAATTCCGCGTATGGAAAGCTTTTGTCCCAACTTTTCCCATGCTTTAAAGCACAAGCTCTTAATATGTCCTCCAAAATCTGATTGGTCCTCTCGGTTTGCCCATCCGTTTGAGGATGATATGCTGAACTAAAATTCAACCTCGTTCCCAAAGCTTCATGCAATTTTTGCCAAAACCTAGAAGTAAATTGAGAACCTCTATCCGAGACTATCTTCTTCGGTACTCCATGTCGGCACACAATATGCTCCATATACAATTCTGCTAGCTTCGCGGTGGTATATGTGGTCTTGACAGGAATGAAGTGAGCTGATTTGGTCAACCGATCTACAATGACCCATATTGAATCATAGCCATACTGGGTTCGCGGTAATCCAACTATAAAGTCCATACCAATTTCTTCCCACTTCCATTCCGGAATCTTCAACGGTTGCAGTAATCCGGCTGGCCTTTGATGTTCCGCCTTGACTCGTTGGCACACATCACATAATGCTACATATTCAGCTATGTCCTTTTTCATGCTATCCCACCAATAGCAAGCCTTCAAGTCCTTGTACATCTTCGTACATCCGGGGTGAATCGAGTAAGGTGAGTCATGTGCCTCCTTTAATATTGTCTCCCGAATATGCTTTACATTAGGCACAACGATCCTCTTTCCAAGCCATAAGGTACCATGTTCATCCTTGTCAAATCTGAATTCTCTCCCTTCTTCAGTTCTTTCCTTGATTTCCTTGATCTCCTCATCTGTGGTTTGTGCCTCTCGAATTTCTTGCTCCAAGGTTGGGTTTAACTCCATCATCTCCATCTTGTTTACAAACCCAAGATTCAACCATTCAAACTCCTTGCATAACTCGGACGGTAACTCTCGAACTGTAAGTTGATGGCTTACTCCCTTTCTACTCAAAGCATCGGCCACTACATTGGCTTTTCCTGGATGATAGTTGATCCCTAAATCATAATCTTTGATGAGCTCCAACCATCTTCGTTGCCTCAAGTTCAGATCCGTTTGTGTGAAAATATACTTCAAACTCTTATGATCCGTATAAATTTCACACCTATGTCCAAGAATATAGTGTCTCCAAATCTTCAATGCATGTACCACGGCTGCAAGTTCTAAATCATGTGTTGGGTAATTCTGCTCATGTTTCTTCAATTGTCTTGACGCATAGGTGACCACTTGACCTTCCTGCATGAGCACGCATCCGAGTCCTTGTCTTGATGCGTCACAATAAATATCAAAACTCTTGCTTACATCCGGCAATACCAAAACTGGGGCTGTTGTTAACCTCTTCTTCAACTCCTCAAAACTGTTTTGACAAGCTCGAGTCCATTGGAACGCCTTTCCCTTCATTAGCAACTCCGTCATAGGCTTGGCTATCTTGGAAAAATCTTTAATAAACCGACGGTAATATCCAGCCATTCCAAGAAAACTCCTTATTTCCTTGACGTTTTGCGGTGGTTCCCACTTCAACACGTCTCTCACTTTTCCGGGGTCAACCGATTCTCCTCCTCCTGAGATTATATGACCCAAAAATGGCACCTCTTTCAACCAAAACTGGCACTTGTTGAACTTGGCATACAATTGATGCTCCCTCAATTTCTGCAGCGTAAGCCTCAAGTGTTCTTCATGTTCCTTCTCATCCTTTGAGTAGATCATAATGTCATCAATAAACACCACAACGAACTTGTCCAAGTACTCCATGAAGACTTTATTCATGAGGTACATAAAGTAGGCAGGCACATTTGTCAATCCAAAAGACATCACAGTGTACTCATAAGATCCATATCGTGTCCTAAAAGCTGTCTTGGGTATGTCCGATGGTCTAATCTTCATTTGAAAGTAACCTGACCTCAAATCAATCTTGGAAAACACACAGGCACCTTTCATCTGATCGAACAAATCCTCTATACGGGGCAAGGTATACTTGTTCTTGATTGTTACCTCGTTGAGAGCTCGGTAATCCACACACATCCTTTGGGATCCATCCTTCTTGTCCACGAATAGAACGGGCGCTCCCCAAGGTGAAGAGCTAGGGCGAATAAAACCCTTCTCTAATTGCTCTTGAATTTGTTTCTTGAGCTCCGCTAATTCCATAGGAGGCATCCTATACGGCCTCTTAGCTATAGGTGCGGTTCCAGGTATTAAATCAATAACAAACTCAATATCTCGATCAGGTGGCATACCTGGCAACTCATCCGGAAACACATCCAAAAATTCACACACCACCGGAATCTCCTCAATTGCGACACCGTCCATATGATTCAGCTCTAATTGCTTCGGTGCATGTTGGGTTGCTTCAAATTCTACGGTGATCCCTTCTTCATTAGTCAACTTCACCGTCTTTGTGGCACATTCAATAACTCCATTGTGCTTCCTCAACCAGTCCATACCAAGTATAATATCCAACCCTTGAGAATCTAAAACAATGAGGTTGGCGGAGAAGTCTACCCCCCTTATTCTAAGGCTTACTTTTGGACATACTTCGATGCAATCAATGAATGCGATGCTCCAAAATCAAATAACATAGTCGCGGGGTTGGAGTTGGCGAGAAACATACCAATGACCACGTCATCCGCTTGTTGAGCATCCTCCGTAGAGACATGGTTCACGTTGCCACGAGCAAAATTTTGCTGTCCATGGCTTCCATGTGGCTGTCCTTCATTAGGTCTTGGGTTTTGCCTCGATGCATTGCTTCCTTGACCAAGGCCCGACTTAGGACATTGATGTGCAAAGTGTCCAGCTTCTCCACAAGTATAGCACTTCTTAACTCCACCAGAATTATTGGGACGAGCTTGGTTTTGAACATTGGCTCCAGGAAAATCAGCACGAGGTGCATAAGGCATCGGAGGCCTAGGTGCTTGCATGACAGGGCGCTGCTGCACAAAATGAGTTGGGCGCGGTGCATAACCAGGGCGCTGAGCAGGAATAGAGGAGCTGTAATGAGGCGCATTGGGCGGCGCAAAGCGAGGGCGCACATTACTTCCTTGTTGCTGTCCTTGATATGGCGCCTTCCTCTTGATTTCTTGCTCCATCTCACGGATCTTGTTCTCAACCACAATTGCTTTGTCCACAAGCTTCTGGAAATTGACATAATCACAATTGAGCAATTGCACTTAGATCTCATTGTTGAGGCCTCTCATGAACAAATATTGCTTCCGGCTGTCTCGACTAACATCCTCGGGCGCATACCTTGAGAGTTGAGTGAACTTGTTGAGATATTCACTCACGCTTGATCTTCCTTGCCTTAAGTTCTCAAATTCTTGCCTCTTCAAGAGCATAACTCCTTCCGGCACATAATGAGAACGAAAATTCTCCTTGAATTCGGCCCAAGTAATTCTCTCTTGGTTCTCATGAGCATTGCAATAAGAATCCCACCAATCTGCAGCTGCTCCAACGAGTTGATGAGAAGCAAATAGCACCTTCTCCCGGTCACTGCATTGGACAATGGCTAGCTTCTTCTCCACGGACTTGAGCCAATCATCCGCATCCATAGGGTCTGCGGCTTGAGAAAAGGTTGGCGGCCTAGTCCTCATAAACTCTCCCAATCGGTTATGAGGAGGTGGGGGTGGCGGTGGAGGCATGTGGGGCTGATTGTTGATATTGCCAGCCTGCAGCTGTCCCATAGTCTTTATCATGGTCTGCATGAGATGGTTTTGCATGGCCAATAGCTGCTCGATGTTGATAGCTCCCTGAGTAGATCCTTGCCCATTGTTGTTCTGAGGCACTCCATTGTTCTCCTCTTCATCATTGCCATCCCTCTGGTTGCGAGTCCTCACCATCTGAAGAAAAGCAGTAGGTAAGAATTAGAAAACGCCCCAACTATATGCATCAAGGGATATGAAACTAAACAACTAGCTACACTAGCCTAGGTGGACATGGCAATGCTAAAGCATCCCAAAATCCTCTATTAAGCACACAAGCAACCAATATATATAGCAAGCAGCACTCCAAGCAAAGACACATCGATTCCTGAGTGCTCCTATGTGTCCTAAAGTGTCCATTCTATCTAGGCTGCGTCCTACGGTCAACCTGTGGCTCTGATACCAATCTGTGATGCCCGGTTCCGAAAACTGAACCAAGCTAACGCATATGTGTGCCCAGGATGTTCATCACACATACACGAGTGCAATCACAAAAGAGTATACAGAAAATTACCACAAGACAAGATTAATTAACCAAATTTTATTACACAAACCAGATTATCCTCGAATACAAGCTCTAATGAATATTAATGACAAGTTCAACTAATGCAGCGGAAATAAACTAATTAAGCAAACTAAGCAGCATAAGCGACAGGGTATGTATGCGCAGCTCCAATCAACACCACAGGCAAAGCTGACGGTAGACACGGCCTAGAACTCCGCATTATCACCATTAAACTCCCAATCTTGACCTGCAACTATTGGGGTGGGGGATTGCAAGAGTGAGTACATGTCGTACTCAGCAAGTGTGGAAAGTATGACATGTGGCTGATTCAAATGACGACAATAATAATGGCAAAGTGCTGAAAAGTACGATAAAACATTTGAGAAGCAATATATTACATGTATGTGAAATAAACCCATCATAATCATAAGTATTACCATAATACCAAACTGAATTCATTACCATCATCAATAATTCCAGATTTCACCATCGTCAATAACCATATTCAATACCAGAAATCAATCCATAACCATCCATAACCATCACCATAACCATTACCATAACCATTACCAATACCAAATACCAAATACCAAATACCCTCTAATCATGTAGGTCATCCAGGCGCTCATAACCGGGAGCACGGCTATCATGATAGTTTTAGTTAACTCTGCAGAGTTTGTACCTCTTTACCCACGTGTTCGTGATTTCATCACCTTTCGGCGACTAAGAACCTCCCTTATGCCCATGACCCGTCGGTCACATTACACACTTCCGTTGGTGTGTGGCCAAGAGATCACAAAATAGCCTTAACAAAGGGATTACTAGCCTATTTAGACCCCACTGAGGTTTCACCGGTGGTGATGTCTCCCGCAGAGCACAACTTCAACCAAGGGACCCCTCTTGAGCCATTCGGATCCCAGGGTAGTCCCACCAATCATCAACAAACCCAATCCGACTACCCCTTCCCCGAGCATCCACAATGGTCCAAACATCACTAGCAAAGCCCTAATTAATCAGCTACGCCGCACCCATACTTGGCCTCGTGGTGGCACTGTAGTCCTGGCTTATTCTCGCATGAACCGGTCCTTAGATCTAAAGCAAGCAAACCACCATAACATCCAACCCATCCACATACCAGGCTTGCTTAGATCATCCATTACCATACCATGTTTATCCAGTTCATGTTAACCATAATCTCATCCATGCATAATTAAATTGAGTGATATAGTTGTTTCCCATCCCAGTTGATTAAGTGAAGCAAAAAGGTAAAAACCCTTCCTGACTCTCTACCATAAATTCCAGATGACAAGGGTGGTCAATCAAAGCTAGTAAACTTCCTACCATAGGATTTCCCATCAATTTGACACAAGCATGCAGTTTTGCAAACAAAACATTCATTTTAAAAACAGGATCAATATGCTTCAAGGACACTTGCCTTGCTCTTGCTGTTGATTAGGGTCAAAGCCTTCAAACTCTTGATGTTGTAGATCCTCCGTGGCACTCTCTAGCGCAAATCCGTCTAATCCACACAATAAACATACAAGACAAGAAACACAATCAAAGAGTGCACAAATATTACTCAATATGACATGACATGCATGATTGATGCAATGCAAGGTAGAACTTGCCACTAGATTGCTTTTAATGATCACTAACTAGCTCTAATAGATTTTAACAAGTTTATACAGGTTTGGGGTCGATTAGATCAAATTTTAGAATTAATTCAACACAATTTAACCAGAAAGATCGGACTAGTCCGCTAGGGACCGGACAAGTCCGCACTTGACGAGATCAGCAGATTAGGGTTTTCTAGATCGACGTAAATTTGGAGATTAGGGGTTGAATGCACGTAAGGAAAAGAGAATAGAAGGTATACCAGGTGTTTAGAACTCCAATGAACCAAGAAACTTGGAGGTAACACTTGGATCTTGATGATCTAGGGTTGGTGATGAACTTGGAGATGAATTGGTGGTGAAGGACGAAACTTGGTGGAGATCTTGATCCTCCTTCGTTTCCTCCTCTTCTTCCTCTTGCTTGGGATCTTCTCCTCCCTCCTTGATGGTGGCTCCCCACGAACTAGGGTTTGGGTGGGTGGAAAAGTGGCAATTAGATGTCAAACCAAGGGGTGGGGCTGTTTATATAGAGGTGGAGGCTAGGGTTAGATGGATTTCGAGTTTGGGATGAGTAGAGGTCGGTTTAGAGTCCCACATGGGCTCTAAAAGAGTTGGGCACGACGTCCCTAGGCCCACTTAACGTGAAACCCAAGAAAAAAGTCGTAAAACAAAAGGTCAATCTCGGAGTCACGAAATATTGGACAAGTCCGGACAGGACCGGACTAGTCCGAAGTCGTCCAGAGAGAAAATCGGACAAGTCTGGCCAAAAATCGGACAAGTCCGATCTTAGTCAGAAAGGAAAACGGACAAGTCCGCTGGAACACCGGACTAGTCCGGAAAAGTCCAGGGACTTAGCAAATTTTCAAGGATTCATGGAATACCGGACTAGTCCACACAAAATCGGACAAGTCCGAAGTTGTTCAGAGGCAAATATCGGACTAATCCGCAGCAAAAACGGACAAGTCCGTTTTCAGACAGAGAGAAATCGGACTAGTCCTCAGCAAAACCGGACTAGTCCACACTTTCCTACATTTTTAAGTGCGGTTTTGTTCCAAATCAATTTTAAACTTGTTCCTCTTGTTATGGGTTAAAGTTAAACATGTATATGAATGTATGCAAGGCATGATGCATGAAAATGAGGGTGTTACATCCGTGCACTCACCACGACGCAAGAAGAGGACTCCAGATAGGAGCAAGCTCCAAAACCCCCGAGCATTCGTCAACGAGACTCGACTTCTGCACCTCGTGTGCAGCCAAGCGGCGACACCGACATTCCCGTCAAAGTCGTCCAAATTGGTTCCGATACCGCTCAGACCACCCTGTATCGGGGGGATTTAACGACAAATAGGAACTCGCACTCATCACTTTCCTCCAGGCTAATGTCGACGTGTTTGTCTGGCAACCGTCACAAATGCCTGGGATCCCCAGGGAAGTGATTGAGCATAATCTGAAGAACTACCCCGACGCCCGGCCTGTGCATCAGAAGCCTCGAAAGCAATCCGTAGAGCGACAGAACTTCATTCGACAAGAAGTAAAGAAGTTGCTTGAAGCTGGATTCATCCGAGAAGTTTTCCATCCAAAATGGCTGGCAAACCCAGTCGTTGTGCCCAAGGCCGGCAGGAAGCTTCGGATGTGTATCGACTACACCACACTAAATAAGGCATGTCCAAAAGATCCATTCCCACTACCTAGAATAGATCAGATAGTGGATTCCACCTCTGGGTGTGAACTACTGTGTTTCCTAGACGCATATTCTGGGTATCATCAAATCAGAATGTCTAGAGAAGATGAAGAGCATACCTCATTCATCACAGTAGATGGATTGTACTGTTATACAACCATGCCATTTGGTCTCAAGAATGCAGCTTCAACTTTTGTACGAGCTATGTACAAAACCTTTGAAGAACTCATTAGAGACATAGTGGAAGTGTACGTCGACGACATAGTGGTCAAAGTCAAGAACAAGGAGTCACTCCTTGACACCTTGCAGGCTGTCTTCGACAAGCTGCGGGTCACCCGCACAAAGCTAAACCCAGGCAAGTGTGTCTTCGGGGTTAGCTTCGGAAAACTTCTTGGTTTCCTGGTAAGTCACCGGGGCATAGAAGCTAATCCGGCGAAGATCAAGGCCATTGAAGACATGCGGCCACCAACCCGCATCAAAGATGTCCAAAAACTAACTGGATGTCTAGCAGCCCTCAGCCGGTTCATTTCAAGACTGGCGGAACGCGCACTCCCCTTCTTCAAGTTATTGAGGAAGTCCGGACCATTCCAATGGTCTGAAGAAGCAGAGAAGGCATTCCAGGAGCTGAAACAGTTCCTCACCACCCTACCAATTCTGGTAGCTCCGAACCCTGGTGAGCCTTTGTTACTTTACATTTCAGCAACTGATGAAGTCGTCAGTATGGTTCTGGTTGCGGAGAGACCAGAGCTACCTCATACTCAGGAATCCAAACCCCTTCAGGAGGATCCAGAGGTACCTGAAAGCGAGTCTGTGTCCCAGCTCCCAGACTCGAATCCACAAGAAGTCACTTCAGAAGACCCAGACCCATCCGGGAGGGTCCAGGTCGCTTCTGAAGAAGCTCCAGATTCCTCCAGCCAGGACCCGGAGGTCCCCAAAGAAAATCCGGATCCTTCCGGGAGGATCCGGGTCAGTGGAGAGGAAGCTTCGGGCCCCTCCGGGAAGGTCCGGACCATTCAGCGCCCGGTGTACTTCATCAGTGAAGTACTACATGATGCCAAGACCCGATACCTAGAGGTGCATAAGCTGCTCTATGCAGTTCTTATTGCCTCCAGGAAGCTTCACCATTACTTCCAAGCTCACAAAGTCTCAGTGGTGACCTCTTACCCACTTCGAGCAATCTTGCATAATCCCAATTCAACTGGGAATATTGCAAAGTGGGCAGCGGAATTGGCCGAATTTGATCTTGAATTCATTTCAAGGCAAGCAGTCAAGAGTCAAGCCTTGGCAGACTTCGTGGCGGAATGGACTCCCTCTCCATCAAACCCTGGGGGCCCCAGTGAGCAGAAGCCGGAACATCAAGCTCTAGCCTTCACCGAGCCTCACTGGACCCTCTACTTCGACGGCTCCATGCAAAAGCAGGGGGCCGGAGCTAGAATCCTTCTCCTTGCACCAATCGGGGAGAAGGTAAAATACATGGTACACCTTGACTTCAAGGCGACCAACAACATGGCGGAGTACGAAGCACTCATCTACGGACTAAAGGTGGCACTGTCATATGGTGTCAAGCAACTGCTGGTCAAGGGAGATTCACAGCTCATCATTAAGCAAGTGAAGGGTGAATGCTCCTGCAACAATCTCCAGCTAGCTGCTTACCTAGTTGAAGTCCAAAGGCTTCAGAAGGACTTCGAAGTCCTAGATCTCCACCATGTTCAGCGTGCCCATAACGCTAAAGCTGACGAACTCTCGACGAAATCGTCAACCGGAGCTCCGGCTCCTGACGGAACTTTTGTCCGGAGGTTATCAAAACCAACAGCTCAGCCTGCCGAACTGAGCGAAGGAGGCGAGATAAGCATCCTGAAGCTGATGGTCCCGATGGCCCTGTTACCATGGCAGCCATCAAGGGTCGTAGGTGCTGCTGAAGCTCCGAGCAACCCAGCACGCAAGACTCAAATGCTCAAGCTAGTTCCGATGCATGGATCTCGGAGATCCGGAGCTACTTGAAAGACAACATCCTTCCTGACGATGATGTATCCGCTGACCGGGTAGTCAGATAGGCTAAAAGATACACGTTGGTAGAAGGGGATCTCTACCGGCGCGGTGCCAATGGCATCCTAATGCGGTGCATCACAAGGGAAGAAGGTTGCGAACTCCTCGCAGAAATCCATGGAGGCGAGTGTGGGAACCACGCGTCTTCCCGCACGCTGGTTGGTAAAGCCTTTCGGCATGGCTTCTACTGGCCTACACCACTCTAGGATGCAACTGAGCTGGTGAAGAAATGCGAAGCATGTCAATTTCATGCAAAGCAAATTCACACACCGGCTCAACCCCTACAAATGATACCTCCTACATGGCCCTTCGCTTTGTGGGGGATGGACATCTTGGGACCTTTCCCAAGAGCCGTCGGAGGTTACAAGTTCCTGTACGTCGCCATTGACAAGTTCACCAAGTGGCCGGAAGCAACTCCAGTTGTGACAATCAACAAGCAATCTGCTATCAACTTTTTGCAGTCCATTGTATGCAGATTTGGTGTCCCAAACAAAATCATCACTGATAATGAGACCCAATTCACAAGCTCTGCATTTCAAGGATATTGCGAAGACCTCGGCATACAAGTTTGTTACGCCTCCGTAGCTCACCCAGCAAGCAATGGCCAAGCCGAGAGAGCAAATGCTGAAATCCTTAAAGGACTCAAAATGCGCACTTATGAGCGCTTGAAAAAACATGGAGCCAACTGGATTGAAGAGCTTCCGCCCACTTTATGGGCCAACAGGACATCTCCAAACCGATCAACTGGAGAGACACCCTTCTTCCAGGTGTACGGAGCTGAAGCAATCCTTCCTCCGGAAATCACCTTGGGTTCACTCTAGGTCCGGACCTTCGACGAAGCCACACAGGACCAGCTCCGACGTGAAGACCTAGACCTCCTCGAGGAGGGAAGGTGCCAAGCAGCTGTTCGGAATGCCCGATATCGCCAAGCCCTACGACGCTATCATCAGCGGCATGTACACAATCGACAGCTCAAGGAAGGCGATCTGGTGCTACGGAGAATACAATCCAGAGAAGGGTTAAACAAACTCTCCCCCAGCTGGGAGGGACCCTTCCGAGTGATTAAAGTATCCCGTCCCGGAAGCGTTCACTTGGCTACCGAGGATGGGAAACCTCTCCCGAATCCCTGGAACATCGAGCACCTCCGTAAGTTCTACACTTAATATCACGGAGGTGAGTCTGTAGTTACTTGAGGTGTATGTTATAGAGTAATTGTACAGAGTCGGGTAGTTCCTCCGGGAGAATAGTCGGACCTTCCCCGGAAGGTCCACAAAGTTCATGCAACACTTGTCACAGTCTCATAACTAAAAGTGTGGCTAGCTACCCTGGGACAAACGAGAAATTAAACACGCTTAGCCTGGTTCCGTACCCTAAGAGTGTACTTGTTTCCCCTGTACCCCGGACCTATAATGAAAGACATCTTCAGGTGAAACAGACTCCACGTGCATTCATTTTGTACAGGCTCAACATTTTTTATTTTTCTCTTTCTTGTCTATAACAAAGACGTGCAATTCTTAAGAAGAAATTTTAGTTCGACCAATTCATATACGATTCGAGTTGTATTGTCGATTCTTTTGGATTCAAATATTGTTCATGGCCCACTCGCCTGAATGCCGCCAAGCCAATCTAGGGCTGGAGTGTGCTATCGACTTAGCCTGGTCAAGCACCCTAAGTACGCCACTCTACCTACACCCAGGCAGGCCGAAGTAAGGCGGGTCCAAGTACAATTGGATCTGGAAGAAAAGACAACGCATTCGATTGTCTTTAGAATCGCGTTCGACCTAAAATTTTCTCGGGAATCATAAGCCGCGATGAAGTTATAGGCAAGAAATGAATTTTACTATTTTTCTTGGCTTTAGTGTGCAGGAAAAGTAAAATCCACGTTGATGGAGAAAAAACCGGAGCTAACAAAGCTCCGACTGCTCTAGATGGCTTGTAATCGATGTTAAGCATTGAAAACGAGCATCGCTGGAGCAACCAAGCATCAGTAAAGCTAGGGGGCCAGCCGTCGACGTAAAACAAAAGATGGTGAGAAGACCCCACAAGTGGAGTCTGCTGCCGACAAGCTACGTGTTGGCAAAGGTCAGTGCCGGAGCTACTAAGCTCCGACACCCGGAGGGCTAACTATTGATGCTCTATGCGTTGATAGGGACTATTGCCGGAGCTACTAAGCTTCGGCGGTAGTCAATTTGACCTCAGGGCCTTCACTATCGAAAATTTCGGACCTACACTCTACAAGTTCGAAGCAAATGAGTCTTCAACAACACACAATATCCTCTTGGTACATGTTCACAATCAAATTGTGTACATCTACCAGGGGGCCAAGTGAAGACAAAAGCGTTGAAGACAAAAAGTGAAATTCACAAAAATTTGAGGATTTCATTCATCTGGAGACAAGGGATTACAAAATTGAGGAGGAAGAAGAAAGGATACAAGTGGGAACTACGGAGATGGTCCTAGACCCTATGGAAGAATTGAGCGACCTTCTGGGCAACCCCCGACACGTTGGCTCGGGCAGCTTCCCCTTCTCCTTCAACGGGACCTTCAAGCACCGGGTCTAGAGGAAATTGGGAGTTCTGGCTGGTGTAGCACGTCATCACATACTCTGCGACGTTCTTCGCCAGGGATTGCCCCTCAACCTCCAATTGGTCCGTGATGACATCGCCCACCTTGGAGAGCTTGCTATCTGCTGAGCTCAACGCCTGCAACGCTAGGTCCGGCTCCGGCTCCGGATCATCCGGGCGCACGGGACTGAAGCCCATCGGTGTCAGCGCGTCGTTGGCCTTGCCTAGGAACTCCCAAATTTGTAGGGAGTCTGCAGTCCTCAAGCCCTTCAATTCCTCCAAGGATCTTCTGGTCGCCACCAGTTCGGAATTCTCACGGGCGAGGCACTCAACTTCTTTGGCGTTTTGCTGAATCTTCTCAGCAACCCGCTTCTCGAGTTTTCCGAGCTCCTCCTCCCGGAGGTTGATATTGTTCTGGCGGTCGACCAGGTCCTTCTCCCTGCCCTTCACTTTCTTTTCCCTGGCAACAAGGGCACACTCCCGCTCGTGGATCTCCTGCCCTCGCACCCAGGCCTTCTTCTCCTCCTAAATGCAGCGCTCTTCCAATTTCTTGGCGCGCTCCTCGAGGCCCTTGTCAGTCAGATCCACCTTTTCGGTGAGCTCCTCCTTCCTCCTCAGGACGTCATCCCGCAGCTCTAGGAGTTTCTGCTCTTCATCTTCGAGCCGTTTCTCCCTCTCTTCAAGTGCCTCTCGACGCTTGATGAGTGTAGTGTTAATGGCCTCAAGCCTTTCGTGGCGTTCATCGGCCGCACTGTTAGCTGCTTTTGCATGCTCATAGATCTCCCGAGATTGAGCGTCGAGGGCGCGAGTCATACTCTCCCTGTCATCCAATAATTTGCCCCAATATTCCAGGCGGATCTTCTCCCGCTTGATCCACTCTTTGTCATCCGCTAGCCTCGACTGCGCCAGCTTGGTCTCGAGGTAGAGCCGGTTACGCCACCTCCTAAGGGTTTGGCGCTCCCATTCAAGAGCCTTGCTGTCGTGGAAGAAGGCCAGTTGAACTTGACGCAGACTGGAACATGCGTTGTCAATAGACAGTGACAACGGGATAGGTTCCGGACGTGCTGGGGTCTCCTCCGCTGGTTCCAGCGGGTTTTCAGAAACAAAAATTGGGTCCCACTCCACAAGAGTGGTCCCTGAGTCTCCATGGCACTAGGGTCGTCCTCCGGGATGGCCTCAGTCGCCATCGAGGAAGGCCCCGCTGCCAGGTCTTCATTCACCCCCTCAGGCAGGGGGCCAGCGACTTTACCAGGGCACTCCAGCTCAGCCGCGGGTACCTCCGACGTCATCACTTCGGGAGCAGTGGTTGCTTTTGGCTCCGACCTTGGCACCTCCTCCGATGGGGGCTCAAGCTCCGACGCCTCTGCATCAACCGGCTCGGGAGCAGGAAGATCTTCATCCTCAATCGGCCCTACGGCCGGAACTCCAACAACGACCGACTCTGCGGCCGGCGCTTCTGAGGTAGCTGGCCCAACCGCTGGGACTTACTCAACATCTAGCGCGTACGCCGGGACTTCAATCACATGCGGCTCGACCGCCGGAGCTTCGACAATTTCCAGCTCTAGGACCGGAATTACAGCTTCCTCTGGCTCAACGGCCGGAGCTTCCATCATCTCAGCACCAGGACCCGGAGCTTCAACCTCCGGGACAGGTGCCGCTGGCGCATCTTCACTCCCGCGGTCCAGCGTTCCCACGGGAGCCTCTGGGGATGAGTCGAGGTCCATGACCACGACAGCTGGCGCCGGAGCTGTCGCAACTTCAGCCACCACTTGGGGCGGCACTGGGACAGGAGCAGAAGCTTCCGCCCTCAAAGCTTCAGCTGTTGTGGCTGAGGGTGTAGCCTCACTCCTCTACTTGGGAACGCTTCAGATGATGGACAAAGAAACTTAAAAAATAGTTACTACAATTAAACAACTATCCAAGGTAAAGATTAAAAATTACCTTGGGAGGCTTCTGCACCAGCTTGCGCGGAACCTTTTTCCCGGGCGTTCTGGGCTGGTCACAGCCGGCGTGGAAGCTCCGGAAGGCCCCCCAGAACTCGTTGCGGCCACGGGCGTTTCCCTAGTCGAGGCCCCCCTCGATCGGGAAGGACCTCCGGACCTAGAGGCCTTCACCGGCCCCGGATGCCCGGAGCTAGCACCCCGGGAAGACCCCGCTACGGGTATAGTCGCCGCGGTTGCAGAAGACCTCCCCCTCCAGGGAGAAGGAGCCGACGCAGAGGTAGCGGGCCTGACGGACCTTCCGACGGTGTAATGCAGCTTCCTCTTCCGGCTCAAGGGTTCTTCCGCCGGCTCCATACCCCTGCCGACGACCTCAGCCCTTGGCTTCGAGGCAGGGTCGGAGCCACCCTCAGAAGCTCCAGGGATCGCCACCCTAGTGGTTGATCTTCTCTCGACGACACCAAGGTCGTCAAGCACAGGCATCTTCCGCCGGAGCTCCCTGTTGAACTCTACTTCCACGTTCAGAGGGAGAAAAGCTGATGGCGGAGTCAAGTCGTCACCCTCGACGTCGATGTCGTGCTGGAACTTCTTGAGGTGGAACTCCAAGGTTTTCCCCACCATGTTGGACTTCAGCCCCCTCTCGACCCGGTCGTCGTCCATCACGCTGTTGAGGGCCCAAGCGATTTTTTCTCTCCTCTTCAGCGGTGCCCACCTGTTGACCACGAAGTTGCAAAACACTGCCTGAGGAGTCAATCCTCCCTCCACGCATTGGCGTATCTTGGTCAAAGCAGGGTTGAAGGCTTCTGCCAGCACCGAAGCTTCACTCCAGATCATCGTGTCGATGTTGGGGAGGCCTTCGGGCAGCTCCAGCTTCTCGTGCTCCTCCACCCGGACGACTATCCAGTCCTTCTTCCTGTCATCCCACTTCCCAGAGGGAAACGACCGGAGTTACTTGAATGGGCACTTCTTGCGCTTCACGAAGTAGTAGAAGCCAAGGTACTCATTGCTCCTGCCGGTGGTATGGACGGTGAAGAAGGTCCGGAAGAGTTCAATGCAGGGGGGATGCCCACCCACATCTCACAGAAGTGGACGAAGATAGACACAAGAAGAATGGAGTGGGGGCCAAGGTGATACAGCTGCAGACCATAGAAGTCTAGCAGCATCAAGAAAAAGGAGGAAAAAGGTGGGATCAACCCCACCATAGCGTACGAGGAGAAGTACACCATTTCGCTGGCGTGCTCCTTCTCAAACGGGAGCTCTCCACCAGCGTGGACCGAGTGGTTGAAGAAGTCCGAGGACCATCCCATGAGGGCCTAGACCTTCTTCAGGTCGCCGTCGGTCTTCAAACGACTCTCGCGGAGACCCAACTCCATCGCGGCACGGCAAGGCAAGAGAAGAAAAGCAAAGCACGAGTTGGGAGTTTGAGCGCAAGATCAGATGAGAGGCGTAAAGAACCCCAAACGGTGCGCTCTTTCCTTCTTAAGTAAGCCCTTGCGACGCTTGGATGGAAACCGCAAGGAAGTCGAAGATACCACTCAAAAATTCCACCCAGCCGATGACAAGAGGGCCCGGGACTACCCCGATGATCAAGTCGAGGTTCTTACCCAGTCAAACAGTTGCCATCATGAGGCGGGAAGCCCGAAGGCGGCAGCCTGACAAGGCGCGCGGAACCGATACCATTTTCGTATCGGGAACCGGCGACCTTCAATTGCGTGAGATCCGCACGCCAAAGATCTCACCTGCCGCACACGGGATACGCCATGCGGCGAGGATTTAAGTCTGGGCCATCGCCAACGGCACATTTGAAGACCTTTGAAGACTCAGTTCAAAAGTCGAAGGATGGACCCACCTCCGGCGGAATGACTTCACCCAAGGTGTCTTCCTCGGAGGTGGGCCCAGGGGGCCACTGTCGGTACCCTCGGCACCATATACCCCTTGGGATTGCAAAGATCTCAAGGGAAAGTCATCTACTTGATTTGAAGACCTTCGGAGGCCCACATGTCAGACATGTCCGGACCCGCTTCTCCAACATGGTTAGCCCCATGGTCGCCACGTGTACTATCAAACCGGAGCTACCACCCGCAAAGGGGGAAGCTTCGGGCCACGTACCGAAGTGGCACCCCGGACCTAACCCCAGACCGAGGGAAGCTCCGGTGCTGACACGTGTCGGGTAACACCGGAGCCATCTGTTCTCCACAGTGTGCTCCGATGCTGCCACGTGTCCAACTGTCGGATCTTCAGCCTCTAACCTCTGGAAGACTCCACAACGGCTCCGAATCTTCAAAGGGGAATCAAGGACTTCAAGACCCGATTAAGTGTCATTAATACCATATTAATGACACATGATCGGAAGACCTTAATTACCAGTAACGGTGCTGTCAAAGCCCATTACCCGGTCATTAAGGGCAATTAAACGTGTTGAATAAGTATCAATACTAGTAACCGCCGGGGTCACATGTCGGTCCAGGCTAATTTGTAATGGCCTGCCCTTGTACTATAAAAGGACAGGCCGACGACGTTTACACACACGTTCAGACACGCTAGACATCTACACACGCGCTCTACAGACGCTCGGTACAAGCTCATACAGCTAATACAACACTAACACACCCGTGGAGTAGGGTATTACGCTCAGGCGGCCCGAACCACGTAAATTCTTGTGTCTCCTGCGCCATTTACAATTCACCTTCTTGAATCTCCGCGCGCCCACACCGAACCACAAACTCCTCTAACACTTTAGTAGTGTCGGGAGATCTGCCGGATCCAAACCACCGACACTACCGTATGCAATGCCAAACATTTTATAATGCAGGAAATTTAAATATGAGTGCAAGTCTATATGGCAGGCATCATGCAAGGCATAAAGTAAATCTATCTTGCCAAATTTGAACCTTTCAAAGGCTTCTTTAGGGAGAGCCACTCTCCAAGCCTTGGGGAAACCCAAAAGAACCTCCATCCCAAGCTAACTCTTGCTCACCCCTATCCTTTGAAAGTTAGACAAGACCTATATGATATGCATTCTTACATGATCATGGCAACTTACATGACGTTTGATGCATCTAGCACATTTAATTCACTTGTTAGCCTAGAAAAAGTTTTCTCATCAAGTGTTTTAGTGAAGATATCCGCCAATTGTTCTTCGGACCTAACACCTCTCAAAGAGATGTCTCCCTTAGCTTCATGGTCTCTCAAGAAATGATGGTGAATATCAATGTGCTTAGTGCGGGAGTGTTGAACGGGGTTTTTAGCTATCTTAACCGCACTTTCATTGTCACAAAGGAGAGGCACACAACCAAGTTTAATACCAAAGTCCAAGAGGGTTTGCTTCATATAAAGAATTTGGGCACAACATGCACCGACCGCAATGTATTCCGCTTCCGCCGTGGACAAGGCGACGGAATTTTGCTTCTTGCTAGACCAAGATACTAGGGAACGCCCAAGCAAGTGGCACCCACCGGAGGTAATCTTGCGATCCACGCGGCATCCGGCAAAGTCCGAATCCGAGTATCCCAAGAGGTGGAATTTTACACCTTTAGGGTACCACAAGCCCACACTAGGAGTATGCTTAAGATGCCTAAGTATCCTAAAGACCGCCTTCCTATGCGATTCTTTAGGTGCCGCTTGAAAGCGAGCACATAAGCATACACTAAACGTGATATCGGGCCTAGATGCGGTAAGATAAAGCAATGAACCAATCATAGAACGGTAGTTAGATTGGTCAATAGGTTTACCGTCCTTATCTGCGTCGAGGTGACAATTTGTTGCCATTGGAGTGGTTCTTGAGCTACAATCTCCCATCTAAAATTTCTTCAAGAGGTCATTGGTATACTTCTCTTGATAGACGAAGGTCCCCTCTTGAAGTTGCTTGATTTGGAATCCAAGGAAGAAGTTGAGCTCTCCAGTCATTGACATCTCGAATTCCCTAGACATCATTTTGCCAAACTCATGACTAAGAGCTTCGTTAGTTGAACCAAAAATAATATCATCAACATAAATTTGACAAATAAACAAATCTTCGTTGATGTCTTTGGTGAAGAGTGTAGTGTCCACCCTCCCGATCTTGAATCCTTGCATGATAAGGAAATCCCGTAGTCGTTCATACCACGCCCTAGGTGCTTGCTTGAGCCCGTAGAGCGCCTTGTGCAACCTATACACATGATTAGGATTCCACGGATATTCAAACCTGGGAGGTTGTTCAACATAAACAAGCTCGTTAATGTAACCAATAAGAAAGGCACTTTTCACATCCATTTGATAAAAATCTAATATTATGATGTGATGCAAAGGCAAGAAGTATACGGATGGCTTCTAGCCGGGCGACCGGAGCAAATGTCTCCCCAAAGTCTAGTCCTTCAACTTGCGAGAACCCTTTGGCCACAAGTTTTGCCTTGTTGTGGACCACAACGTCGTTCTCGTCTTGTTTGTTGCGGTACACCCACTTTGTTCCGATGACGTTCTTGTCCTTGGGTCGCTCCTCCAACACCCAAACTTCATTGCGGATGAAGTTGTTGAGTTCTTCTTGCATGGCCATCACCCAATTTGGGTCTTAGAGTGATTCCTCAATGTGAGTGGGTTCTACACATGAAACAAACGAGTAGTGCTCACAAAATGAAGCGAAATGGCGAGAACGTGTACTTACACCCCTTGACGGACTTCCAATGATTTGGTCCATCGGATGCGCCTTGGAGATGCGTCCATGTCTCATAAGTGGTTGTGAAGCACTTGGCGATGGTGATGCGTGTTGCTCCTCTTGTGGTTGGACTTGATCATGGACTTCTTCTTCTTCTTGATGTTGTTGGGCTTGTGAGTCTTGAGTTGGCAATGGATCATCCTTCTCTTCTTCGTCAACTTGAGGTGCCATAGAAGTGTTGATGTTGGAACTTGAAGCTCCCCCTTGATCATGGCTCTCCTCAACTTTAGGCTTGACGTCTCCAATGGTCATGTTCTTCATGGCTTCTCGTAGAGGCTCATCATCTATTTCATCATGACCAAAACTCTCCTCTTGGGAGCCATTAGATTCATCAAACTCAACATCACAACTTTCCTCAACTAAACCGGAGGTTTGGTTGAATACTCGATATGCTTTTGAGTTTGATGCATAACCAAGAAATATACCAACATCACATCTTCTTTCAAACTTACCGAGCCTTTTCTTGTGGTAGATGTAACACTTGCACCCAAAGACTCGAAAGTAGGATATGTTGGGCTTTCTCCCAATGAGAAGCTCGTACGGGGTCTTTTGAAGTAGTCGATGTAAATAGACCCTATTTGCAGCATGGCACGCCGTGTTAATTGCTTCGACCCAAAACTTCTCCGACGTGCCATAGTCATCAAGCATTGCTCGTGCATGAGTGATGAGAGTCTTGTTCTTACTTTCAACGACGCCATTTTGTTGAGGAGTGTATGTGGCCAAAAACTCATGTTTTACTCCTTCACAGTCACACCACTCCCCAATGTTGTAGTTCTTGAATTCGGTGCCGTTGTCACTCCGGACCTTGATGATGGGAAGTTGAAATTCCCTTTGAGCACGGTTAGCGAAGGTCTTGAACACTTCTGGAGTTTCACTCTTGTCACCTAGAAACAAAGTCCAAGTATAGCGAGAGTAGTCATCAACTATAACAAGACAATAGAGATTACCGCCAAGGCTTTGATATGTGGACAGTCCGAAGAGGTCCATGTGGAATAGTTCAAGTGGCTTGGAGGATGACACCATTGTCTTCATTGGGTGGTGTGAAGCAACTTGCTTCCCGGCTTGACAAGCGCTACAAAGCTTGTTCTTCTCAAATGTGACATCCTTTACGCCGATCACCATCCTAAGCTTGAATGACTTCTTGAGTTTACTCATCCCAATGTGCGTTATGCGTCGATGCCATAGCCAACCCAAACTTGTCTTAGTGAAAAGGCAAGTGGTCAAGCTAGCATTCTTGTTGGAGAAGTCCACTAGGTAGAGGTGTCCATGCCGAAATTCTTTGAAGACTATGTCTTAGCTTGTTTCACTACTCACAACAACATCATTTTTGCTAAATGTGCATGTTAGTCCAAGATCACATAGTTGTGCAATAGAGAGTAAATTAAAGCTAAGTGACTTAACGTACAATACATTGGAAATAGATAAATCATTTGAAATAGCAATTTTACCTAACCCAATTACCTTTCCCTTAGAGTTATCACCAAAGGTGACTTGTTCATGATTGTTGGGGTTTTCTATGGTGGTGAACATACTATCATTGCCGGTCATATGTTGAGTGCACCCGCTATCGAGTACCCAATGCTTTCCTCCGGCTTTGTAGTTCACCCACACACATGAATTCAATTTTTGACTTTAGGCACCCAAGCCAACTTAGGTCCTTGTATGTGTGATACAAGTGTTTTTGGGACCCAAAGTTGCTTGGGGAGCTTCCCCTTCATGCCCTTCATGTCTTTGCCAATGAACCTTGCCTTCACCTTGCCATCTACTTTACTCAAGAGATAGTAATGATCATTGAAAGTAGATTTGTAGTTAGTAGGCAATTTTGGAGAAGGTCGGTTAGGAAGAGGACACTCCCTTGTGTGGTGACCGGTGACCTCACAATGTTGGCAATAAGAACCAACTTCCTTGATGAAGCTTGTTCTTAGCTCCGGTGAGGGCACCTTTCCTTTGTTAGGCACAGGGAAGGATCAAAGTCCTCTCTTGTTGAAGGCCTTTGCTTGTTGGAAGAGGATTTCCTTGTGCTTGACTTCTCCTTTTGAAAGTCTAGCCACACTAGTGCGAAGACTCTCAATTTCTTCCAACAAGTCCTTCTCCCTAGCATTTTCTTTCAAAGGCAAAGACTTGTGAAGACATTAGTGGCATGAGAAGTAATGGATATCTTATCATTAAGAGTTTGTTTCTTCATAGTTTTTAACTCTTGATCAAGCACATCATAAGCAAGGTTAAGTGTTTGATGCTCTTGGATTAACTCATTGTGCTTTCCCAAGAGTGCTTGGTGGGCTAAGTCAAGCTCATGATGATCTAGCTTGATTTGAGCCTTATCCTCTTCAACTTGCTTGACATGGGATTTGAGCGTGTCATGCTCTTTGAGTATGCTTTCATACTTGTCAAGCAAATAAAGGTTAGCACTCTCAAGCTTAGCACGAGTTCCTTCAAGAGCCTTAACCTTACTCTTTTCCCTCTTAATGATAGTGTGATATTCATTTATTAAGGAAGTTAAATCATCGGGGGAAAGCTCATCATCGCTAGAGTCGTCACATACCTTGGTGTTACCTTTCGCCATGAGGCACATGGGCGGTGGATGAAGAGGTGAGTCATCATTGTTGGCAATGGCGAGGCCGGCCAAACTTTCTTCTTCCACTTCACTCTCTTGATCACTTGTTTCTTCGTCGGTGACCCATTCATTTGCCTCACACATGAACACCTTTTGTGGGCCATTTCTCTTCTTTGGGATGAGTCTTGCCTTCTTGCCCTTGTCATGTTTCCTCTTTCCAAAGGATCTTGGTTTGGGTTTGGCCTCTTCTTCATCATCATCACTTTCTTCAAGCTTGCGATGCTTGCTCTTGTGGTTCTCTTCTTTTGTCCGGTTTTGGACAATCATAGGAGATGTGGCCTTGATCACCACAATTGTAGCAAGTCTTGTGATCATCTCTCCTTGGTAGAAAAGCTTTCTTCTTGGGATCAAATGTGTATCCCTTCTTAGTAATCTTGGAGTTCAAGCGTGAGAACTTTCTCATCATCAACGCAAGCTCATCATCATCATCTTCACTTGATGCTTGCTCTTCTTCACTTGAGCTAGGCTCAACCACCTTCTTCTTCTTGAAGCTTGTTTTCTTGGTGGAGGCCTTTAGAGAAACTGTTTTTGAAGATGATTGCTCCATCATCCCAAGCACACTCATCTCATGAGCGTGAATTTCTCCAATGAGCTCCGAAACTTCAATGTGGTCAAGAGACTCTTTTTGGGGCATGGAGTTGATGATGTTGTACTTTGGCTTGGGAAGGAGCATGAGGATCTTGCGGTTGATGAGTCCCTTGCCAAGAGAAGCAATGTCAAGAGCATTAATTTCTTCAATAAGTATATTCAAGCGAGAGAACATCTCATTAACATTTTCATGAGGTAGCATCTTAAATTCATCATATTTTGCTTTTAGCATGTGATATTTTAGTTCTTTCACACGAGAAGAACCCTCATGAATTTCTATCAAGCAAGCCCAAATTTCACAAGCTTTTTCTTTACTTGCAATTCTAGCAAACACATCTTGACTAATACATTCATAGATTGCATTCCTAGCTTTATCATCCCATTTAATTTGATCACCAACATAGTTGTGTTCTCCAAACCCCGCGTGGGTCGCTTCCCATACTTCGGGAGCAATAGCCTCTAGATAAGCGCGCATGCGTGCTTTCCAATAGGCGAAGTTATTGCCCTCGAAGATAGGAACCGAACCCCCAACCTTGGCCATTTTAGCTCTCTAGCGGTGAAGCTAGAATGATCCTATGAGCAACCTTGCTCTGATACCAATTGTAAGGATCGAATGCCCAAGAGGGGGGTGAATTGGGCTTCTTTTAAAAATCTAAGCAATAAAACTTAATCCCTACAAGCCCAATTCCCTACGCAAACAATCTATGCATTGAAGTAAATAGCAATTTCGCGGAATATAAAATGCATAAATGTAAGGGAGAGGAAGAGGATGCTAACTCCCAAGGAGACACAAGGATTTATCCCGTGGTTCGGCAAGATCGTCAAGATCTTCCTACATCCACGTTGTGGCACCCACCAAAGGGTATAGCCACACCCAAGTCACCGAGACGAGGGATCTCCACTATTCTTCTCCGTTTGCCAACCTCGGCAAGGTGGAGCTCAAGCCTTGTACAACTTCAACCCTCCGGGCTTCCACAAACGTCTTGGCAAGCTCCGGAAGTCTCTCACAGTTACAAACACCAAGGGGCACTCCCTTGAGGCTCTCACTATCCTAAAGATTCCACTCACCCAGAATTGAGGCACACAAGCTCTCTCTCTCTAGCTAGTTCTAGCCTATCTTTTGGTGTGTAGGTGGTCGAAATGATGTAGAAGTGATGGCTCTTGGTCTTGAACGCTGGTGGATGTGTTGAGAATGTCTGGTGATCAAGACTTCTCGAAATGATCGGTTTAGGGGGTATTTATAGCCAGCCTCCACGAAGTAGCCGTAGGAAAAGTAGGCTGACAAAACTTTTCTGCGAACACCGGATGATCTGATGTATCCCCTTTAGTTAACATCGGTCAAGTTTACTTTAGCTGACGTCATTGTGTCAGATATGACCGTTGTTAGACCGATGTTGCACTTGTCTTCTCATCGGATGATCCGGTGGCTCTTCCTCCAGAATTGACTCAAACTTGATGCTTACTGGAGTGATTGACCAATGTGTATACTTCTGTACATCGGATGATCCGGTGCTACACTTGGTCCAAGGATATTGCAAACTATACTGATGG
Source organism: Tuctoria greenei (assembly GCA_036927565.1). NCBI lineage: Eukaryota > Viridiplantae > Streptophyta > Magnoliopsida > Poales > Poaceae > Tuctoria > Tuctoria greenei. Next base: position 7,915,059 of record JAYESD010000003.1, read on the forward strand.
ACCGATGTAGCACTGCCCTTAACATCGGATGATCCGGTGGGGGCTTTGTTCTGAGGTCTTCTTCTTCTGCTGAACCAACTTGACCGATGTGCTGTTCTCAGAAATCATTGGTTGATCCGGTGAGTTGATTTTGTTTGCTTCGAGTTGTTTCTAAGTGATTATTTTGTGTCTTGCTCGATTGACCTCTTAGACATTTGTTGCATATGTACTTCTGATGGTTGTCAAGCATTAAGTGTCATCAATTATGGTTGAATGACTTTGACATAAGAGCTTTCACTTCTTGTCTTTATATCATTGATTTGATCTCATAAAGTGATTGTATATGGGTCTCCAATGACATATAGATTTCATTTTATTGAGTGATTATGGGGACCTTGCATTCACAAATTCATTAGTAAAATCCAATGGTTGTCTTTAATCACCGAAACCGTACCTCATGGGGGCCTAGATGCTTTCAGCTGCTCCTCTGTCGACCTCTCCAGCTGTGTCTGGGTCTGCGTCAACGTCTCCTCCAAAGCGAGGAGCTCCAACTGGGTCTGCGAGAGACGACCACTAGTGGTCCCAACGGACGAGGCCTGCGACGATGAAGAGCCTTTCAAAGGTCGCGTCGACCCCGAGTCGACAACTCCATCAAAAATGGCAAACCTGCAAAAGAATGAAAACACTAAGTAGAAGAAGATAAATTGAAAAAGAAATGAAACACATGAACAATTCACCATCCATGGGCCTTCCCGCCTCCGCTTGCGTACGCGGCTTGGGGGTCGATCGGCGCGCTTTCCCAATCGTAATCTGCACCGTGTATCTTCGCGACCTCCTGGACGTACTTTGCCTATAAAACAAATAAATCTTGTAAGCATGCCAATAATAGTATTAGTTATAATGAAATTGATGAATTTCGAAAACTTACCAGTCGGTCGGCTACGACCTCACTACACTGTCCTGGCTGATAAGGGTCACTTCCCTTGTGACCTCTCTTTTAAACCTGGGTTAGGGTCAGCTCATGATCCATCTCTCACTCTTGTATAGTCGTGTTAGTGAGATAAATATATTAGAAACATATAAATAAATTGAAAAATTATTTACCATGCGTTTAGCCAAACGCAAGTACCCGTCGCTGCCATAGTTGTGCTTACCGTCGGACCCCATGCGACACTATCTAGCCTTTGTGGATTTATTGATGAAAGCGTCGCTAGCCCAGTACCGACAGAGAGCTAAGTATGCCTCAGTGTTTCCCTGTAACCAGGAAATAGTAATCTGGACATATTTCATTTTTCATCGATGCAGTTAACATACATAGATATTGTAAATACTTAAAAATATTAAAAAATTGGGGCTATTGTGTTTATACCCCTATTTGTAAGTCTAACTATCATTTTACCCTTCAAATTTAGCGTTTGTGATTTTACACCCCATTTTTGAAATGAAGCAAAATTCTATCCCTACTCCGTTAAGGATAGTTAACGGTGTTAAATATGAGAAAAAAGACAGAAATACACTTATCATGTTAACATATTGAAAGATGTATTTAGTAGTATTACAAAACAAGATATATTTCATTGAAAATTTGTTTGGATGTGAAATTTATAATTTGATATAAAAATTTGAATTCATCCAAAATTTAAAAATTTTATATTTGAAATTCTGAAAATTCAAATTTTGAAATTCCAAAAAAATAATTTAAATCAAAAAATTTGGAAACTGGAATATAAATTTAAATTAGAATTTGAAATTTTGGAAAATCTTAATATCATTTAATTTTTTGAATTTATTTGAATTTCACTTAAATTTGTTTGTTTTTAAATTTCTAAAAAATGTTTGAATTTGAATTCAAAATTTCCAAAAAAATCAGTAATTCTGATATTTATCTTCCAAAAAACTTCTTTGCATAAATTAGCACAAAGTTGGATAGTTTTGACTTTTTTATTTTTCAATTGTTTATTTAATTTTATTAAATCATTTAATCTAATTAGATTTAACGGTGTTAGAAATGGAGGGTAAACGGTGACTTCATTTTGAAAAAATAGAGGTAAAATCACAAAGCCTAGTTTTCAAGGGTAAAATCAAAATTAGAGTTGAAATTAGGGGTACAAACACAATAAACCCTAAAAAATTACCTCCGCGTATTGCTCCTCTGTGAAGTACGCATCAGAGTCCTTAATAAATGGACCCCTTTGCTGCTCCTACTCCCGGGGGTGCCGCTTGTAGTACGCATTGACGGCCTCAATCCGGGCATTCGACAACTCCTCCGCCGTGAGCTTCCGAGCGTTGTAATGGAACACGTGTCTCACGTGGTCCTCCATGCCCGGTTCCTCTACTTGGTACCTCAACTTTAATCAAACAAAAATTTAAGTGATATGCATTAACAATTCAAACGAGTTAAAAAATAAAACAGTTAAACTTACCATAAAATCGTGCCACGCGGCTCCCTGAGTCGTGCCATGGACCGGGTGAGAGACACGAGCGTAGTCGCCCCACGACAGGGTAGGGAAACCGTCAATGACACCAGGGTAGTGCAACTTCACGATAGCACCCAAGACATTGTTAACCTGTCTGTGGTGTTTCTCGGCCCGCGTGAACGAAAAGTCGTACCAACATCTGCAAAATAAATTAAATCATTAAGTAAAGGAAAATAACATCTAATATTCAATATACTATATACAATTTTTACCTGTCACTGACAGGACAGATCGTGGTCCGCTGAGAAGTAACCGGAGGAGGAGCCGCAACCTCCGCGTTCGTCGCCTCTGCTGTGATGCCGCCGCGTCCGGTAACCCTGAGGGCTCTGCAGAACCACCGGAGTCCAAAGGAAGGCTATCGGTAGCCAGCTGCAGAGGAAGGCTAGCGCTAGCCGGCTCCGAAGGGAGGCTAGCGCTAGAGGGCTCCTGTAGCGGCCCCGCCTCTGACTCGGGCTCCTGTAGCGCCCCCCTAGCCTCTGACTCAAACTTAGAAGACTCTGAGTCAGACTACACAAAAGAAAATGATCGACAATAAATAATTATTAACGACTGCAATTTATAAAATAACTTCATTATAAACTAAATTTTACCTCCGTCCGCTGAAAGCACACGTGAACTGAGGGTGGAGCGTGCGCCAGAAAGAGGGAACGTCGGCACGAAGGTAACGAGGTCCCTGAGCAAGGGTCTCGTGGCGGCTCAAACCAGGGTCTCGTGGCGGCTCAAACCCTCTCATTGGCTTCCCCTTCCCCTTCACCTTCCCCTTTGACGACGACATCCTGTTGCAATGAATAAATGATTAATATGCAAAGATAATATACAAAATTAATGATAAGTAAGTGAATAAAACGTTACTTTAAAATTCATCAAAATCACGATCATGAACCCTACTCTTTAAACCAGCCTATCGATCTTCTTCTTCCGCATATCATTTTTGTTTGCGCAAATCAGCAGGTCCGACTAAGTCATCGATATCTTCAGTTTCCGATTCTAATTCTGTTTCCGCTTTCGTGCCAGTCTCGATATCTTGAGCGTCTCCAACTAAGTCATTGAGTCCTACACCGGGCTCGACTGAGAAGGAGTCTGGCAACTTTTCCTCTTGGTAGACCACATCAGCCTCAGCTTCCTCATGATAATCATCATCTCCTGGAGCGTATAACCGCTCACGAGGATTCACCTTATGTACCACCCACCAAGCTTTGAATTTATTGCATGGATAAGGTAGATAGTACACTTGCTCTACTTGGTGTGCAAGAACTAATGAAACGAATCCTTTCAACCGTTCCTTGTGTTTTACTCGACCATGCCAAATTCGTTTACTCGAATTCCACGAATGGAATCAAACCATTCGCGGTCAAAGAATACTGCTCGAATTGTCTTGTTTCCGACAAAAGTGAATTCAAGGATTCTTTTAATAATTCCGTAGTACTGGGTTTCGTTTTCTTGCGAATCGATTGCCCTCATCACAACTCTAGTATTACATGTTGCCGCGAGAGGACGAAGAGATTCAAATTGAGTTGTACGGAATCGAAAGCCGTTGACGTCATATCGACCATAGCTTCTAACATTAACCACTCCACATGATAGTTGTCGCAAATCTTCATGGACGTTGGCATCTTTTTTGTACTGTCCAAGATATGAAGTTATTAGAAAACGTAAGTATTCTTAAGTTATAAGAAGACGTTGTTAACATTCATAAGTTAACGAGAAAACATTACATGATCTCGAAACCAGGAAAAAAATTAGATCCCCTGTTTATTCCTTCCCGTCGAATCTGTTCTATTTGCTTGCTCGTGGGTTGATGTCTATGTCTCCAATTTTGCTTGTCAAACATACTACAAGAAAAGAGAACCTTTTAGAATATGTGTTGGAAAAGATGGTGAAAAACATAAGTGTAGGAGAAACACTTACTTGAAATATTCATTCATTTCTTCCATATTAGCATACATGTACAAGAAAGCAGCACAACTTTCTTTTTCGCTAACGTCGTAGGAAGTGTAACTACCAATAGTAGTGCTTGTTGCAAAAATGGACAGATCGCTACAAGGAGGTTGTTCATCCATATTGTACCGCATTACCGAAGTATTAACATTGTGTTCCTCTATAAAGTAAACACTTGAGAAGTATCCTACTTCCTTAAGAGTAAAAGTTTCAACGATGCAACCTTCAACCCTTGCCCTGTTACCAACCATTGGTTTCAGATATGTGAGTGCTCTTTCAATATGATACATCCACCTATATTGCACGGAACCGCCCATTTTCGCTTCTTATGGAAGATGAACTAAGAGATGTTGCATTGGATTGAAAGATCTTGGAGGAAATTTTTTTCCATCTTACACAAAAGTATCGGAATCTCCTACTCCAACTGAGTCATCATCTCTGGCGTGATTTCTTTAGCATAGAGTTGCCTATAGAAGTGGCTAAGCTCGACTAACACCTTTCACAATGCATCGCCAGAGTAGCCTCGAAACATAACACGCAGAAGTCTTTCCATGATTGTGTGATAATCATGACTCTTCAACCCAATGATTTTTCCTGTTTTCACATTCACGACTCGTCTCAGACTAGCTGCATAACCATCTGAGAATTTCAACCTTTGCAACCATTCGAGAACTTCTTTCTTTTCTTTAGGTCGAAGACAGAAAGGAGCGCGTGGTTTACCACCATTTTCGGAGAGCTCAAGAGTTTGACGGTTACAAAGCTCGGCGAGATCCTTTCGAGTCTTTAAATTGTCTTTTGTTTTGCCCGTCATGTCCATGCATGTGCTTATGATACATTCGCCCATGTTACGCTCTTGATGCATGACATCAATGTTGGCCCTTAGAATCAACGACTTCACATACGGTAGCTCCCAAAGTCCACATATGTGAGACCAATTGTGTTTGTCTCCGAAACTTTTGAAATATACAGGACGACCTTCATCTGGCACCAATTTGTCCAACATATCAGATATTTCTAAGCCGTTAAGACGTTTCAATGGTCCTTTAGTGACAACAGTGTTCTTTCTAAAGACATTTCTCTATTGTCTAAACAAGTGATTCGGAGGCAGCCAACGTCTATGGCAATTGAAGTAAGATATCTTGCCTCCATGGGTAAGTCGAAAGCAATTGGTATCTGAGGCACATATCGGACACGTCAACAGACCATGAGTGCTCCATCCAGAAAACATGTCGTATGCCGGAAAATCATGGACAGACCATAAATAAGCAACTCGAAGGTTGAATTTCTGCTTCTTGTAACAGTCGTACGCTTCGACTCTTGTCCACAACATTTTCAACTCTTCTATCAACAGTTTCAACATCACATTGAGATGTGACCTAGGATGATCCGGCCCAGGTACAATGAGGCTAAGAAACATGAAGTCATTCTTCATGCAAAAAGTCAGTGGAAGATTGTACGAAATGACAAAGACGAGCCAACGGGAGTATGGTGCGACGTTTGTGCTGAACGGTGTGAACCCATCTGTCGCCAACCCGATGCGAATATTTCTCATTTCACGATCGAATTCTGGGTTGAACCGGTCCAATGCCTTCCATGCCTCACCATCGTATGGGTGCGTCATGACTCCATTGTTCTGACGCTCACATTCTTTGTGTCATCTCATGTGTCTGGCCGTTTTTTTGTTTTGAAAGGAACAGCCGCTTCAACCTCGGTGTCACGGATAAGTAACGAAGCTGCTTACGTGCGACTTCTATCATCACAGTATCACCATTGTTATTAACAACTTCGACAAACCTCGGTTGACCACATTTCAAACATTTGTTCTCATTGGCATGCTCTCTCCAAAAAAGCATACAATTGTCCGGACACACATCAATGTTCTCGTACTTCATACCGAGACCGGAAAGAATTTTCTTTAACTTATACATATCTTTAGGCACTTTGTTGGGATGTGGAAGGGCATCGTTGAACAAATTAATGAGCTCGTTGTAACAGTTATTAGAAAAGAAGAACTTCGACTTAATTGCCATAAGTCTAGTCACAAAAATGAGAATTTTCATTTTAGTGTGTCCATGCAGCGACTCTTCTGAATCTTTGAGATGTTTGAAGAACTTTTTGACCTCTGCTGATTGAGGATCCTCTGTAAGCTCTGGTTGCATAGCTTCCATCATCCCATCTATCATATCAACCTCCGTGGCATCATCATTGTTCGCTTCCACTTCTTGTACAGCTTGAGAAGATGTCTTGACGTGGAAGTTCCACAACTCATAATGTGACACGTAACCATTTTGACACAAATGCATCTTAAGTTCCACTTTGTCCAAAAATGTTTCGTTTCAACATTTAGTACATGGGCACCGCGCCTTATCGCTATTTGACATCGAAAAAGCTCATTCCACAAAAGCTTCTATCTTGGCATACCACTCATCTGAGTGACCACCAGTTCTGCTCTTCCAACCAGTGTACATCCAACTACAATTTTCGCCCATGTTTGACTCTGCAATTAATAGTAGGACAAATTACCGTTAGTTTCTCGTTAATTTATGCACGATAGAGAAAATAATGAGAGATACAGTGAACTGGGTCCCGGCCAGCTCGAAGCTCGACACGGGCCATGCTCGCGCTTGACCTCAAACCTCGCTCGGCCGCCCTCGGCTCCCTCCCTCGCCTCCAGCACCTCAGGCGAGCCCGACGAGCGACGACTCCTAGACTCTCGTCTAGAGGAGGTGAGGCGAGGACCCCAATAGGTCTATGGCGAGCCAATGAAACTGTTGGCGAAGAAGCTGCGGAGGAGGTGACCACGGCTCGGTCGGGCTTCAAGCCGACATAGCACGCTCGGCCCGCAAACGGTATACATGATAGGTTACGTCTAACTGAAAGTTTCCTAGAGGGGGGTGAATAGTCTAATCATCCTGAAATGACTTAATAAAACGAGATCAGCACTCAGGGGGCGGACTAGTCCGGTCCAAGGGCAGACTAGTCCGGTCCTCCTACACGGGAAAGCCTAAAAAGGTGTTTCTAACAAGTTTTAGTCCAATTCTTGTGATGCAAAGTATATTAGAATGACTTAGTAAACCTTAACAAGTTATGAAGCAAATGTGAGACTAAGGATCACGATGAAACAAGAGTGATGAACAAAAACGATAAGACTAACCCTAGAAGCAATGAGCAATGAGTGAAAGAGAAGTACACAAGAGACACAAGGATTTTATCCTGAGGTTCAATCCCACGAAGGAATCTACGTCCCCGTTGAGGAGTCCGCGAAGGATCAGGTTCAACAACCCTTCCCTCACCAAGTTTACCGCACGGGCCTAACTTGGTTCTCCACTATCACAAAGGGTGAATACAAGATTCGTTGGGGCTTCTCACAATATGAGGCTCCCACCACAAATACAATCACAAATCACAAAGATTAACTCAAGCCACAGATCACAAAGATTCACAAAGTGCAAGAGATCAAACCGAGAGCCAAAGAGTGGTGTTCTTCATCTTTTTCACCTCACCAAACCCTAATCCACACAAGAATTAGTTTTAGAGGGAATACAGGCAAGAAGGAGGCTTTTTGGAGGCTCAAGATTGTTGTGGCGGCGCTAGGGTTTCAACTTGCTCAAAGATCTGGTTCAAATGAACCTAGAGGTCCTCTATTTATAGAGGTTCCCAATCCATACTACTGACTTCAACAGAAGGGCGGACTAGTCCGGCCTACAGCCCGGACTAATCCGGCCTAGGGGACCACTGATGTCCCTGACAACTGTCGCACTGCGCGGCAATCGTCACACTACCCACCAAACTTCAAATTCAAATGGTCAGTTCAAAACGGACTAGTCCGGCCAACACCGGACTAGTCCGATCTCACACAGAACCTTTTGTTCCGTGTGAAAATGGACTAGTCTGAAAACCACAGACTAGTCTGGCCTACCCAGACGTAGTCGCTGAGGCACCGACTTCTCTCAAAACCCGTACTAGTCCAGCCCCCAGGGCGGACTAGTCCGATCTCAGTCAGGATCTCTTGGTCCGGACCAAAACATACAAGTCCGTGGTTTTGGGACTTAGTCCCCAAAAACCACTCCACGACTACTCGAACTAGTCCGTCCCACTACGGACTAGTCCGAACTCAGTCAGACCCTTCTGGTCCGGCTGAAAACGGACTTGGCCGGCCAGGAACGGTCTAGTCCGGCCACCTGCACGGACTAGTCCGGCCACTCCTGCCAGACTGCTTCCAACTCTATTCTCTCAATAGGTTTGATCTCTAAACCGTTTTGAGCTCCCAACTTGATCTCAATGCACTTTACACACACACTCTCACACATATTTGGCTAGTCTAAACTTGACACACTAGAAACACTAGTTTCTCCTTTCGGAGTTGACATCGCCGTTTTCATCCTTTTCCTTTTTGAGGGATTGTGCTTCCACTGAGTCCACACTTGTGCTTAAGATCAATGAGCTCATTAGTCACTTAATTGTCGTCATCAATCATCCAAAACCCACGGGGATCCTAGATGCACTTTCAATCCCCCCCCCCTTTTTGGTGATTGATGACAACACATTAAGTCTTCACATATAAGAGTGTAAATTTGGTTTTCATAACGTGTGAGTGTATGAGTGACTCCCCCTCAATGAATGCATCATAAAAGAGAGAGTGAGGAAGTCCTTCATACACACACACATTATGGTGGGGTGCCTACGTGTTGTGCTCAACAATTTGTGACAAGACAAAATAAATATGAATATCATTAAAAGATAGACATTCAAAGCATCATATTGATATTAAACATTCAAACCATAGTCTTGCACAAATTTAAACATTCGACATGACATAAAATTTACAATAAGAAGTGCAACATGTCCAAGGATCCAAAATAAGAGCTACACTCTCCACATCTAATTACCCTCCTTTCTAACTCTCCCCCCATCTAACTCCCATCTAACTCTCCCCCTTTGGCATCAAGACACCAAAAAGGAAAAGAAGAAGGGAACAACGAGCCCTATCCACTAGTCGTCCCCGTCCTCACTATCATCTGCCTCATCGTCGAAGCCGCTCTCCGTGGCCTCCGGGTCAGCATCGTCGTCGTCGTCGGAGGCACAAGCCGAAGGAGTTGCCCGGGAAGAACTCCCGTCCTCTTGGAGCTGGGCGAGCTCATCGGCAGTGAAGTCGGGGAATGGAGTGATCTCCCCGTCGCTCGCCTCCGGAGAGGACAAGGGAACCTCCAGCTTGTCACACACCACCTTAAAGTACTTCTCTTGGCGCTTGTGTGCCCGCTGATTCCGGATCTCTTGCTTCCGGTAAGAGGTGAAGATCGCCTTGAAGCACTTGTAGAAAGCGCTCATCGATTGAGGCGGAGGCAGGGAAGGAGGCGCCACGGGGCGAGGAGCTGGTATCGCGGAGTGAGAAGGAGGCTCCACGTTCTTCGGACGCGGAGGAGGCGGCACTGCAGGAGGCGTCTGAGGATGGAGCGAGCGATGAGTCACATCCTTGACGAAGGTCATACCCGACACCTTCTCAATGAGATACATGATGTAGGGGGCATACCCGCAAGCACGGTTGGGGGTATGCGAGATGTTGAAAATGTCGTCGAAGATGTAATCGATGAGATTGAACTTCTCCTCCCCATCAATAAGAAGTAGCAGGTGCCTCAGGTTGCCTTGGATCACCCCTACATCACCATCCTTTGGTGCTATCGTCTGCCTCAGGATCCTGTTCAGAATGCTATAGAATAGCTTGATATTGCGAGCATGACCGGCATCATACTCAACATGACTCGGATACATGTAGGCCAAATTGTCTCGGTCTACAGCCTTGAGGTTAGAGATGATGATCTCATGGTCCAGGTGAGCTTCAAGACCTAGAATCTTGGCAAACTCCTCAAATGTGACTAAAAGCTGCTCGTCATGCGTCATCCATATGATTCGTCTATCACCTGAGGTGGTGAAGTAGATGGTGGAATAAAAATGCAAGATAACTTCAACGTTCCAGTCATATTTGAATCCCATGATCTTCTTGAGCACATGGCGCTCAACTGCTTCAATGACCGCATCAAAAGCATAATGTTGCTTCCGGGCCATGTACTCCAAGTCTACCCATTGAGCTTCAATCACAGGCTTCTTCATGCTTTTGTAGACAAGACGATAATAATCACAATGAAAGTCACACCAAAACCGAGGGTTGGCGGTGCTCCTCTCATACTTGTAGGCCTTGTCCGTCCGGAGCCTTCTTGCTTTCTCGGCTCCCTTTCCATGGAAGACATTGGCAGCTATTTCACGCTGCCTGTTGGGATTTCTCTCAGTAGGCATTGGAAGACATTGGCGGACTAGTCCGATCTCAGTCAGGACCTCTTGGTCCGGACCAAAACGGACAAGTCCATGGTTTTGGGACTTAGTCCCCAAAAACCACTCCACGACTACCTGGACTAGTCCGTCCCACTACGGACTAGTCCGAACTCATTCAAACCCTTCTGGTCCGGCTGTAAATAGACTTGGTTGGCCAGGAGCGGACTAGTCTGACCACCTGCACGGACTAGTATGGCCACTCCTGCCAGACCGCTTCCAACTCTCTTCTCTCAATAGGTTTGATCTCTAAACCGCTTTGAGCTCCCAACTTGATCTCAATGCACTTTACACACACACCCTCACACATATTTGGCTAGTCTAAACTTGTCACACTAGAAACCCTAGTTTCTCCTTTTTGAGTTGGCATCGCCGTTTTCATCCTTTTCCTTTTTGAGGGATTGTGCTTCCACTTGAGTCCACACCTGTGCTTAAGATCACTGAGCTCATTAGTCACTTAATTGTCGTCATTAATCATCCAAAACTCACGGGGATCCTAGATGCACTTTCACTCACAAATCACGAAATTTCGGCAGCATAACGCCGCATATTTAACACTACACCCCCCTATCTGGTGCAGTTTTTAAAGTGCAGAGGGGGGCAACGAATTAGCTGGGAAACCTGTTGCCTCACAGATGTTGCGAGACAAGGACAATACTCGCAACATACGTTTTCGGAGTTTTCATCGTCTTATACGTACTCATAAACACGCGCGATGTGAACGGGGTTCTTGCGGCGGAGAGATATTTGGTTACGGACTTTTAGACTTAGTAATGGGCTGCACGACCCATATACACTTAACCCTAACGATTCACCTCGTGTCACCAGTCATGGGTCACGATCGTGACCCATACTGCCTATATACGCTAGGGTTGGGCCCGATGGTCGTATATACGCTACATATATACCACGGCTCAGTTAGGCTTCGGGGCGACATGACACGCTCGGCCCGTGAACGGGCCCTGTCCGGCCCGACCGGGCCTAATGTTTTCATGCACGAGACTGGTCGGGCTTCGGCCGGGCCGGCCCGGCATAGCCCATTGGCCATCTATAGCCACGAGAAAACCTAAGTGCCCCAACAGCCAGCCGCCCTTGACAGAAACCAATTAAGCATAATCTACACTACACTAATTAAGCATAATGTACTCTAAGCAAATTAGGCACTGTCGAAGGTCGTAAACGACACTTCCCCCGGACCTGCTTAGTGAGCAGCCCGCGGAGGTTCTTTGGATTCACGAGGGCTAGTCCCAGGAGATTGAACACAACAGGATGATGAACACAGAGGATTTACGTGGTTCGGGCCGCCGGAGTGTAATATCCAACGCCCACAGGAGGGTTTGTGTATTGCCTTGCTTGAGCGTGTATGAGCCTTGGTCTAATTTTCCGTCCCCCGAGTCCTTTTATAGCTCAAGGACTCTGCAGTCACAAGGTGGGCCCCGGGGCCCGACAGGTGGTCCCAGGGAGAGCCAAATCCTATACAAGATCTAGGATTAAATGCTATCTACTTCCCTTTGTCAGGGGCGTCAATGCGCCGTCCCGCCGCGTCGTGCGCCAGGGCTACACATAGTTGTTGATGATGGCAGGGCTCGTCCCGTCCGTCTTGTCCTCGTGGCTTACTCGTCCGCCTTGCGTCGTGGGTTTGTACCGGCTACTTGGACAAGACATGACACTAGAGCCTTGACTTTCGCATGCGTGACTCCGCTTTGCCTGGGGAAGGCGCGCGTACTTAATGCTTGTCTGAGCGGTGCACTCTTTCCTTTAATGCGGCCTCCTACCGCACTGAGTCGGCCTACCGCCACGTGGTTGCACCGGAGCCTGCCTCTGCGGGGAGTCGAGCGCCCGGCTGTACAAGCCACGTGGCGCCTCCGGAGCCCACCTCCGCGGAAGGGCAGAGGCTCAGCCCTGCGGGCCACGTGGTAGTTTTGGAGCCCTTCCCTGCGGGGAAACGGGCCTGGTCCCGGGGGTACCAATGGCTATGTGGCAGCCCCAGAGCCCGCCTCGACGGGGAGGCGAGGGTCCGGTTTTGCCGACCACGTGGCAGCCCCAGAGCCCGCCTCGGCAGGGAGGTAGGATCTGGTCCTTCCCTCCACGACGTGCAGCCTCAGACTCTACCTCCAAGTAGAGACCAATTCCTTAGCCGTTTTCTCCTTGTGCGTGGGGGTACCCGGTCTGCGGGGTACCAACAGTGGCCCCCGGGCCCACCTCGGGAGAGATGACGATCCCGTGGGTGGGGCTTCATCTTGTCTTGTAAAAGTGACACCAGCGAGCCCCCTCGGGGGGGCGTCGGAGCTCGGAGAAGTGACATCAACGGCCCACTTGGGGAGCGGTGGAGCTCGAAGTGATGTCAGCAGCCCCCTTTGGGGGCGCCGGAGTTCGGAGAAGTGACGTCGACGGCCCCCTTGGGGGCGCCGGAGCTCGAAGAAGTGACGTCGGCGGCCTCCTTGGGGGCGTTGGAGCTCGGAGACACATCGATGGCGCCTACTACGGACGTGTAGAACGTAAGCGGTGGCTCCCTGTATGTCTTGCACACACGGTAAACAAAAAGTAATTTTGCTCGTCGGTCACCACTTCCCTGCTCTTTAGTTTCGTTATGGCTTATGATCCTTAGCTAAGATACGGGGCATGGGTAATTCGGTGCGACAACATCCAGGGTATGGTAGCTGCCTTGCTCAGGGCATGAGTCGTTCGGCCCCCTGTACTCAGCTGTTAGCACTGGGAGGCAAGGTGTGCATGCTTAGGGTACGGAACCAGGCTAAGCGAGCTGCACACCCTGGACCTCCAGCTCGGTGTTAGCCTTTCCGAAGTTAGAACCATTCGACACCATAGACCCCGACCAAGAAAACGATCATCAGACCCCAAACACATTGCAGGTACCTCATGCGGATCCGCCTTTAGTAGGATAGCACAACTCCAACTAGGACGAGACAAGAGAAATGTAATCGGGCATACAACAGATGATATGCGAAAGTAAGCAAAAAATTAAAGCATAATGTAAATAATTTTGATCGTCGGTTACTCCCTTCCTACTTTTAGTCTTGTTATGTCTTACGGTCCCGAGCCGGGCTTACAGTGCATGGGTAATTCAGTGCGAAGGTATCCGGATTATGGTTATCGCCCTGCTCGGGAGTGTGTGCCGTCGGGCCCCTTGTACTCAGCCGTTAGCGCTGAAGAGGCAAAGTGTACATGCTTAGGGTGCAGGACCAGACTAAGCAGACTGTACATTTTGGACCTCCCACGAGCGTTAGCTTTTCAGGGGAGTGACGTTTCGGCGCCAGGGGCTCCTGAGCAGGAAAACAACCAAAGAACCTAAATATATCACAGGAACCTCAAGCAAACCCGCCACCAGCAGGATTGCATAACTACACTAGGTGCGAGACAAGAAGAGAGTGCCCTAGCATATGACAAAGAATATGCGGGGACGATCATGGCCTGGAGGAGCTAGCCTTGGAACGGGCGTTCACCATGCTGTCGATGAAGATCTTTGCCGGGAAAAGCCCCACTACCTGGCGCGCCAAATGTCGAAGGTCGTAAACGACACTTCCCCCGGACCTGCTTAGTGAGCAGCCTGCGGAGGTTCTTTGGATTCACGAGGTCTAGTCCCAGGAGATCGAACACAGTAGGATGATGAACACAGAGGATTTACATGGTTCGGGCCGCCAGAGCGTAATACCCTACGTCCACGGGAGGGTTTGTGTATTGCCTTGATTGAGCGTGTATGAGCCTTGGTCTAATTTTCCGTCCCCGAGTCCTTTTATAGCTCAAGGACTCTGCAGTCACAAGGTGGGCCCCGGGGCCCGACAGGTGGTCCCAGGGAGAGCCAAATCCTATACAAGATCTAGGATTAAGTGCTATCTACTTCCCTTTGCCAGGGGCGTCAATGCGCCATCCCGCCGCGTTGTGCGCCAGGGCTACACATAGTTGTTGATGATGGCAGGGCCCGTCCCGTCCGTCTTGTCCTCATGGCTTACTCGTCTGCCTTGCGTCGTGGGTCTGTACCAGCTACTTGGACAAGACAGGACACTAGAGCCTTGACTTTCGCATGCGTGACTCCGCTTCGCGTGGGGAAGGCGCGCGTACTTAATGCTTGTCTGAGGGGTGCACTCTTTCCTTTACTGCGGCCTCCTACCGCACTGAGTCGGTCTACCGCCATGTGGTTGCACCGGAGCCTGCCCCTGCGGGGAGTCGAGCGCCCGGCTGTACAAGCCACGTGGCGCCTCCGGAGCCCACCTCCGCGGAAGGGCAGAGGCTCAGCCCTGCGGGCCACGTGGTAATTCTGGAGCCCTTCCCTGCGGGGAGACGGGTCTGGTCCCGGGGGTTCTAATGGCTACGTGGCAGCCCCAGGGCCCGCCTCGGCGGGGAGGCGAGGGTCTGGTTTTGCCGACCACATGGCAGCCCTAGAGCCCGCCTCGGCGGGGAGGTAGGATCTGGTCCTTCCCTCCACGACGTGGCAGCCTCAGACTCTGCCTCCAAGTAGAGGCCAAGTCCTTAGCCGTTTTCTCCTTGTGCGCAGGACAGGTACAATTAAGCATAACTAAATAAACATAATCTAAAGTAAGCAAATTAACTAATTAAACATAATTAAATAAACAATTTAGCAATTTAAACCTAATTCAAACAATTCAATTCAATTCAATTCAAATTCAAATTTGAACAATCCAATTCAGTTCAATTCAAATCAATTTTGAACAATGCAATTAAATTAAATTTCAAATTTGAAAGGGAGGGAGTGGGGGTGTTTGGGGGGGGGGGGGGTCTATGGAGGGGAGGGGAGCCTCGGGGAGGGGAGGAGGAGGGTGGGGGGACCTCTGCAGGGAGGGTGAGGGGGCGGTGCTCGATCAGGGAGGGGTGGTGGAGGGGGGCGGGAAGGGGAGGTGGAGGCAGGGTCGGGGAGGGGAGTGGGGCGGGGAGGGGAGTGAAGGGGTGCGGCGCTCGGGGAGGGCGTGGGGAGGGTCGGGCCGGCGACGGTCGACCGGGGAGGGAGAGCGGCGCTCGGGGAGGGGGCGGGGGAGGAGGGGAGAGGAGGAGTTACCTGGCGGCGGCGGACGGCGACAGAGTCGGGCGAGGGAGCGAGGGACGAAGCGGCGCGCGGGTAAGGAGAAAGAGAGGCGCGCCCGATTAGGTTAAATTCCTAACTTACGTTGGCTAATAAATATAATTACATCGGTCTTTTTTACTTACGTCGGCTAGTAAAGCGGCCGACATAAGTTAAGCGTAACTTACGTCGGCTTGGCTTCTCGGCCGACGTAAGTCAGGGGCGGACCCACAGGGTATGCTCGGTGGGCCGTGACATACCCTGATCCAGTGATCAGCCAAGTTTACCGGGCGTCACTGAGTACGTGAAGGGCAGCTTACATCGTACGGCTGGCGAGACGCTTACGAGCACTCCAGTGGCAACTGTCTTTTCACGTAAATGAAGGTAGACGAATTGCACAGGGCAGGACGTGGGCACGATTGTCCAGTGATACGTTCCTTGCCGCGTTGGCATTGTTGGTTGCTCGCTTGCTATTTTTTCTACTTATGAAAATAACAACTGTTGAAAAGGATGTTTTTTTGTAATAATTTTAATGGAAATTAAGTTAAACAATAGATGGGTGACTTTTTTTGGATGATTGTTTGGACATATGTATTGAACAATATATTGTCTTCGAAGTTAATGAATATGATACGATTAAGACATTCATTTCATTTAGAATGTTATAATTAAAAAAGTTTGACAAATAATATGGTAAGTGTCTCTTGTATTTTTAATTTTGAACCAACGGAAAAGCATTTGAATTATTTATATTATAACTTATTGAATTTAAGATTTATGATGTCATTTACTGTCTTTATACCAAATTATTTTAGAAATTTTGTAATTATTTATCGACTCAATAAATAATTTAACTAAATTGCATATGAAATTTTATATGGCATACCCGTTCATGAAATCCTTAGTCCGCCGCTGACGTAAGTTCATGTTTTTTCCTGTCGGCCAACTAACTTACGTCGGCCGCCGACGAAAGTTATTTAACTTACGTCGGTTTTTTCTGACTGACGTAAGTTACTCTACTTTCGTCGGCTGGCCGACGTAAGTTAATCCGGCCGACGTAAGTGCTCGTGTTTTTTGTAGTGTTGGATCGGCAGCGCTCGGTGCCAGCGGCCGTGCCCGGCTCGGCGGCGCTCGTCGGCCGCGACCGCTCCCGAAGGGACGGCGCCCGCGCTGGGCGGCGGGTGTTGTGGATTTTGCAACAGGTGAAGCGGCGCATGCGCATGGTGACGGCGAGGCGGAGCATAGGCGCTCGGTGGCAGCGGCGTCGCGGCAACTGGCGGCAGCGGCGGCGCCACCAGCATGTCGGAACTGAGGAAGATGATGTAAGTTATATTTTGTTAATCCGTAATTATATGGATTATGTTAATCGTAAAATAATCAAACAAAAAATTATGATGGATTAAAACTATAGGACTATTTGTTAATTACAAGATTAATGATTAAAAAACAATAATTAGCTACTAATTATCTAGTGCCTGAAATTTTCTTAAATTTCGAGCACCTGACAAATAGACAAACCCAATTTTTTAAGATCGTATATTAGTACTAATCCATGTTGATTGTTAGTAATGGAAGCAAATATACTACTGATTAGATCAAAGGCGTAGTACATCCAGATGAATGTAATATATTTCACCGGATTTGGAGTGGATCATTAATCATTTTCCAACAGCAACATTTGAACGCCCGACCGAAAGCAAAAGATCTCTAGAACGCGGGAAACGTGTCAACCTGCGGAGGGCTGATGGAGCGCTCGCTCTCCCCTGGTATCTCTCTCGTCCACCAACTGATGATCACATGCGTAATTTGCGGCACTAATCAAGAATAATAGAACCAGCTTACTTTATTAAGATAAAAAGCTTGTTACACACTCCGTAACCATAGAGAATAGAATGAGTCTAAAATGACATATTATTAAAGTATGTATAGGAAGCTTTTTTCATGACACCGACGAGCAAGTTTCACCGACGATATATAGGTATCCTGAACAGGTAGAGCTTGCTTTGCACAGCAAAATCGGTAAGCAAAATCATAAAAGATGTGCAAGATTCGGATTAGTCGGAGCGACCTTGACGCTCATCGGCTCATGTTCCGCTGCAGGTTTAGACTTTTTCCGCCGGTGCTAAGGCGGGCGTACCGATTCGGCCTCTGCTTAACGACCCTGTTGTTATTTAAACTTTGAGTTGATTTCGTGATGACGAGTCAAGAAAAACTCTCGGTGGATTCGATCGGTCTCCCAAATTCCGATCGAGCAGGGTCCTCCGTTTCCGCACGGCGGCGGCGCTCTCGCGTGCCTTTTATTTGACGGGTTCTCGGAAACGTGGCGGAGACATTCGGCGAGTGGCGGCGGTGACCGAGTTGGCCGCCCTCGTTTGGTGGTGAACGAAGCGTAGCAGTTTTTTATCCACCGCCAGACCCGCCGCTTCAAGTTACTCATACAGGGGTATGAGTCTGCACATCACGGGCTCAACAGAACCTGAGATCACGCGCGCGCGCTTCAATCTGACCGACTTCAAGGCTGTTCGAAAGGAGAGTATTATCCTGACCAACTTGCCGGTGTAGTCGTTGCTTGTCATGTCATGTCCCACGCACCGATGAACCGTTCGTCCCAGGGTCAGCCTAGCTCGGAGTGGTCGAACATGTCATGCGACTATGCGAGAGAGAGAAAAGTGGACATGGTCCGTGCATGCACGTATGTATCGTGCGAAAATCTATTGTGTCAGATTCCCCTTTTTTTTCTCTTCTACTAATCATTATTATTAACAACCAGTCGATCGAACAGAAACGTATAGGAAGGCTCTCGCTTACGTCGAACGGGACGTGACCCAGCGACCGTGTCAAACTTTTAAGATTTTTTTTAAAAGAATATACAAGGTTGGATCGGATATAGGCTACGCCGTACGTACTTGCATTGCAAATCGGATAGATGCCGTCGCGATCTTGCCTTGCTCGTGATCGTGTACACGCTCGAGGCAACGGTGTACGCATCACCAGACCTGCCGCGCGCGCCTGCTACGCGTCGTACCTACGTCCCCGAATATCGATCACCTGCCGGGGCAGAGCACAGCGTCGCCGAGCCCGGGCGGGACAGCCACGGGAGCGCCGAGCGCGCTTCGAGATTCGCGAGGGGACGCGCCGCGGCGGACAAGAAGAACGGTACGAGATTTGGCGGGCCATGCGGCGGTGGTGGTGGGACCGGACCGAGGAGCGGGGCGGTTGGTGAGGCCCGCTCGGAAGAGGACCGCACGTCTGACCCTGGGATGCCACGTGGAGAAGCCGAGCGCTCCGACGGTCCTTGCACTCGAGACAATCAAATCGCTCCCTGGTTCATGCACACATTTCTTTTTAGAAAACGGGTTCATGCACACATTGATGATTATTGATACTCGGATTCAGGTATAGTATACGCTTCAAAAACCAGACAAATATCTACTACCTCTATCGCATTCAAACTTCGTTTTTAGAATTGGTCAAAGTTGACTAATCAACCTTTAATCCAAATTATAGAAAAAGTATTAACATCTGTCATATACACTCTTCGGATCTTTTTATTTATCACTAGTTAGTTAAAAATGAACTAACCGATGACAAATAAAAAGATCCGGATGAAGTAGAATGAATATGCTATGAAAACAAAATTCATGATCTACCTAATGGTATTAACATGGTGTTACAAAAAATAATATTTCTTTATATAAATTTGGTTAAATATAAACATAGTTGACTTTGACTAACTTTAAAAATAGAGTTTGAATGGTACGGAAGGAGTAAGAAGTATAAGAATGCGGAGAATAAGACTATTTACTATTTGTCAAAACAATCCGCTTGTTTAGTATAGTGTTTATTATATCATACGTGTTTGAGTTCCTTAACAAGACACGTTTAACCTTTTACCTTTGGGAAAACTTGACATTTCACATTGAAAGACCCACTTTTTTAGTTCGATATCGAGGTTTGTCTGATTATCTACCTTTATATGGAGGGGAAATCATTTTATTTGGCACAGGGTCAACAAGCTTATGTAAAGGAGAAAAACTTTGGAATCATTGTGATGGGTCAAGTGATCAAGTCTCATGTATGCTTTTGTAGAATTTGGATTGTTTTTGTAATCACACATGATCACTTGCTATTTTGTATCTTACAATAATTGATGTTTGATTTTTCACAGGGCAACAAAGTTCCTCGAAGTGGTTTTACAAAAACGTAAGATTGTTTATATTTTAATATTCTACTAAAAAACAACTCATGTATCATCACTTGAAAAAATCGCTAATTATGCGTGCTTAGCTAGTGCTGTTAATGTGTTTTTTTTTTACAAAGTTACTTTTAGTTACATTTATCAAAAGACGCATCATCGATACGCCGTTCGACACGTGTATCTGATCTGATAGCGCCGCAACCTCACGTCTTCTCGACCTCGATATATATTTGCCGCACCATCCTTCCTCCTTACTTTCCCCATTTCCACATACCTTGGCTAGGGTTTGATGTCGCAAAATCCCTCCCCTCACCGTCTCGTATGACGTGTTTCTTTGATGATGACCAGATGGCGGCTCGACTCCTTCATCACTCGACAAGATCCGTCGTAAGATTTATCTTCCATGCCTGCCTTCGACAATTCCCCCTATCATGATTCGATTGTCATACAAGGATTTAGATCTAAGGCTCGAGAAATGTCTACCGATCAAAATCTTAGGTGTTACCGTCGACGATTGATCCAGATCTGAAGTATATGCATCGATTGAAGATCCTCTTCGTCAGATCTAGGGTCGAATGTGATGTTATGCGTCAAGAATTGGTGTACTTCAAGTCGCCGTGTCCACCACCATTAGATGGTTAGTTCTTCACCTCCAATAAAAAGGTATGTTTTATTTACTTGTTTAAGTATGCCACCACTCCGAATTTAAGGTGTTAGCATCGACAATCCGATGTATATGCATTGATGGGGCTGCATCTTCCTCTTTCAATTACTCATGATTGGTGACCTTCTTTGTTATGTCTATGGTTGAAAGTGATGACATGTATCAAGGATCGGTGTACTTCAGATCGCTCCGTCACCCCGTCACCACCATTAGATGGTGTTAGTTTCTTACCTCCAATAAAAAAGGTATGTTTTCTATACTTGCACAAGTATGCTCTTGTCAATCTTTTTTATACGGAATTACCCATTCCCACAGTAGAAGATATTAAGTTTGAAATCCCAAGTACAATTATGAGGAAAAGAATAGACACAAAAGAGGAATCATGTCATGTCCATTTAAAATTCCCCATTTTTGTACATCTATGTATTACTATTTCTACTTTCACCAAACACAAGGCATGACGCTCTCACTAATCGGATAAATTTGCACGCATTGGAACCAAACCACGAATGCCTTTCCTCTAACAAAGTCGTAAAGGTGAAACTAAACACGCACGCGGCAAAGTCAGTAGTCGGACAAGTTCATTGTACTGTTGTTACGATGTTAGCTACAAGGAACAAAAATTAAAGAAGTGGGAAACAAATAATAAATGTAAGAAATCCTAAGGATGCGTGGGCAAGCGACCAGACAACAACCAAACAGAGAGGACACGGTCGCAGCGCAGGTCTCTCAACCCAAGCAGGAGCACCGAGCACGCAGAGAAGGAAGGAAGGAAGGAAAGGGGGAGAGGCGGCGTGGTGAGGAGGAAGAGAGAGGGGAGGCGCGTGGGGGAATAGATAGGAGGAGAGAGAAAACCAAAGGGAAACGAGCGAGGCAGACCAGAGAAGACACAAGCCACAGACGACGGCGGCAAAAATAGGAGGTCGGTCGGAGGCGACGAACAACGTCAAAAATCGTCCGGAGGAACGAGGGGAGCCGGGGGATCGCGTCGGAATTCCGGCGGATCGGCGGAATCCGGCGGGATCTGCGCGCTGGATGAGGGGTCGGCACCATGAAATGGTCCACATTGCTCAGTAAGGTCGTCTTCGCCGCCGGCCAGCAGCAGCAGCAGGAGCAGCCGCCGCCCCCCGCGCCGCCGCCGCCGGGGTCCCCGCTCCACCAGGCGGAACCGGACCTCGCGACCCCGCGGCTCAGCTCCGCGTCCGCCGGCGGGGACGAGGGCGGCGTCGACGCGGCGGCGGCCGGGAGCTCGCCCTCCGCCGCCGAGTCCCTCGCCAGGTGGGTCGTCCCCCCTCCCTCCCCTAGCCGAGTCAAATACTCTTTCAACGGTCTCGTATTCGTGTCGACTGAATCGAATCTAGCGGTGCCTAGCCAGCTCGGATGCGATCCGGTTGCTCGCGCTTTCCGGGGTCGAGCAATGGCGATCAGATTTGGATTCGGGGAACGTTTGATCGCACATGCTTGTTTCTGGCTAACTGTTTGGTGATTTGGTTGGTAGAGCGGGATTTGGTGTTATATTAACGTTTGACCTGTCGGGATTGATTTGAAGACGAACGATGCAACTGTTTGAGCTCGAACTTGATGATAGAGCTGCAGAATTCCTGGTTTTGCTCGTGTGCCTTGGGGAGGACTGATGCTAGACCAGGACAGTGCCTTTGGGAGAAATGATACTGGACTAGGACGGTGGTTGGGTGAGGCGTTAGCTGCCTCGTCAATTCGTGGATTTGAATGTGTCTGAAGACCGTGCCCTTTAGTCCTGGTTTTCTTACGCGCCTGCATGTGCTTGCCTAGAGCAGTGGAGCTGCTATTTTTTTTGGTTTTCTGTAAGCTATGTTTTCCTGGTAATTATACCGGACTAGACTGTGCCCATTAGTCCTTTAGGTTTTCTGTAAGCTACGTTTTCTTGGAAAGGGGATTGGGGAATCAATTTGTATGATAGTCATCTTTTACCTCTTAGTCTTGCCTGCGATCTCTACAAGGTAATTCATATATGTGTTTGGACATATGCATTCTCACATGGTAATATATCCAACATACGGTTGTAGTGCTTATGTTCTAGGTTACGACAGTCAATACAATATTTTTTTGTTTCTTTTAAAATTTTGGTTAGGTATTTTTGTTCTGACATTTTAAGTAAATGATGATCTTCTGCGGTAGTTCTCTATCTTAACATTCTTTCT
This sequence comes from Tuctoria greenei, assembly GCA_036927565.1. NCBI lineage: Eukaryota > Viridiplantae > Streptophyta > Magnoliopsida > Poales > Poaceae > Tuctoria > Tuctoria greenei. The sequence goes on from JAYESD010000003.1 coordinate 7,937,851, forward strand.
CTTGTACTCAGGGGAAAAGATGAATTGGAGTTGGACTTCAAGAGGTTCTGGGAAGAGTTCCGCTCTTCCAGCTCCGAAAAGGTACCCTGATGCTTGTTTCATTTTGTCAACTTAAATTGATAGCACACCTGTGAGCTGATCCTTGACATTTTGTTTTGTTTTTCCTATGCAGGAGAAAGAAAGGGCCTTAAATCTGGCAGTAGATGTCTTCTGTAGGCTAGTGAAGCAGCATTCCAGTGTAGCTCAGTTAGTTACAAAGTACAACCCTTTTCACAAGCGCACACTTTGATTTTTTTATTGATACATTCTGCTTTGTCTATGTAAGATAACTGAATACACGTCTTTTTCCCTCCTCTGTCTGTTCCTCAGGTTAGTAGAAGCACATGTCTTTTCTTTTGTTATTGGAAGAGCTTTTGTTACTGATGTGGAGAAACTAAGAATCCACAGCAAAGGAAGATCATTGCGCGTTGCTGATGTTATTGGCTTCTTTTCAGATATCACAGAGGTTTGTCCTTATATGGTTTACATAGTCCAATTTTCGAATTCCAGGGGCCATATGCCATCTGATAACTCTTTTTCGATCATCCAGCTTGGCATATGTCCAGGTTCGAACTTATTATATGCTGTTGAAGTTCTCGTGACAGAGGTTAGTGAAATCTACCATGCTAAATCTAATCCAAACACATTCAACTTGCATTTACACTATGTTTCTTGTTATCTGGTCTTAAGAGTACGCACTAAATAAAAGCAACATAATAGTACTGATACTACGGTTTATTTTAATTTTTTAAAGTTCATGACAGTGTTAAAGCGTTCATTGCACCAGGGAACAACATTAGTCATTTCGTAGCTCTTTAGTTTACAACGCTGTTATGCAGCTGCTGTAACAATCCTCTTATAATTTCATATTTGTTTGTATGTTGGAGGTCACTTTGGCTGCTCAGCCAGTGACACTGCCTGAGCCATTTGGAGGACACAGAGGATTCTAAACATCTGAATTATAAGTGCACATTAGATCACAAACCTTGTAAAAACAATGCTACTTGTTGTTTAGTGTAAAATATTGCTTCCGTGTTTGCCACCAGGAAATTCATTGGTAGCTTCGGGCATATTTTTTAAATGATGTTTAAAGAGCATCTCGTAACTATTATTGGCAATTGAAGTGTTTCTTAAAGCGTGCCATTATACTGTACTGTAAGACGTTTGCAACACTTGTACACATCCGCTTTATTGTGAATTGTTGATCGGCGTCCAAGTATTTTTTTTGGAGTGCGTGCTGGGTGGCTCATAGGTAAAATATTATTTAGTACTCCCTCCTTTCTCAAAAGATTGTCACTTTTAGTTCAAAAAATGAACTAAAGGTGACAATCTTTTGAGAAAGGAGGGAGTACAATTTAGACTTGCTCAAGTATATTTCCCATCCAAGGTGAAACATAATTTGCAAACTATTCAAATTAACACACATCTCTTGTCATGTTTAATTTCTTGGTTACAGACAAATGATAAGCAACCTTTATTGGACTCCGGTATTTTGTGCTGCCTTATATATATCCTCAACTCCCTATTGAGTCCTGATGAGTATTCTCCAAATCCCTCTCCTGTTGGCCGAGAAGGATCAAAAGGTGACAAAAGCAAAGACTGGGATCCTAAGCAATCACGACGACTTGAGGTAATTCCAATCTTCCGGTTCTCATGAAACAACAGTGCAATTGGAAGACCTTGCGATTTTTAACATTTCATTGCCTGCGTTTGTGTATATTATCGTTCTACAATATCCATCTATATCATGAGCAAGTCTTAGATTTATGTTCAAATACTTTATATGGTAACTTGACTTCTTGTCTTCCTTTCCTTATAGCTGATGTGGGCTTTGACTTTTCTTGTTTTTGTTCTATGGAGATTGAGGGGAGTGTTGTACATACAATGAAGGCACTGGCAAACCATCCATCTGCTGCACCAAGTTTAATTGAAGATGATGCTCTACAAGTTCTTTTTCACATGGTTGCAAACGGTTCACTCACTGTCTTTTCACAGTTCAAAGAGGGTCTTGTTCCCCTTCACACAATTCAGCTTCATCGCCATGCGATGCAGGTAAGTTGCAATGATGTAACATAGTTTCTTTGGAGGATCATGTTTCTGCCGTATCAGCAGTTGCTAAGGATATTCATAACTGAACAGGTTCTTGGTCTTCTTCTTGCAAACGATAACGGCACTTCGGCAAAGTACATCAGGAAGCACCATTTGGTACATTAAAATATCTATTATTTATTGTGAATGAAAAGCTGTTCAGTTCTTGTGTTTTTCATTGTAATTTTTGGCCTGACACTTAACATTGAACAATGCGTTCTTAGTTATTTGATCTTCATTCAGGAGAAAATATTATAGCTGTTATCTCTTGTCTAATGTAGAACATAAAACTCTTGACTGAACCAGAGAAACTTCATTGAAACATCTGTAGTATTTCATCAGGGAATTCTTACTTACCTAGATTGACCTTTTGGAACCCTGGATAAGCTGTGTAACTAGGGTGCCAACTGCCAAAGTGTCTGCCCCCCTCTTTCCCATCTCTTATTTTATACTAGTGGGTAGTGGCAGTTTCCCTTTCATATTTACTGACATGTTTAATTGTTTGCATATATTTCTGACTAATCTTCTCAACACCTTTTCTATCATGTTTTTTAGATTAAAGTACTCCTTATGTCTGTGAAAGATTTCAATCCTGAGAGTGGTGACGCTGCATACACCATGGGCATTGTGGATTTGTTACTAGAATGTGTTGAGTTATCTTACAGGCCTGGTAAATGTTGACATACTTGTCTCAAATGTATCTGAGTAGAATTGACTTGATTCAGTATTTTGAATATTTAAGGGTTTGTGTAACCCTTGTTGAATTTTCATCTCTACTGTCCCTTAATTTGCTTGGGCCTAAAGACTTTTTTGTTGTGCCCTAATACTTCTATTTTGGTTTACCTTTCAGAGTCTGGATCCATAAGGCTCAGGGAAGATATACATAATGCTCATGGTTACCAGTTTCTCGTGCAGTTTGCTCTTACACTTTGCAACTTACACAAAAACAAGACTCTCCAATCCTCACCCAAGTTAGTACTCAAAGGGGATGAATCAAATCCTTCTCAGAGATTAGAACAAGAAATGTTCTCATGTGACCTTTCACCTCAGTTGTCTAGGTTGCTTGATGTTATTGTTAATTTGTCACAAATCGGTCCTTCTGAAAATGCCATTGGTAAAGGTTTAAAAACCTCTCACACGAAAGGAATGGGTCACAACAGAAGCCGAACTCCATCTGCTGACAAATTTGATGAGATGATGGAAATAAGTAGCCCCAAGGTAAAAGATCTTGATGCCATTCAGATGCTACAAGATATTTTTCTAAAGGCAGACAACTTGGAAGTGCAAGCTGAAGTTCTCAATCGAATGTTTAAGATTTTCTCAAGTCATCTTGAAAATTACAAGCTGTGTCAACAACTGCGAACTGTTCCTCTTTTTATCCTAAACATGGGTAGCTTTCCTGCAGCACTCCAAGAGGTCATCTTAAAAATTTTGGAATATGCTGTCACTGTTGTAAACTGTATTCCAGAGCAGGAATTGTTGTCACTCTGTTGCTTATTGCAGCAACCAATTTTTCCCAGTCTTAAGCATACAGTGCTTTCATTCTTTGTAAAGCTCCTCTCCTTTGATCAGCGGTACAAGAAAGTTCTCAGAGAAGTTGGTGTCTTGGGGGTACTGTTAGATGACTTGAAGCAAAACAAGCTTTTCTTTGGGGATGAACAGCAAAATAAGGCCTTCGACTCTACAGAAAGGATGTCCAATGCAAGTAATTTTCAGCAGACTGTAGACAACAGAAATGCAATTCTCTCGCCGAAGTTGATAGCTTCTAGTTCCGCAAAATTTCCCATGTTTGAAGATGAAGGAACCATTGCTGTTGCTTGGGATTGTCTTTTCTATCTACTAAAGAGAGCTGAGCCTAACCAGCAATCATTCCGCTTGTCCAGTGGTGTTAACATCGTTCTTCCTTTCTTGGTATCCGAAAGCCATCGATCTGGTGTACTACGGCTTTTGTCATGCTTGATAATAGAAGATTCTCTTCAGGTGTGCGCTGTATTTGACTAAATCATTTTTCTTCTGAAATATCTCTAGATTAGGGGCCTTCTGCTAAATTCTCATGTTTATGGGTTCTCACTGGTGGACATGTTCAAGATGCACCTTTTCGTTTCCTGTGCTCACTGTATATTTCTAACCAAACTGATTGAATTTTGGAACTTGCCTTTGTTTTTTTTTAAAAAAAAAAATTGCAGCCTGCCATGTGAATCCCATTAATTTTACATATGAAAACCTTTGTTTCCAGGCTCACCCAGAAGAAATAGGGTCACTGATTGAAATCTTGAAGAGTGGGATGGTACCAACCTCATCAGGTTCTCAGTTCAAGCTTGATGATGATGCAAAGTGTGATACATTTGGTGCTTTGTGGCGCATTTTTGGGGCAAACAGTTCAGCGCAAAGAATTTTCGGGGAAGCCACTGGATTTTCTCTGCTACTAACAACACTGCATAGTTTCCAGAATGACAGCGAAAATGAAGACACTGAACCATTTTTGCATACTCATATGAAGATATTTGGGTTCCTATTGCGAGCTATGACAGCTGCAGTGTGCAACAATTCTGTGAATAGGATAAGGCTTCATACAATGATGTCATCGAACACTTTCTATGATCTTGTCTCTGAATCAGGGTTGCTCTGTGTGGATTGTGAAAAAAAAGTTATTTTACTTCTGTTTGAGCTTGCACTTGAGATTGTTCTTCCTCCCACCAGTAACCTGCAGGTAGAGAGCAATTCATCTGAAACCTCAGAGGATGGATTGGACTTCTTATCTCCAGCCTCATTTGGACTTTCAAGGATTGACAAGGAGCGTGTGTATAATCCTAGTGCAGTTGTTGTGCTGATTCGTTCCTTATTAATTTTTACGCCAAAAGTTCAGCTTGAGTTGCTGAAATTCATTGAGAAACTTGCAAGTGCTGGTCCCTTTAACCAGGAGAACTTAACTTCTGTTGGTATGGGCAAATTTATTCTTATTACCCTTTTCTTGTACTCATTTTGACAAGTGCAGATCACCTTATGCTTTAATTACTCTTTTGTTACATAGGATGTGTTGGCCTTCTACTTGAGATGATCAACCCATTTTTGGAGGGTTCCTCTCCTATTCTTAATCACGCTTTGAGAATTGTTGAACTGCTTGGTGCTTACAGGTCAGTTATATATCATGATATTCCATCACATTCTCATCACAACAATTCTTGTATTGTCATTTTATGATATTTCTCTCTCTTTTCTTTTCTTGGTTCAGGTTGTCTTCGTCCGAACTAAGACTTCTTGTGAGATATATACTTCAACTCAAAGTGAAACGCTCGGGTCATCTTTTTGTTAATATGATGGACAAGTTAATTCAAATGGAAGATGTCAGACAAGGAAATGCTTCTCTAGCTCCTTTCATTGAGATGGACATGAGCAAAACTGGTCATGCATCTATTCAAGTTTCACTTGGAGAAAGGACATGGCCGCCTGTTTCTGGATACTCCTTTATTTGCTGGTTCCAATTTCAGAATTTTTTTAAAAGCCAGTCTAAGGAAGCAGAAAAAACATCTAAAGGGGCCCATGGTAAAAGGAGTGGGCATGTTTTGCGCATCTTTTCTGTGGGCGCAGTGGATGATGCAAACACTTTGTATGCCGAGCTTTATCTTCATGATAATGGCATTTTTACTATTTCAACGGGCAACTCAAGTTCACTGTCGTTCCCTAGCATTGACATGGAAGAAGGAAAATGGCATCATCTTGCTGTTGTTCATAGTAAGCCGAATGCACTAGCTGGCCTTTTTCAAGCAAGTGTGGCTAGCTTGTATCTTGATGGGAAGCTAAGACACACTGGCAAGCTTGGATACTCGCCATCCCCGTTTGGTAAATCGTTACAAGTAACACTTGGGACACCTAGTATCCGTGGGAAAGTGTCAGATCTATCATCACGGCTCCGTTGTTGTTATCTATTTGAGGAGGTATTGACACCTGGGAGCATTTGCTTCATGTACATCCTTGGACAAGGGTACCGGGGATTGTTCCAGGACACTGATCTTCTGAAATTCGTCCCGAATTGGGCCTGCGGTGGGGAGGTAATGGCAATCCTTGATTCATTAGAAGTGGAAGTACCTGTGCCTTCAAGCAGCCAGCGTATCGATAGTTCAATGAAACAAGGGAGCTCTAGACTTGAGAGCAGTGGAATTGTTTGGGATATGGAACGATTAAGGAATCTCTCCTTGCAACTGTCTGGGAGGAAACTGATATTTGCCTTTGATGGGACATCATCAGATGCTTTTCGAGCATCTGGGACTCTTTCGTTGCTGAATCTTGTTGATCCAACTTCTGCTGCTGCGTCTCCAATTGGAGGTGTGTGAATGGCATGTACATATTTAATTTACATTGTATTTTCTCAATGGGGATATTCATTTAGTTGTTCATGTTGGCAGGTATACCACGGTATGGCCGGCTAAGTGGTGATGTTTACATTTGTAATCAGTGCACTATTGGTGACACTGTTCAAACAGTCGGTGGGATGCCTGTTGTGCTTGCTCTTGTAGAAGCTGCTGAAACCAAGGACATGCTGCATATGGCACTGGAGTTGCTTGCATTATCTCTGCAACAGAGTCATCAAAACGTGAAGAACATGCAGGCCTTGCGGGGGTATCATCTGCTTGCACTTTTTCTGCATCGGAGAATGTCACTGTTTGATATGCAATCTCTTGATATTTTCTTCCGCATTGCTGCCTGTGAGGCTTCCTTTCCAGAGCCACAGAAATCAAATATAAATCGAACTGCAAGCTACGCGTCTGGAATGTCCCCGGAGGGCAGTCTTGATGATCTTACCTTACCGAAGTTTGGTGATGATGTATCTTCTGGTGGATCCCATGGGGATCTGAATGATTTTTCATCTCAAAAGGATTCATTTAGCCACTTATCTGAGCTGGAAAATACTGATTTAGCTGACGAGACTTCTGAATTCATAGTCTTGTCAAATGCTGATATGGTTGAACATGTTCTCTTGGACTGGACTATATGGGTTGCTGCTCCTATATCAGTGCAGATTACACTTCTGGGATTTCTTGAGAGGATGGTATCGATGCATTGGTTTAGAAACCACAACCTCACAATATTGCGTGAAATTAATCTTGTGCAACATCTTCTTGTTACTTTACAACGTGGTGATGTTGAAATTCCTGTGCTGGAGAAGCTAGTTGTTCTACTAGGTGTCATTCTGGAGGATGGTTTTCTAGCTTCTGAGCTGGAACTTGTTGTAAGATTCATAATAATGACATTTGACCCTCCAGAGCTTACATCAAACCGTCAGATTGTGCGGGAGGCTATGGGCAAGCATGTCATTGTGAGGAACATGTTATTGGAAATGCTTATTGATCTACAAGTAACCATAAATTCTGAAGAGCTGCTGGAGCAATGGCATAAAGTTGTTTCATCTAGACTAGTCACGTATTTCCTTGATGAAGCTGTGCATCCAACTAGTATGAGATGGATAACAACTCTTTTAGGAGTTTGCCTAACATCATCGAATACATTTGCTCTTAAGTTTCGTACAAGTGGAGGTTTTCAAGGTTTGAATCATGTGCTTCCAAGCTTTCATGATTCTCCAGAAATATACTATATATTGTTCTGTTTAGTGTTTGGGAAGCCTGTCTATCCTCGTGTACCAGAGGTCCGCATGCTTGATTTCCATGCTCTCATGCCTAGTGATGGAAACTACGGAGAATTGAAGTTTGTGGATCTATTGGATACTATAATTGCAATGGCAAAAGCTACATTTGATTCGTTAATTATTAATTCTATGCTTGCACATCAGAATAACAATCTTTCACATCTTAACGACACCTTAGTTGCTGATCTTGTTGATGGGACATCAGACATGGGAGGTGATCTTCAAGGAGAAGCTCTGATGCATAAGACATATGCTGCAAGGTTAATGGGTGGTGAGGCAGCAGCACCTGCTGTTGCTACCTCAATATTGAGGTTCATGGTTGATTTGGCAAAGATGTGCCCACCATTTTCTGCTGTTTGCAGGCGACATGATTTCCTCGAGAGCTGTGTTGATCTATATTTCTCTTGTGTGAGGTTTGTACAATGTCCCTATACCGAGTTACTCATTCTAGATGTTTATATTAAGCCTTGTTTTGGTCATTAATGCAGGTCTGATTGTGCCCTGAGGATGGCAAAAGATCTAACAACAACTGCGACAGATGAAAAGAATATCCATGATGATGACCATGGAAGTACAAAAGACACCTTTTCAAGTTTGCCGCAGGATCAGGAACAATCATCTAGAACATTTAGTGCTGCAAGTTTCCCTCATGAGCAGAAAAGTTCGAGCTCAGAAAGTCCTGACATGCAAAACTCCTTTGAAGCTGCTGAAGTAAAAGCAGATGTTTCATCCAACCCGGAACCCAGCACTAAGTTGTTAAATGAAGAAGCACATAATTTTTTTCAGAATGCTCATGATCAAGAGCGGATCTCGGTCCCCAGTTCAAATGGCATTTCTGAGTCCCACCAACTAGCTGGTTCGCCAAACTCAGTTTCTGCGGATAATGTTGGATCTCCTGTTTTATCTGAGAGATCAACACGCAAGGTAGCTATTACCCCCACTGCATCCCCCATGGCACAATTCACATCTTGGCCTGGTAGTGCAGGATCAAATAGTGATAGTAGGCACCTGACAGCCTCTCCATCCATGTCTTCATCTATATCTCGTATAGACCTAGATTTGTCACCAAAGCAGAGGACAAATATGCAGGGGTCACCTGCAGTGAATACACTTTTCCCAATCAGTTCCAAGCTTTTGCTTGACACAGATGATTTAGGTTATGGGGGTGGTCCATGCTCTGCAGGAGCTACTGCTATTCTTGATTTTATTGCTCAGATCCTGGCTGACATTGTCTCAGAGCAGCTTAAAGCGACACTTTTTGTTGAGAGCATTTTGGAGTCTGTGCCTTTGTTTGTTGATGTTGAATCTGCTCTGGTTTTTCAAGGTTTATGCCTAAGCAGATTAATGAACTTCCTTGAAAGAAAGCTGTTGCTCGATGATGAAGAAGATGGGAAGAAACTTGACAAGAGCCGCTGGTCTGCCAATTTGGACCCACTCTGCTGGATGATAGTTGATCGTGTGTACATGGGTTGTTTTCTGACCCCACTTGGTGTACTACAGACATTAGAATTCTTAATGTCCATGCTGCAGTTGGCTAATAAAGATGGCTGCATCGAAGATGCTGTACCCCCAGGTAAAGGTATTTTATCCATTGCTAGAGGAAGCAGGCAACTTGATCCTTACATCCATGCCATATTGAAGAACACAAACCGGTTGATAATGTATTGTTTCCTCCCGACATTCCTTAAAAACATGGGAGAAGATGACCTGCTTGCAAATCTTGCATTCCTGACAGAAACTGGGAGGAATTTAGCATCTAAAGCTTACCAGGAAGATTTTTCCGTTGATGTTTGTACAATTCTCCAGCTTCTAATTGCCAACAAGAGATTGGTGCTCTGCCCAAGCAATGTTGATACTGATCTAATGTGTTGTTTCTGCATAAATCTAATGGCACTTCTCCGTGACAAGAGAGTAACTGCTCAAGACTTGGCAGTTGATCTTCTTAAATATTTAGTGGTGCATCGTCGCCAATCTCTGGAGGACTTGCTAGTTTGCAAGCCTAACCAAGGGCAACAAATGGACATTCTTCATGGAGGACTTGACAAATTGCTCACTGGAAGTACCTCGATGTTTTTTGATTGGCTCCAGAGTTCTCAGCAAACTATAAGTAAAGTGCTGGACCAGTGTGCTCTAATAATGTGGGTTCAATATATTACTGGCTCAGCAAAGTTTCCTGGAGTGAGAATAAAAGGAATGGAAGTCAGACGCAAGAAAGAGATGGGCCGAAAATCACGCGAATATGCCAAAACAGATGCTAGGCACTGGGAGCAGATCAATGAGCGGAGATATAATCTTGATTTGGTTCGTGACGTGATGTCTACAGAGCTAAGAGCAATTCGTCAAGATAAATATGGATGGATATTGCATGGAGAAAGTGAGTGGCAAAGCCAGCTCCAACAACTTGTTCATGAAAGAGGTATTTTCCCAATGCGTCAGTTATCTACGGAACCTGCATGGCAGCTATGTCCTGTAGAAGGACCGTATAGAATGAGGAAAAGACTTGAACACTCTAAATTTAAGATAGATACTATTCAGAATGTTCTATCCAGCAACCTAGATTTGGATGGTGCTAAAGCAACCAACAAAGAGGATGGAGACATGTTGATGACATCTGGGTCAGATACAATGTCAGGCTTGAATCTTTTGACCTATGACTCTGAGCAGAAGGAAGTTGATGCTGCTGATTTTGCATCATTCAAAGAGGATGATGACATATTCAAAGGAGGAAGTACAATGTCAACTCCAATTGGCTGGACTGATGATAAAAGCAGTATTAACGAACAAAGTCTTCACTCTGCGACAGAATTTGGAGCAAAATCAAGTTCCATTTCTTATCACATGACAGAGTCTCACCAAGGTAAATCTGAACTTAGTTCACCTAGAAGGACACCTTCAGTTAAAGGTACTGATGCAAGAACCTCAGAGGATAAATCAGAAAAGGAGTTGCTTGATAATGGTGAATATCTTATCAGACCTTATCTGGAACCCTCTGAAAAAATAAGACATAAGTACAACTGTGAACGGGTTGGTGGTCTTGATAAGCACGATGGAATATTTCTAATTGGAGAACTTTGCCTATACATTATTGAGAACTTCTACATCGATGATTCCAATTGCATTTGTGAAAAGGGCAGTGAAGATGATCTCTCTGTCATCGATCAAGCGTTAGGTGTGAATAAGGACATAATGGGAAGCAGTGAATCTCAACTGAAATCACCTTCCACGTGGGGTGCAACTGCAAAGGTTTCTCTTGGTGGCAGGGCATGGGCATATAATGGAGGTGCTTGGGGTAAGGAAAAGCTTTGTAGTAGCAGCAATCTGCCTCATCCATGGCATATGTGGAAGCTCGATAGTGTTCATGAGCTACTAAAACGAGATTATCAACTCCGCCCTGTTGCAATTGAGATATTTAGCATGGATGGCTGCAATGAGCTTCTAGTTTTCCACAAGAAGGAGAGAGAGGAAGTTTTCAAGAATCTAATCACCATGAATCTCCCACGAAATAGCATGTCCGTATTCTTAATCCTTTGCAGTTACATCTTTTTAGCCTTTGGATTTAGTACCATTTCCCACTAGAACTGAAATGTTTTCAAGACTATTAATTAATAATTTATGGAACTATGGTGGCCTGAAAGTTAATACGAATTCATGTCATCATCTGCCAGGGGGATTTACATTCTCATATTTCAGTGAGGATATTTACTTTAATTAACGGCTTGATTTGTTTTTAAGTCTGATGTTCTGGTGTTTAGGATTGTTAGTTTTGAAACTGCCCCACTTCCAACAGGATCAAGACACATACTAGTTATTTTTTGTGCTGTTTTCGCCTAGCTCGATAGGTTCCATAGTATAGTTGGCAAGCTTTTTGTTTCTGGAAACTGGATGTGTATTTTCACATAAAACCAAGAATATCAGTCATGCCTTTCTACTAGCAGAGTAAACATTTTTCTGCTTTATAAGAAATTAAGAACAATAAATGAGTTTTGTACTTTCTCACTTCCTCCTGCATAATCTCATGCTGCTATTAGGTGGGGATGTCATTGTATCTTTTGCATTCTGTGAACTATCTAAAGTTGTAGGACTTGAGTTACTGCTTTTACTGATCTTCAGATCTCTTTAGCATGGAATTTAGCTAATGAGAAGGAAACATGGCTTTTTACAGGTTGGACACTACAATATCAGCATCCTCAAAACAGGACAGTGGTGAGGGGAGTCGCCTTTTCAAAGTCATGGCAAAATCGTTCTCTAAAAGATGGCAAAGTGGAGAAATTACAAACTTCCAATATCTCATGCATCTGAACACACTTGCCGGTCGAGGGTATAGTGATCTCACACAATACCCAGTATTCCCATGGGTTCTTGCAGATTATGAGAGTGATACTTTAGATCTTAGGAACCCAAAGGTATTTCGTAAGCTTGATAAACCTATGGGATGTCAAACAGAAGAAGGAGAAGAGGAGTTCCGCAAGAGGTTTGTTCATTTCACAATCTGTATTATTATTTTTCTTTTAATTAAAAAATAATATTAGTAACTTTGCTGAATCTAAAAGGTCTATTCATCTATCAGTTAATGCACTCTATTTTGTTTCTTTCAGATATGATAGCTGGGATGACCCTGATGTACCGAAATTCCATTATGGTTCTCATTATTCAAGTGCTGGGATTGTGCTTTTCTATCTTTTAAGGTTGCCCCCGTTTAACACTGAAAATCAGAAATTGCAGGGCGGGCAATTTGACCATGCAGACCGATTATTCAACAGTGTGAGAGATACATGGGCCAGTGCTGCTGGCAGGAGCAACACATCAGATGTGAAAGAACTGATTCCTGAGTTCTATTATTTGCCTGAATTTTTAGAGAACCGGTCTAATCTGGACTTGGGGGAGAAACAATCAGGAGAGAAGGTAAGCTTTCACAGAAGTGCATGAACTAATCTTACAGTAAGGGAAGCCCAATTAATCTTGACAGTAGATGTAGGATGGTACCGCATAGGTCACATCTGCTGAAGGCAAGCATGTGACTTCTTTATATAATGGTTTCAGGTTGGTGACGTAGTCTTGCCACCATGGGCTAAAGGAAGTGCCAGAGAATTCATCAGGAAGCACCGGGAAGCCTTGGAGTCAGATTATGTATCTGAGAATCTACATCATTGGATTGATCTAATTTTTGGATATAAGCAGAGAGGAAAGGTATTGCACATCTCAGATTTCTGCATCTGCATTTTTTGTCTATGGTTGCGTTACTATTGCTGTGATCATACTTTTGGGTTTAAAACAAAGGCCGGTCATATTTTGTAGGTTCATACATTTGTACCATCTGACCCATGTTTAGCGTGTCCATAATTTTATTTTTGTTCTGGATCTTGAGCAGCATTATAATGAATTAATCAATCCTTGCACTTCATATTCTACGTACAATGACTTGTCATGTGAAGTAGAGAGTATTCCTGGTTGTCGTATTATGTAGAATTTGCTGGTGCAACTCATTTTTACTTATGTGATTTGTGATGGTTATTTTCTTCCATACACGACAGGCAGCTGAAGATGCTGTCAATGTCTTCTATCACTACACATATGAAGGCAACGTTGACATAGATGCAGTATCAGATCCTACAATGAAGGCTTCAATACTGGCACAAATCAACCATTTTGGTCAGACCCCAAAACAGTTATTCCAAAAACCACATCCACAGCGACGTACTGACAGGAAAGTCCCTCCTCATCCTCTACGGTATAGCGCCTATCTTACACATCAAGAGATTCGCAAGACAACATCATCAGTATCCCAGATTGTCACCTACAATGATAAGATCCTAATTGCCGCAGCTAACAGCTTGCTCAAGCCAGTAGCTTACAGCGAATACATTTCGTGGGGTTTCCCTGATCGAAGCTTGAGAATATTAACTTATGATCAGGATAGGCTTCTGTCTACGCATGAAAACCTTCATGGTGGTAGTCGAATTCAGTGCACTGGAGTGAGCCATGATGGCAACATTCTCACCACAGGTGGTGATGACGGAGTTGTTGCTGTTTGGAGATTTGTGAAGGATGGCATTCGCCGTTTCCTGAGAATGGAGAAGGCCTTTTGTGCTCACACGGGCAAGATAACTTGTGTCTATGTCAGCCAGCCTTATTCATTAATTGTCTCAGGCTCCGACGACTGTTCGGTGATCTTATGGGACCTGACAAGCCTGGTCTTTGTCAAGCAGCTACCAAAATTCCCAGCATCAGTGTCTGCGCTACATGTGAACAACCTCACCGGTGAGATTCTAACTGGAGCCGGTGTTCTTTTTGCTGTTTGGAGCATCAACGGTGATTGCCTTGCCGTAGTGAACACCTCCCAGCTTCCTTCTGATCTCATCTTATCCGTGGCAAGCACGACAAACTCAGACTGGCAGGACACAAACTGGTACGTGACAGGTCATCAAAGCGGTGCTGTTAAGGTGTGGAAAATGGTGCACTGCTCGTCTGATGAGGCAGCAAATAACAAAAGCAAATCGCCTGCAATCACCTCCGGGGGGCTAGGCCTGAATGGCCAAGCACCAGAATATAGGCTTCTCCTTCAGAAGGTGCTCAAGTCACATAAGTACCCGGTCACTGCTCTTTGTATACCACCTGACCTTAAACAGCTTCTGAGTGGAGATGCCGGTGGTCACTTATTTTCATGGTCACTAAAAGATGACAGCTTCAAGGGTTCATAGCAGCAGAGAAATAACATGATCCATCTGCACATATAGAAATGGTGATTAACTTATCTCTGGCTCCTCTCTCATCCAGAACTGATGAGCACTGGTGTGCATCTGACAAAAGAGAACAAAATTGGCCGCGGTGTGCAGAAACATGTCATGTAATGTTTCCATGGATGCTCGTGCCCCAGGCCATCGTAGTTGTAATACTACAATGGAATCACATGAAGGATAAAGTGGATGAGGCTCGAGGCATCGATGCACAGACATCATAATCTTATACTGTGAATTATCTGGTGGTTTTGCCTTCTCTTGTTTTTTGAGGAGAAAAGGATTCATGTGGGGTCGTAGGTGCCAATATTTGTAAAGTTTGTACAGGGTAATTTCGGTGGTGCCAGTTGAGATGGATGGTGATGATGATGTATTTGTCGATGTTTTGTTTGGGGAAGCGAGGAAAGGGGTGTTAGGTTATTTTTGTTTCTCCCTCTCTCTCCCCTAGAAGTGTTGTTGCCCATTCATTGACTGGGTGTAATTTGAGCACCCCTTGGTTCAGTCAATACATGCAAAAGATTTTGCTGAACGAAGCGATGCGCCCCTGGCCTTGCCTCAGAAAAATCGTTTTGGCATGCGGATTTGATCTAGGTTAATCGTTCCAGGATTTGTGCATGATCCTATTATCTCGTTGGAATGCTACTGCTATTTTACCTGTTTATCGTTCTTTATACAAATGTTTCAGAGTCACGAATGATGAATTGACAGGAAAAGTTGCTCCGTTTTCCACCAGACAGGCGGAAAGGATTAGTCAAATCACCTCTCTTTCCGAGCACGATACGTTCGGCACAAATGTGCAGACGCACAAACACATCACAAGACGCGTCAGTTGAATGGTGTTCTCCAGCTTTGGTGATTCGCTAATAATGGTCATGGGTGTTGATTTTTTTTAGAGATTTGTGAGTATTGATTTAGTTTTTTGCCCTTCTTTCTTTCGAGATGCTGGTATCTGAAGGTTAGCGTAATCCAGACTGATCTGCAGGATAACACGGAATTATCCTTACGACTGCCCACGTCAGCATTTATTTAGGCTACATATTTTACAACCATAAAAATTTTACAATCACGAGCTAAGACAGGAGCATATTTCTTTTCATGTAACCGTAGAATATTACATTTTTAGATGATGAACCGTAGAATAATATTAGTTTGGAAGAAGTTTAGTTTAGAAAGGGATCCTCTGAATGCGGATGCCCTTTACGGTGCCACTTCCGATCCTGATCCTGAGGTCCTTGCCTGCATGAGATCATCGATCAGACGGTGAATGTCACGCCACGAAGACCCGTTCTCGGCGACCGCCGCACGGGCGCGCTCCGCCAGCTCCCTGGCCACGACCTCCGTCTCATCCCGCTGCCCCTCCATGAACGTGGCCACCGCACGCGCGATCGCCTCCGCCGGCACGGTCTCCGCCTCCTTATGTCTCACGCTGCGCACGCCGCCGTCCCACACGCGTGAACCGAACGCCGCCACCTCGGTGACCAGTCGCTCGTTGATGAACTGCTCGAACACCAGCGGCCACGTGAGCACCGGCACGCCGGCGGACGCGGCTTCCAGGACCGAGTTCCAGCCGCAGTGCGTCAGGAACGCACCGACTGACGGGTGGGCCAGCACCGCCAGCTGCGGCGCCCACCCGCGGACGACCATGCCGCGGCCGGCGACGCGCTGCTCCCACCCCTCCGGCGCCCACGGGCTGTCGTTCGAGTCGTCGGAGCGGACCACCCAAAGGAACGGCTGGTTCGAGGCCTCCAGGCCCAGGGCGAGCTCACTCATCTGAGTCACTGAGAAGTGGGCCCAGCTTCCGAAGCAGACGAAGACCACGGACCGGCTCGGCCTGCTAGACAGCCAGTCCAGGCACTCCACGTTTCCGTCCCCGCCGCGGTGCACGGAGGAGAGCGACGGTTGGCCGACGGGCCCGACGAAGTAGGCACGGCGCGCGTCGACGCGGCTGTACTCGTCGCAGTAAGGCTGCTCCAGGTCGACGAAGGTATTGACAATGACGCCAAAGCCGGCGAGCTGCGACGCCTTGAGCCGATCCCACAACATGGAGAGGTGATCGTCTTGGACCAAGAAGTCAGGTAGCTCGGACACCGGGATGGTGATCTCCTTCCCGGGCATGGCCGGCACGGACACCGGCCCTGCGTCGCGGCCTCCCCGGACGATCTCGGCGCGTATGGTGACAAGGTTGTTCATGGCCAGCTGCGGGAACACGCCGACGGGGTGGAACGTGAGGCGCGGGACCCCGAGCTCGGCGGCGACGTCCGTGGTCCACCAGAACGGCACGTCGGCGACGACGGCGTCGGGGCGGTGCTCCCGGAGCAGCGCCTCGTGGATCGGCTGCGACAGGTCCACGGCGCGGTACACCCGCCACTCGTCGTGCGCGGCGGCGCCGCCGAGGCACTCGACCCCTTCTCCGAGTCCGACGTCGGGGAACGGGTAGCGCAGCACGTGAACGGCGTGGCCCGCGGCCGCGGCGCGCGCCACCGTGGGCTCGATGAGCGCCGCGTTGGCCGGCGTGACGACCACGGTCGCCTCCACCTCGGCGGGCCTCGCCGCGGCGATGCGGCAGGCGAGGTCGGCCTGTGGGATGAGGTGGCCTCGCGCGAAGAAGGGCAGGAAGAACACCCTCAGCCTCTTTCCCGCGCCCGGCGTGCCCATGGGGACCTGGAGCGAGCAATGAAACTATTTAATCATGGTGATGGGAGGGGATTCGAGGTCGACGGCGTACCTCGGAGCACGTCCTCGTCGCGTCGACGCTCCTCAGCCGCTGGTCTAGCGCAGGCGACGGGAGTCGCGTACTGCAGGCGATGCGCGAGGTGAAGGGAGTGAAGGAGAAGAAGAAGCTCGATCTGATCCGGATGGAACGCGTACAGCCGGCTATTTATACCAGCCGCGCAATGGTGGGTAATTTTCTCTGAACTACAACGGAGGTTGGTTTCTCGGCCGCAAAAGCTCGGGAAGCCACGGAATGAGAGATTTCATCGTTGGCTTCTGGATGTAACGGTGGAATGCTGTATGGTGCAGTAGTGTTGTTCTAGAGCTTGAAAACATATGGCAATAAAAAATTACTGTTAATTACTCGTCCAATTCCAGCCACTAAACATGAAAGTGGCGCGGGCCAGGCCGCCAGCCCGCTGGGCCGGTCTGCGCCGCTTCCGCGAAAACGGCCCAGAGGCCACCCGCTAGAGAGATGCGGCGCCGCAAGGCCAGCCGCGTGCGCCCGTCGCTTCAGCCCGCTACACCTTCTGTTGAGCGTTCGTAAACCCTAGAGAGATGGAGGCTCCGCCACCGCTTCCACCCGCCAGAGAGATGGAGGCGTCGCCGCCGCCGCCATCGCAACCAGGTATGAGAGTCTCACTATTCCGACCTCCGCCGCCTCGCTCTCTCTCTTCTTGCCTCATACTCCAGGCTCCGGTTGAATCTTTACATGCGCCGCCGCCGGACCCTATGAGCGAGGATGTTGGGCACAACCGTCGCTATAATGTTGCCCCGTCACCGGCGAGTTCACATTCAGTGGCATATCGCCCACTCGCCGCCTTCTACAGTCAGGGTCTCCTCAGTTCATCGCTCCTTCTACCGTCGGCCAGCCACCATCATCGTCAACATCCCGCCTGGCAACATCATGTCCTACTGCTCAGGTAACAGATGTTCTTTCCTCATGCTAGTTTAGTTGGTTCAGCCATTTTCTTCCATGCACGTTTTGGTCAAGATCGATGAACTGGTTCATGCAATTGACGCAGTGAAGTCGAGCTGAGAAATACTCTTGCATTTATTTAGTGTTGTGTCTTCATCAAAATGTTTATCAAACACACTCTGGTATGCCAATACCTCCACAACTGAACTTGCTGTTAGAGTAGTTCAGCAGCAATTCTCGAGTAAGAATTAAGATAAAGAATGAAGTAAAATTTTATGTGCCGATATAGATTTCTCTAAAAGCAACCTAATTAGGTGTATGGATTACTCCACTTCATCTTTCCAGTGTTAAGAATAACTGAAACACGTCTATGAATAAAATAATGAATGCTACAAAGTGCTATCATCAGAGTTCGTCACAACATCTGTAATCTTGAGTTTTTTTATAATGGCAATGAAGAGGTAGCCAAAACAATCGATTTATAACATCTAGTTCTTGGTAATAAATGCAGTATCCCAATGTATTTACACCAAACATGAAGTATTTTAGTTACTAGTGTAGGATGTATAGATATACTCACTTCAGAGTTGAAGGACCGTATAGTGATGTCAGAAGCAATAGCACGATGTTGTCATGTATCTCTGGAAGACTGCAGTTTTGCATCTCCAACCTGACCTGCTCCAACATATGTTGCATCTCTGTCCATTGCTCAGATTCTATTTCAAATATTTTGTAGGTCTTGAATACCGAGGTCAAGCAGAAGAAACCATTAACAAAGAAGTTCACGTCACCGGTGGTGAGGATGGTGTCATCGCCATCAGTTATGATTATGAAGTCTCCAGGAATTAGGATGATGCTCTCTCCACCATTTGGTTCTCCATCAGCAGCGGTTAAAAGATCTCCAACTCCAACACCTTCACATCCCATGAAGCGTCCTAGCTCTAGTGGTAAGCAAAGAGCTCCCCAACACCGACTCACGCGTATTTGTTTTTATATCATTTTTTGTTATAAAGCATGCTTTATACACAATTGTTTAGGATCTTCACAATAAAGTAAAAGAAGAAAACTTATGTCTGGAATATGGCTTGATTTTGATCCTATTTATGATGGTAAAGTTGTTGCCGAAGCTAAATGCAAGTATTGTAATAAAGTATTCAATGTACGTCGAACTAATGGCACGAGTGCTTGTCTTAGACACTTACTTAGTTGTGATGGCAAGGCTAAGTTAGATAAAATGATTCACCAAATGAGTTCATCTAAACCAAGTGATGTTTCTTTGGAAGATTGGAAATTTGATGTTGATGTAGCTCGGGAGGAATTAGTTATGTTGATTGTTATACATGGATTGCCCTTTAGCATTGTTGAATATCCGAAATTCAGAAGCTTTATGGCTAGCTTGAATCCATATTTCCCCCAAATTTCTCGGATCACCATCAGATCGGATTGCATTGCTTCATATGAGAAAGGGAAAACATCACTTAGAGATCTCCTATGTAGCAATCTAAATTATAGAATTTCTCTTACTGCTGATTTGTGGACCTCAAACCAAAATTTGGGCTATCTTTGTGTCACTTGCCATTATATTGATGCTAAATGGAAACTTTTTAAGAGGATAATCAAGTTTGCTTTGATTGAAACCCCACATGATGGTAAATCATTGTTCAATGCAATGTTAAGATCAATTCATGAGTGGAATATAGAGGATAAGATATTTTCAATTACTCTTGACAATGCAAGTGTCAATGACTCTTTTGTGAAATCATTGAGAGAGAATCTTTCCTCTAAGGGGTTGCTGTTTCAAAAAGGAATAATCTTCCATTATCATTGTGCTGCACATGTTCTGAATTTGATAGTGCATGAGAGTTTTGGTGTCATTAGTTTTGTTGTGGATAACATCAGGGAACACGTGAAATATGTCAAGAGTTCACAAATCTTGAAAGGAAAGATTCGAGAAGATGATTAAACAACTTAGTATATCTTCTGTGAAGCGTCATCATCTTGATGTTGCCACTCGTTGGAACTCTACATATGAGATGCTTGATTCAACTTTCTCATATAGGAGAGATTTTGAATCATTGGCTATTAATGACTCTCAATATATTCATGAGCCTTCAGATGAAGAGTGGAAGCTATCGAAGAAGCTTTGTGATATCCTTAAGACTTTTTGTGTTGCAACAAAAATGGTCTCAAGATCTAACTATCCAACATCAACCTGTTACTTCCATCAAATGTGGGAGGTAAAGAAGGTCTTAAAAAAGGACTCATCAAATTCAGATTCGAACATCACACTGATGATAACCAAAATGAAGGAAAAGTTTCACAAATATTGGGATCTCTCATACCTTCAAATTTGCATTCCTGCTATTCTTGATCCCAGATTCAAATTGGGTTCCCTGAAGTTCCGCTTACAACAAGGGTTTAAAGATAAAGCACTCATTTATTTCTCCAGATCGAAGAAACATTTCGGGGGATGTTTGAGGAGTACTTGGAACGATTTGGTGACTTCTCTCATGAGATTGCACATGGAGTTAGCAATGAGTTGGATCTTGATAACCCTTTGGCGGATTGGGGTATGCAAGTAAATGCACAACAAATGGGAAGAGTGGGTGATCTTGATCGCTACTTAGATGAGGAGTTAGTCCCTGTATCAGCTGATTTGGATATACTGCAGTATTGGAAGATATATTCATCCAAGTATCCTACTCTTGCACTCCTTGCACGTGATGTGCTAATCATTCCTGCATCAACTGTCCTATCAGAGTCTGCTTTTTCATGCGCTAAGACTATTAGTGACTACAGAAGTAGGTTGGCTAGTGGCACAGTAGAAGCTCTAGTATGCCCGCAGAATTGGTTAAGAGAAAGTGGTACAATTACTTTCTTCCATATAAAAATTTTAAGTTTATGCGCTAAATGATAAGTTTGTGTCTAAATGAATGTTGCATATGTTTCAGAAACTACTTTTGATGACATTGCTGGTAATGTCTTTGGAGAAGATGATGATGATGACGACGATTGTGGCAATGTCAACGTCAGGTAATGTTTGCTTGCATGTCATATTGATTTGATTAAATTGCAGTTTTCTCATTACTTGTGTTCATCACTTTCTTGTGGGCTTTGATAGTGAACATGGACCTTCCTCCCAAGTCCCAACATCTCAAATTTGAAGGTCAAGATACTTGCAACATTTTGAAGGTATGTTTTTTCAGTGGTTAGCCCTATGATTGTGAATGTTGAATTCAAGCATTATATGGCAATGCAAATGGTTTCTGTTGAAAAGCCCGTAAACCTACCTGTGTGAATTTTGCCTTTGCATCATGGTACTACTGGACTCTGCATAGCTGTGAGAAGGGTTTCAAAATCATGTCTTGTACTCTTGTGAATCATGGTACTACATAAAGTTTCAAAATAACATGTACTGCTTGAGATAACATGCCCTTAGCTAGGCGAGTACCCATCTATTCACACTGTTATTATACTGATCTAAATTGAAGCACCATCAATCACGTTCTGCAGTAGACGGTCATTACAGGTTTATCAAAAGCACTTCCATTCTAAAATTAGTAACTGCAGGTTTATTTTTTTCCGATTCTGTTAGTCATAGGCTTGTTTGTATTTATACTCATGCAATTGAATAGATGTTGCTTGTCGCTGCATTGTCTTGGTGTGTTTGGATGACCTAACTGAGCTGGAACTCATATGGAAGCATTATTTTCAAAGTCATCTAATCTACTGAAGTGCAAAATATGTTTGGCAAGTTGCAAGTACGCATGTTGTGCAATCTTATCTGGAATTCTTAAGTAGTACTCATATTTGGTAATATCATAACACTGCTCTAAGCTAATGTTTGGATGTTCTTCTCTCAGCTCAAGGCGTCTGAATGGCATAAGAGTGACTGGTTCCTAAACCATTTTCTTGTGACCTGAAGCATTTTCTTGAAGACCCTACGTTGTTACCCTGAAGCAATTTCCTTAAGACTTGGGACTGCAATGTAGATTGTTTGCTCGTTGTCATGTTTATTTTTCTATTTCTGATACAATGCATGCTCAGCCCTTAAAGTAGTGCTGGTGTGCAAATACAATGCTCACCTGTTGTCTGTCTTGTTTGATCTACTGAATGTTTAATCCCAGAACAAATTGAAGTAGGTGTTGAACTTAATACTTCTGATCCTCTATTAGTTGGACGAGTTATCTTCTTTTCTGGTTAAAGTTTCAGTTTGTGTTGATTGAGAAGAAGCTGCTTCTTGACAACTGGAGCAAACACTCTTTGGATAATGAATTTATGTCACTACCTTAATGTCTGAAATTCTGAATACTTGTTCTGTTTGAAATTCCTAATGAACTAGTAAGATTGTGTCTTAACATATCAGAAAATTCACGGTAAGGTATGCTGCATATTGTAGTAAATGGATATCCGCTAGGAATTATATGAAATCTACTTTCTGTCGGCCTTACTTTATGTAGACTGATTCCATTTTGATTATAAAAACAGATGATGATTTACTGACTAGTTATGGCTCTGTGGTTTAATTGTGATTAGATTATATTGTTCTAGAGCATGCAGGTGATGAGGCCTGTAATAATATAACCTATTGAGGAATTGTGATCATTTTCCTACGTACCCATACAGAGTCTCTCTTGTACTGATCCAGAACTAGTACGTTACTGTAGTGGTTTGCGTAAGCGTGTGGGTTAGCATTTATCTCCAATACCCACCAATGCGCTGAGTCTTAGGCGGGCTGACGGCCTTGTGAATTGCCGAGCGAACCGCGAATTGGTGAGCGAGCGCGGGGAAACATGGCGAAGGTGGAGCGAGAGAGCGCGGGAGAACGCAGCCTGACGGACTTCGCTTCGCGCCGCAATTTTTTGCGGGCTGGGATGCGGGTTGCAGCGTCTCCCGCATCATATTCGCGGCGTTCGCGGGGGCGTGGCGAGCAGCCGCAGCCCGTCCAGCTTTCATCCTGACCAGCAGCGAATGGCAATCATGCAGATGAACATCCCTTCTTCTGGAAGTACACCTCTTTAAAGTGTGGCCTGACATTGAATTGTTGTGTCAGAATCTCAAGTTGGGTTGTGGCAACTCGAACGCACCGTTTTATTTCGTGGGAGACTCCTGTTTTGTGCCTCTTTTCAGACGTGTAATAATTTTATTTGTCTATTAATTTATCTACACAATGTTCAAACTACCTATGATGATTAATAAAATTATGACATGTCAGCAGAACCACGTGAGAGATCACGAGGGGAGTATAAAAGCCGTGTACGGTTTCCTAAAGATACCAGTGTACTTCTATGACAAGAATAACATCCATCCCTTCATCTTACACCTCTGTCGTTATTCAGTCTAAACTGAACTCTTCCATGATCCCTAACCCGTCATCCTCAGGTTGCTTCTACGCCACCTTCGGGGAGCTGCAGAGCTTCCAGCACGAGGATTCATACCGACATGAATGTGATCTCATCTCTTCACATGTCACTATATAGAGTTCGGAAATACTTATTTTCATTATTAAAAAAATTACACCAAACAAACTATAAAAAACCGGTGTTTTGTGTTACATATGCCTCCAAATCTGGTGTTCTGCGAAATTTATTTTTTTAGACATAGGATTTTATTTCCACGGCCTCCTGTCTCTGTCGGACTGAAATCTTCCAGAGTAACTGCACTACAATTACTGCAGCTGACAGGTGGGTCCCGCTCAACCTGGTCGCACTAATCAGCTGCAGACGATTTGAGTCCGTCTCTGTCCTCCCGCTCCACACTTCTCTCCTTCCCCGTACGAAACCCTAGGTCCGCAGTCCAAAACCCCGGCGTCGGCGCCGGAGCCGACGTCGTCGGTGGCGCCCCATGGCCCCAGCCTCCTCTTCCTCCGACACCGAAGACCTACCCTCCCACAGATCCGACGCCGCCGACGTCGCCGGCAACGTCTGGGACCTCGCGGCCGTCCCCCCACCCCCCGCCGGCGGCCGCGAGATATACATCTACCGCAACACGTACAACCTCGTGCCGAGCTCCGTCGGCGGCGGCGGGAGGCTCAGGTCGCTCAGCTTCTTCGGCAACGATGTGGAGGTGCTCCCGCCGGACGCCGGGGGCGAGCTCGACGGGCTCGAGAGCCTGCAGGTCAAGGTGTCCGCGCCCAGGGTCTCCGCCGCGCCGCTCCGCCGGATGCGGTTGCTCAAGGAGCTCGAGCTCTCAATGGTGCCGCCCAGGCCGTCCTCGTGCTCTATTCTGGCCGAGATCGCGGGGCTCAAGTACCTCACCAAGCTCACCATCTGCCACTTCTCCATTAAGTATGTGCATAATCACTAGCTCAGTTACCAGGTCCTAGTGTTCAGCGCTTCAAATTGTTGTTGCCGTGCCAGCTGCCAGGCAAATGCTGCTGCGTTTTCAGTGTTTTCGAGCCTAAAGGCAGCTGCTCTGTGTTTTCTGCTGGCATTTTGGATTTACTTCAGTAACATAGCGGTAGGGGAAGCTGAAATGGTGTGCACAACAAAGGTTTCGATCTGAGGCAGAGTTTTGCGATGCTAGGTAGCTTATGGTGACCACGATTGCTTTCACCAAGTGCTAATTTAGGTAGAAGAAATCATTCATCTTGCTTTTCATGTGTAGCTTTGCTTTTGCCATAATACTTGTCATGACTATGTCTTTCCGGATTTTCTTTTTCTCTTGCCTATCTACAGTAAATCTATCAGGGTAGGTAATTATTACTCCCTCTATCCAAGTATGATCAGTGCCTAAGCACTAAGAAGTCCAAAATTGATCTGTGCATAACCCACCAGATGACGTTTCCACAGTTGTCATGTGCATGCCTCTTCAGTTTTCACATGCAAGGCTGTGGCTGGTTCCATAAAATGATGCACACTTAATAGTTTAGTTAAGGAATTAATGGAGTCCGTTCAACACCTCGATCTCCACCGCCCCCGCTCGATCTCCCAGCTGGCCGCCGCCATTATTCGAAGAATGGAGCAGCTGCGTCAGCCGTCAGGTTGTTGACACCTGAGCGCTCACCTTCGCTGCCATTGCTGCTTCGACGAGCTTCCTCGCCAAGTGGAAGCCCCTCCATCGCCCTCGTCCTCCGCTATCGCCCGCCACTTGTTCATCTGCCGTCCACTGCCTGTTCATCCGTTCTCCGCCACCCTCGCCTGTTCTCCCAGCCATGTTGGCGTCAGGCTGCGGCCTCCTCCTCGGTGACGCAGAGAGGCAGCCGGCAGGCTGTTGGCCTCTTCCTCCTCGGTGATGCGCCTCCTCAATCTCATCCCTCCGCTCCTCCGCATCTATTTGCGGTTAATGCGGTTAACCGCATAACCGCACCAAACTAACCATAACCGAATCGTGCGGTTAATGTTTTTTCGGTCATGTTCGGTTATCAATTTTCGTCAACCAAATTAATCGTTAACCGAATGAACCGAACCGAATCACCCGGATTAACCGAATGCCCACCCCTGTGCCCAGTCAAAATTTGGTTCAGTATATTTCAATTTTATTAGGTTACAGATCGGTGGTCATATTTGCATTTTTCGTGGACCGAATATTTGCATGGATCACCTTTTTATGACCAGACTGTTTGTCATTTCACTAAAATATGTTGTGGTGTGGACTAATCTGTTGAGCACATGCCTTAAAATCTCAATTTTAGATACCTTTTTGTTAAATGTAATGTGTTCTACTCACGGCATATAAATGTTCTTGTTTGTAGAGTGTAAGTTTTATAATTTGGCTTTTCTGTCTTGGTAATAAGTATTAGGTGATTTGGGTAACATGCTTGAAGTTATGTGATGATTGTTGTGTTTCATTTTGTTACTTCGAAACAGAGTTAGAGTATTGATAAGCAAGTGCCATGGTAGCAATTCTAGTTATGACTTATTCTTTACATTGTGTCAAGTTACTAGGCCTTCTTTGGAGAAAGGAAATGGTGATATCTTATTTCTTTATACACATCTACAGGTACCTTCCTCCTGAGATTGGCTCCCTCAGGAAGCTCCAAGATCTCGATCTCTCTTTCAATAAACTGAAGAACTTGCCTAACTGTATAATTGAGTTGAGTGCACTGAAGTTCCTTAAAGTGACAAACAACAAGCTTGTAGATCTACCCTCAGGAATATCCTCTTTAAGATGTCTCGAAAGCCTTGACTTATCAAACAACAGATTGACTTCGCTTGGATCTGTTAAATTTGGTTCTATGCTTACGCTCCAGTATTTAAACCTTCAGGTATGTTATCTATTTGCTATGCCTTCTCTCACGAGTTAAAAATTACATGTTTGTTTCTTCTTTATTATTTTCTATATTTTGATTGCACCTTCCATTTCATTCTTCCAAGTTTCTTGTTTGTTTTCTTTGTTACAGTTAATCCTATTTTTGGATGTGAGTCGGATTGAGGCTGATGGGTGCAGCTGAGGAAAGAAATAAAGAGTACTAGGGATAGAAATAATTTCTGCAGTTTTAGAATAGGTTTAAAGAGTCCTAGTAGAGAAGGAATAAAGGGTCCTAGTCAGACTGTGCGTCAAGTCCTAGTAGGACTACACATGTACCCCTGTATAAGCAAAGGAATAGAGAGGTCGCTGGACAATGAGAACCCGTGTCGTATTTACAATGGAATTCAGAGCTTTACGTTCAAGATCCAATCTGCTGCCCCTAGGAGGACGTGCTCCAGGGGGAGGTCAATCCAGCCCCAAAGTGCCCCAAACCAGACGAGAGAGAAGAAGAGGGGGCAGCCAATCCAGCCTGAGGCGGCCTCAGGCAAGCATGGCGGCGCGTGCACAGCTCAGAGGCATGGTTTTGTGCAAGCTGCAGCACGGTGGGGTGATTCATGCCAAGGCGGGCGCGAGTCTGGTGGATCTCGATGGGATCAGGGGTAAGGTCAACGGCGTGAGGCTCACACGTATTCGGGGGCGGCACGGCACGACTCCGAATCGAGGACTTCTCGAGGAAGATTGGAGCAGGGATCGATGCCCCGTAATCAACCAATTCTTGGACACTCATGGACGACTTGGAGCTCAACAACGCTCGTGGCAACGCGACTTGGACGCGTGGATAGGCACGAGCCGGCGAAGATCCAAGCAGAGTCGACGCACGTACGCAAGCAGATCTCGGGGGAGCTCAGTGGCATGTGGTCGTGGGGTGGCTCCACAGCAGGATCAATCATGGATTCGTTCGCCGCCAGCGTTGTGAGTGAGGCGGCCGTGTGGAGTTTGTCGTGGCATAGGTGTATCTGGCTAGAGGTGTACCCTTTGTTCGCGGCAACAGGGGTGGTTGTGAGCATCTCATATCGAGGTGTGTTCGTGATGTTTTGGAATAGGTTTAAAGAGTGCTACTAGAGCAGGAATAGAGTCTTAGTCGGATGGTGGGTCAGGTCCTAGTAGGACTACTCATGTACCCTTATACAAGTAAAGGAATAGTGGGACTGCTGGACAATGAGAACCAGCACCGGATTCCAACACTATTTGCTCTTCTTTTGCTAAATTAGTTATTCTGTAGGTTCATTTACAACGTCGGGCTTGACATATTCATGTGTTTTCTGTTAAATATAATGAATAATTATATTTAAAGCAAGAAGTGTGTGACATATTTATGTGTTGTCTTTGTTGTCGTTGATGTTCTTGTTAGACTGCACTTGTGTTAGGGTACTATAGGGGCAGTTTAGTCCTTTTGTATTAGGCTCCTTGGCCCCCAAGTTAGGGTTCCTTGGCCTTAAGTCTTGTACTCATATATATGTACCCCTTGGCTGATTAATAGATTATCTATTCCCCTCTAATTGTTCTGTTTAAATTCAAAAGCCACACACTGACACTTTCTCTTCCATTTCAAGTTTAATAGGCTCTCCCACTATAATGAGATTCCAACGTGGATATGCTGTGACATTAGGGGAAACAGTGAAGCCACAAAAGGTTGTAAGTCACAGTGTTCCGCTGCAGGAAGCATGATAAGCTTATCAGAATCTAGAAGTCTGGGTCACGGTTCAGATGGTGCCCTTTCATGCCCCCACCTAGAAGCTTCTCCAAACTTGAAACATCTTTCCTCACAGAAACTAAAGAAGGGCTGGAAGAGGAGGGATTGTCTGCAACAGAGGGCTCGCCAGGAACGTTTAGATTCTAGCAGGAGCAAACCTGCCACAAAATACATTGACGAGTTGGCTGTGAACATGGCAGGAGATATATGCCCGTTTAGTTTGCATGATATGGAAAACAAATTAGAGATAAAAAGAATCGACGAAGAAACTTCTGTACATGATTCTTTGAAAGAAACAAGTTCTATATCTGAGGATGCATCTTCTATAGTTGATGATGACTTGGATGGAGTTATAAAAGATAGTGGCATGATGTTACAGGACCATCCCAATGATGAGAAACCTGGAATGAATATGAGAAATTACCATGATGACAATTCTTGTATCAGTGTGGACCCTAGTTTCAGCAGAGGCAGAATCCGTAGAGTTGAAAATGAACTAGAGGATACTGCTTCATCTGCTCACGATGTTGGTGAAATTGTTCAAGAGAACTCTTCAGAGTCCAAGTGTACTTCAAGATCTAAAAGGCACCCTGATATGGACAGCAATCCTAAACCTAGCAAATTCCCAAGGCCAATTGATGAGTGCTCAAAATTATCATATAAGTACAGTGTGGAATCATTTTGCAGCATAGATGACCATCTACCAGATGGCTTTTATGATGCGGGGCGAGATATGCCCTTCATGTCACTAGAGGAGTATGAGAGGAGTCTAGGACTATATGCACGTGAAGTTATTCTTCTGGACAGGTCAGTGCCCATGTCTATCTGTTATATGGTGGATTTTGCATATAATTTATGTTCTAAATATTCTTTCTTTTGCTTAACTCAGAGAAAAAGATGAAGAATTGGACGCAATAGCTTCGTCAGCACAATTATTTTTATCTAGTTTGAAAAGGCCAAGCTCTTTTGAAACAGATGAAGATGAAGGACATGATTTACTGAGGGCATCTGTGCTTGCTTTGTTTGTTTCTGACTGCTTTGGAGGTTGTGATCGAAGTGCTTCGCTTGGAAGAACACGGAGAGCTATCGTTAGTTTGAGGAAGGAGCAACCTTTCATTTGTACTTGTTATGTTGGAAGTGTATGTGACATCAGCGAAGCTTCAAAGCAGACTAATACTCTTTCCGGGCACTTTGATTTTACTGGTCTGTGCAATAGATCGATACATATCATCAAGGAAAGGAGGAATTCAGGTATTGTACCAATAGGGGCACTGCAATTTGGTGTTTGTCGGCACCGAGCTGTCCTAATGAAGGTAATTACTTTGTTCCCTGTCCTGACTTCTATTCTATGTTTTTCCTTTTTTGGGGGCAACTTACATTCTGTGTTTACTCCTTGAACGTCACAACTATATTCTTTGCAGTATCTATGCGACCGAGCTGATCCACCTATTCCTTGTGAGCTTGTTAGGGGACATCTTGACTATACACCTCATGCTTGGAATGTTGTTCCTGTTAGAAAAGGGAATGGCTGGGTAAGGATGATTGTTGATGCATGTTACCCCAGCAACATAAAGGAAGAGACAGATCCAGAGTACTTTTGCAGGTAAGCACCCATTACTGATGTTTCTTTTGCTATTTCATTACTCCAAATTAAATTGTATCATGCCTCTACTGGCATATAAACAATATTTAGTTGCTCTATTATAATTTTATGTCTGCCAGGCAGAAAATACTGCCTGTAATGCCCCATCATATTTAACTAAAACAGCTAATTTTGAGCCTTTAGATGCTTATTATATCTATGAATAGTCTAAATAGTGATTTAAATGTAGAGTACCAACATATGAAATAAAAGCTCTGATGTCAACTTAATACTCCAAGAAGAGATGATAAGATACTGGATGCTGGACATCTGCCATTGCAATGCTTTATTTGTAATGAAGGTGAAAACATATTGCACGTGCTCTGTTTACAAAATTTTCAATTTTGATCTATCGAGCTACCTATCCTGTCTGACCAGTTTTCATTTGGTTATCTCTAACCTCTTTGAAAATATCGTCAGTTTGAGGTAGGAAGTTGGTCTTTTTGTATTTTTTCAATTCTTGACTTAGCCATTACTGGTAGATGCTCCTTTGGTCTTTATATTTTGTTCACCTGATGTTAGGGGGGGGGGGGGTCTTATATGCTGATCTTTTACGGTAGGACGTAGGGGGTCTTATCTTGACTTAGTTGTTCCTGGTGCTCCTGCAGCACCAAAACTATCTGTGTTCTTGTTTCCAACAGTAGTACTCCTTTAGTCCTGCTGTTACGGGGAGTTGTTGAGAGCGAAGTATACATGCTGGTTCGTTTTAAGTCCAACATCTATCACCCTAAGTTATTTTATAAATTATCTTCATGTGCTTTCAGGTATATTCCGCTCAGTCGACTTCATGTTGCACTAGACACCAAGAACTATACTTCTCGGTGTTATTTTCCTTCTGTTTCACTGTGCAGAGAAATTGAAGTTACAGCTTCAAGTTCTGTCTATCACTGTAAAATTGGTGATGTTGATGCTGCAGCAAAGGTAATGTTCATTTCCCTTCATAACTTTGGTTCCGTTTATGTGGTATCATTTTGCTTGATCGAGTTCCTTGACATTGTTATCAAACACAGGTGCGATATTTAGATACCCACAGTGCTTCAGATGATGAAATTAAAAATTTTGAATACAAACTTCTTGGGGAAGTAAGAATGCTGGGTGCTTTCAGAAAGCACAAATCCATAGTGGACATATATGGACACCAATTTTCTTCTAAGTGGGTTCAAGATTATTGTGGTAAAGAGTACAGGATTTTGCAGTCCATAATTTTGATGGAATATGTAAATGGGGGTTCTCTTAAGGTAAAACCATTTGTCGTTTTTTGTGACATTGATGTATTATTTCAATACCATTCTTGTGAAGTTGTTATTTTTTAATAACTGGAATTACTATTTTCTCAATAGGGTTATTTAACAAAGTTACTTAAAGAGGGCAAGAAGCACGTGCCCATTGACCTAGCATTTTACATTGCCCGGGAAGTTGCTTGTGCATTGTCGGAGCTGCACAAGAAGCTTGTTATTCACCGTGACATAAAAAGTGACAATGTTTTGGTTGATCTGAATTCTAAGAGTGCTGACACACTGTTAGTCAAACTCTCTGATTTTGACAGATCCATACCTTTGCATTCTTTGTCCCATACTTGCTGTATAGCCCACCTTGGTGCACATCCACCCGATGTTTGTGTTGGGACACCTTGTTGGATGGCTCCAGAGGTTCTTCAAGCCATGCATGAAAAACACCAATATGGACTGGTAAGCATTTATTTGAAAAAAGTCATGTTTCGTTCGCGATCTTTATTCTTTAATTGTGCACACTAGCTGAAGTTGTTTTATATTAATGTTCTATATAATCTGCATTAATCATTTTAGCTGAGTATGCCATTATTTCCTGTCTGGCATCAATTTTCACTATGTTTTTAGCTGAGACATCAATTGTTTTGCAGTATCCATTTTCATACAGTAACAGCTACTTTTGGAGACCATTATTTGCATAATCATATACTAGATGTTACTTATGTTACTGAATCCCCAAGGGAGGTTTGATGGATGCGATCTAATATTTCCTTGATACAGGAAGCGGATATCTGGTCATTTGGATGTTTTTTGTTTGAGATGCTTACACTTCGGATACCCTACCAGGAACTACCTGACTCAGAAATATATGACCTCATAATGGTAAGGCCGATTTTCATCAGAAGTCAGCTATTGTTTTTGTAATTGCCAGTATGGATGTGTGAATGTCTTACCGTTTCTGTAATCTTATGCCTTCAGAGGAAGAAACAAAGACCAAGGCTAACTCAGGAATTAGAAGCATTCTGGGCAGTGGATGAGCCAGTTACGAGGCTGAAGTTGGGGATCACATGTGATGCTCATGCAGATAAATTAAGACGCCTAATAGATCTCTTCTACCAGTGTACCAGAGGAAATGCATCCAGGCGCCCGAAAGCTGAGCAAATTTACAGTTCATTGTGCTCCTTACCCGCATGTTATGATATGAGGTGAATCTTTGGATCCTGAACCAGAAATCTTATGGCGATAGTGAACCAGATCAGCAGAACATGGCAGGTTAAGTTGGCCAGTTTCAGCAGGTCATGAGATCTGGCGAACTTCATCACTTGATAGTGAACCAGATCAGCAGACCGTGGGAGGTTGAGCTAGCTGGTTCCAGCATGTCATGAGATTTAGCGGACTTCATCATTTTTTAGCTCTGACATGTTTTCTGGCCATGTTACTACTCTTCATGAGTTTTCTTTGGATGGCAGCCAGGCAGAATATGAGAAAGTGAACCACGGCATCAAGTCAGTTTCGTAGCAGCATGTCATCCATGTAGTAGATTTGTCACCATGTATCTGTTATGTCATTCATTTTTGTTCTCAAATATCGGCCATCATCATTTGATGGCGTTTATATAAGTTATTAATTTAGGCCGTTTGCTGCTCCATGGCATTTGTCTGCTAGACTGCTGCATCTGCCTTCTGTATGTGTATTTTTATTTTGGTGTAGACTGTCAGTCCATCAGTGTTTTGTTGCCGGCGTAACATTTTCGAGTGCTGATGTAACTGCATCGCGAGGTTATTTATGCTGATTTCTCGGCTATTAGGCCAGGTGTTCCTTTTTTTTGTCTTTTTATGTTCAGTAGTACTGTTAACTCTTCATCTTGTGCAAAATATTGGCATTGCCCATTCTAGGCAAACTGTTCCAAGTGCTATTTTGTCGTTACAATGCAATCTGACGGTAAATGTCTGTCAGAATTTTGCATTGTAGGTTGGTGGCTCTAGTATGCTGCAGTCCCTGCATTTTTGTAACCACTCAGTATTGTCATTGTATTTTTTTTTCTAATGTCCGTGTAATTTATTTGTGCTGATTTCAGCAGCCTATATTCAGCATCAGCTCTTCGTCAACTACAATTTGACAACTATTTTGTCGTATTATGTACAGTAATACGGTCGTCGTTCGTTGTATGGAACCTAAACTGAGTCACAGTTTCCAATGACCGCAGGTTCAGCTGAGCTTGCGCCGTTGGGCTGGTCATCGTTCTTCCAAGATGCTGATCCAGACCCTACACTCTTCTGAAAACCCCAGTATTCTATGCAGAGCCTACGTCCTGCAGAGGCTTGATCTTTGACTATCCTGCGTCTCTGCATGGACCAATCTCTAGTTCTAGACTTCTAGTTCTAGCCTACGCCGTTTTTTTTTTTAAAAATAATTGCGATTTGGCTTCTCGAGATCGAATTTGTTTGCAGGCCTGGACAAGATGCGCAGTTAATTCCTGTCGACGCCTTGGCAGGCCGAGGCCATGTTCGCGTCCTCCGCGCCGCGCCACGACGACCCCCTCGGCACGTGCCGCCCGCCTCGCGTTTGACTTGGCGCCGATTGGTCGGGCCTCGCGGCTCGCCGGCAGTTGTTGGCATCGCGTGCGTCTAGGATCCCATCTCAGGGTCAGCGACAGGGAGGGCATAGTTTACCACGTCGAGCCCCGTCTCGGCCGCGACCCGCGGCGGCGCCCATGTGATCCCTGCCCGTCGATCCGGCTAGCTGTATATATAAACGGCAAGCCAATGGCCTCTCTCGCTACTGCTAGCACTCCATCCACTCTCAAATTCGATGAAGCACCGCCGCGCGCGCCGGCTGCCGGCCGGAGGCCGATGTTCCGGCGTCTTCGTCGAGCTCAGGCTGGAGCTGAGCCAACCCGGGCTGCGCGGAGAGTAGTACGGGTGGGTGCCCAAGCGAAAGAGTGAAGCTGCCAGCATGATCTAATAATAAGTCAGGTAAATAGTCAGCTCGGTTTGGCTGGCTTCCCTTTGTGCTGGCTAGATCATGCTGTGACAGTTTCACTCCTTCCCTTGGGGCACAAGGAAGCCGACGAGACGGACAAGGTCGGTCACAGGACGCGACGTAACAGTCGTAAGGTGTGCGTATCTATGCCTCAAACCTGCATGCTTGGTGCAGTGAAGGATCATCTTATCATTCTCTTTCGGTTCTTCTCTCTCCCCCTAAATTGCTGTCTATCTATGCATGAAAGTACAGACTACGTCTCTCGATGTTGGATGTTACACTTACAGGACAAAGCTGCGACGACTCGGGACCGTTCTGGAAGGAGTAAACAAAAGCAGTTCCATGTTGGCCGGGCCATGCCATAACCTACGGCTTCAACCATCAGCTGCCTGGATCCGAGGTGCAGTTTGTGTTTGTGCCCCAAGGCCCTTGGGCCTCAAAGAACGAGCAATTAGGGACATATTTGCCACTTGTGTGGTGTTAATATGTAATATGAGGAGCTATTAAGTACAGAACAGAAGATTGTATAGCAAGATCTTGGTTGTTATTTTTAGATGATGGAAAGTTCTGAGCTCCCTCCAAGGAGGTTATGGCCAAATTACACTTCCAACATATTGTACATAACAAGACAACGATAACTGGATGACTAAGCACACGACTATGGACTGAACTTTGTAGGCCAATATTGCGGCACGTTCATCCCTTTACATTTTTCGTAAGTGCACCCTAGATCTAGTGTCCACAACTTCCTATGTAGAGTACCTGCATTTAGTACTCTGAAATTTAGCCTGAAATTTGCTCCCACCGGGAATCGAACTCAGGATATGAGTAATGCTACTCAGATCTTGATTGTTATACATAAGGTTCCGTATATTTGTTAGGTGAATTTCAGACAACTGATAATTAGCAGATAATTATTGTCATTAACCACTAATCTTATAATTAACATTAACTCTTATTCTATATATTAATCAATCAGAAAATTAGTTTGTTTGATTATTTTTAAGTTAATATAATCCTTACAATTAATACAAATTAACAGATTACAAAATCACATTACCTTCTTCCTCATTGACGATGGGCGCCGCCGCCACACTCTTCGTTGCCCGTGCTGCTGGCGTCGTCGTGAGCTCCCACGCCGCCTGCCGCGAGCTATTGGCTCGCGCTGTCGAGATCTTACGTCGGCGCCGTCGCGCCACCGAGCTCCCGCTCCTGCTCCCGCGCCGCCACCGCCCGGTGTCGGGTGCGGATGGTTAAGAGAAGAGAAACAAGCAAAGGTCTTTGCACGAATCTTGAAGCAGAATCAATGATCGTCTGAAACAAAGTTGGATTTCATACACATGACAAATATCATTCTCCTATACATAAAGAACATATATGACTTTAAAATAATATGAGCATAGTATTTCATACATATATGACTTTGTGATTCCTTTTATATGCAGAAAGTTCTTACTACATTACTCATGTTATACATTTTGTAGTTTTTGCCATGTCTAGTAATTAGAATAATTGCTTACACTAAATTTGTTCCTGGTCGAACTTTCTTGATGTTTTGAACTTGTTGCATGCTCACAAGTGCTTTTAATTATAAAGAATTAATCAAGTAATCACCTCACATGTTGAGTTTTTATGAACAAATATAAATTGAGAAAAGATCAAGAGAATATGCATGCATCGCACTTCTTCTTTTGATATGGCTTATCATTGCACTTAGATATGAACTTGGAAGAAGTTATGTATGACTAAAATCATGTCCTTAACATTCTGATTGTCAAATGACATAGGCTTGGCTTGGCTGGTTAGAATAAGGCAGATGCGGCATATAATCTTTTGCAAATATCATATGATCTAAATTTGTTCTTTGAAAAATAATAAAATACAGCAACAAGTGTCATGCTTTCAGGTCTTAAAATAGTTAAGTTTGTGAGATCATGACTTTCTTAAATTTAAAATTACATTTGATCTCTAGCATGACTTACACTACTTTATGTATTTCATTGATGTGATAGTGTAAGTTATTTGATAGTATGACTTGGATGAGCTTTGTATTATATGTATATGTTATAATATGCTCATAACAATTAAATTTCTTTTTTGTACCTTGTTAAATACATTGTCAAATGGAGAGAAATTGATCACATCTTGCACATATTCACAAGTGTTTTCGGCACGATTCTTCTCAGAGGGAGAAGTATGCAAGGAGGAGAAATATGTATAAAGGGGACAAATTGTTTTCAAAACTTTTCATATGAATAAGCCAATGTTTGAATTTTAAATGGTGTTGCCAATGCATTCATCAAGGGAGAGATTGTGAGACCTATGTGTGTTGAATACATTGGCTTTTACGATAAAAGTTTTGAATACTCCCAAAACATCTTTTGATTGCAATTGTTCTGTTTTTATCTTGCAATATTTCAAACTTATTTTACACTTATGGAAAGTTTGCTTAGTATTCTTTTACTAAGTTTTTGGTGTGTTTTGGTGGTTATGGTTGATATCATTTTACTATGGTTTGCAACATGCTTATGTGAGGTGCTCACGTAAGATGTAGTTTTAGAACTAACGAGAGTCAAGTCGTGGACTTGTGCTCGAAAGTATTGGTTATTTATTCATGTGCAGGTGTTGCTTGAGTTCAAGATATGACTGGTGACGGGATCCATTGAACTAGTCTTAGGGAGAAGATGAGGTTCAACAATCGAGTTCGGGAGGAATTGTGGTTGAGTTGATCGGGAGGTCGCGCAGCATGTATGAATCAAGAACAATGCATATGAAGGTATCATGGACGTCGTTGGAAGGTGTTTGCACGTCTGCAAGGAGTGCATGGATGTGGATACATGGTTCCGAGGCGTGATGAAGAGATTTGGACGTAAAGAATTGGTCGGAAAGGTCCAACTGACTAGGTTATGGACTCAGGCTGCGGTTGAGTCGTGTTTGACTCAAATATAGAAAGTTTTGAGTTGGTTACGATAGGATTTCGTGTGGGTCACGAATTTGAGTTGTTTTAAGAATGTGGGATACGTTCCTAAGATGTTTGGAAGTCTTAAGATTGCTTCTATATGCATATAGAAGAGTCCTAAGCAGTTATGGAAAGTTTCGATTCGTGAGTTGAGTAGGATTAGAGTCCTAGTTTGAGTTGAGTTGGCCTCCGAGCTGGTTATATAAGCAAGGGAGTCCAGAGCTCATGGTAGACAACTTTTGGGTTGTTACTCTTGTGTTCTATTGAATAAAGATCATAGTTTAAAGGAACTTTTGTGTCTTGTTCGTCCGACTTATTTCAGATAAGTTTTTCTCGTCGAGTTTCTGCACAATACTACATTTCTTTGGTGGTTTTATCATAACTCGAGATTTACATATCCAATTGACGTGATTCTTTTTGGGTTGTCTTCAAAACTTGATTATATATCATCTGAAAAAATTTCACGATCATTGGATTTGTGGTTTTTGATCTACATGAGTTTGTTTGTAGTATTGCAGATCTGTTTTTTACTCGGTAGAAGAGATTGACCTTTGTTCGATCTTTTGATCGTAACATGAGTTTCGCTCGACGGATTTGAGTGATTCTTGTTGTGTCGTCTTCATAACTTGATTCTCTCTAATATCTATCACTTTTGTCATGGTGAAACACGTTAGATTAGTCTCACACACGATTTCTTTAACAAATCATTTTTCTGCCGAGGGGTTTTCATTGCTTCCGTTGAAAAAGTTTTAATCTACCATTCACCCCCCCCTCTGGTAGCTTTTCACGTGCTCTTCGATCCTACACCCTACCATGTGGAACACCTTCGTTCCTACAAAATGGAGCGGACGAACTCGTCCCACCCGAATGGCGTGGGCTTCCTTGACACCCGCCTCCGCTCCCGAACGCTCTGCTTCTCCACGTCACCGCGCTCTCCCCGCGTCTGCACTCCTTTCCCCCGCCCCATGTTGCCACGAACTCTCAAGTCAGTTCCAGTAGCAACAACAACAACCAAAGCCTCATAATGTTCTCTGAGCAGCCGAAGCCAGCGGACCAGGCGACACACCCTTCACCGCGACAGTCATAGAGCGAGCAACCACCTGCAGCGCCACGCGACCGTCAGCACGCACAGGATCCCGATCGGTTCCTCATCGTGTGGCGCCTGCCGCGGGGTGTTAGAGGTAGGAGCTGATCTAGAACGTGAGGAGAAGGAGGAGGAGCTTTCGTGCAGAGGAAGAAGGAGAGCGGCAGAAGTACAACAATATAATCATTCGGTTTTTCCTTGTCCCCCGTTCAGTTACAACCCATCAGTGTTTATATTCAATTTGCTCACGTGTGCCCTAGTAGAGGGACCACACCGAAGACAGGAAGCGAGTGCTGGTCTGCCTCGGCCAAGAACCACATCGAGGCCTGTTGTCCTCCGTTGGTGCCAGGTTGGAATGGTACTCGTTCTCGCTATCGTGCTGAGGAGAGGCCGAGGCAGTCACATTCCCTCCCCCTTGGAAGCCTCCTTGACCCCAACGTCGAAGGAGTATGGGGAAAAGCTTGATGAAGGCTATCGTAATCCTCCCAGGTCGACATGTCAGCCGACATGTGAGACCATTTCACCAGAACTTGGCGCACAGGTGCATACCCTTTGGCGAGAAGGCGGTCCTGCAAAATTTGTTCCAGAATTTGGAAGTCAGCAGCATTGTCGGGGAAGGAGGAGCAGACCTGAGAACTCGTCGATGCGCCGTCTTGAGTTGTGATACGTGGAAAACATGATGTATCATTGAAGTAGAGGGCAACAGGAGCTTCTAGGTGACTATTCCAACGTGATCAGGGATTTGGAATGGGCCGAATAACTTGTATGCGAGTTTTTGACAGGATCTTCGACATAGGGAGTGTTATGAATATAGGGCTTGTATTAATCAGGAGGTCTGAGGCCTCTATAAATAGATGTACAGGAATGGTCAATAAACATAAAAGCCCTTATGCAAAAGGGAAAATATAAAACACACCCATTTGCGACGGCCAGAGGCGGGCCGTCGCAATTTAAGCTATTTGCGACGGCTGGCCGTCGCAAATAAAACCAGCCGTCGCAAATGATCGCTTTTCCTGTAGTGGAGAGGGGGAGAGGAAGAGAGTGAGAAGATGGAAGTTAGAGAAAGAGGAAGAGTGTGAAAGAAAGAAAGAGAGAGATGCATTTGTAACATCTATAACTTTAAAGTTCTTTTGCAGGGTTCGGTGATGGAGGCACGAACTCCTTCGGCACAGGTACCGACACCCAGAGGGACGCGCAAAGACGAGCTTTTCGGCTCCGGAGGTAGTTGAGAGGCTAGCGTGTAGCCCATTTGTAATGTCTTGTGGTGAATGTACCATAAACACTATATTATGCTGCTGTGTTGGCTGTGATATATATTGCAGTTTGTTTGTTTGTTTGAATCTATGAGCTTGTTATCGTGCGAGGTAGTTTCTGTTTAAAAAAAAATCACAAAACTTACATCGGCTATGTCATTGCCGACGTAAGTTAGCCTAGGTTGACTTACGTCGGCCAAACCATACTGATGTAAGTTGGCCCATGTGACTTACGTCGGTCTACCATAGTTGACATAAGTTAGCCCATGTTACTTACATCGGTCTCAGAAGACCGGCGTTAGTAACGTGCCCCAGTCCGATAACTAACTTACGTCGGTTGCAGCCGGCCGACGTAGATACGTCTACGGTCGACGTAAGTTACCTTAATTACGACCAAAGCGCAACATCAGCCAATAATCAACGTAATTAAGGGAAAACCATGTAATTAAGTAACTTACGTCAGTTTGACCTTAATTACGTCGGTCGCGATCGACGTAATTGGTCGGAAATCCTATAGTGTGTGCACATAGCTTTTTAGGTCACATGATCACCATCCTACAATCACATTGTGTTTTTACTTAAGCCCTCCACCTAGCAACATAAACTAAAAAATAAAGTGTGAACTCCATTCAGGGCCGGCTCTATGTTTCTATGGGCCCTAGGGCCAAGTCGATGAGACCGACGGAAAAATATCATAACCAGAAGCATCATAATCGTAAATTATGATATAAGTAATGTGATTTGATATTGCAAATATTTATACAAAATTTGGCACAATCAAAATAAAAAAAATCAATTGGCTACATATGTATTTATATGTGCACAACTGAATTTCATACTCGCACATAATATATACAGGGCAACATGAAGTTATATTTCCATGAAGTTGTCGTTAGTTTACCAATTTGCTTTTAGAATTGAACTACAATTCTGCAGCTTTTGTTAAAAACTAATCACAATTTCATAACCTGAAAATAAGAATCAAGCCCTCATTCTCGTCGAGCCCATTTATTTAAAAGGCAAAAGTATTTTATAAAGCTATATCTATATCAGCCAAGACAGCCAAGACTATATCTATCAGTATCTTATCCCTATCCTGCTACCCTTACTCCGGTGTAGCCTTGAACCCAACAGCTGCGTGAGGTTTGGATCCCCAACTCCGCTTCCTGACCTCCTCTTTTGTCTTGCGTCAGATCAACACCCGTTAAACAAATTAGCTACATGATCTTAGATACCGAAGAGGGCTTCTTCTAGACTCGGTCAGTCATAGAAGCAGTGAGGAAAATGTGGGCCTCCATCGGACCTGGGCCCTAGGCGGCCGCCCCTCCAGCCTAGGGTCAGAGCCGGGCCTGACTCCATTGCGCGTGAAAGGAATTAAATAAAAAAACAGTATTCATAGGATGAAGATTATGCGGGCTTAAAAACCTGCTTACGTGATTGCACAAAATAGTTGTTTACATCCTAAGGTAAGCTATTTACATGCATGTGAGAATAAAGGAAAAAACAAATGTCACGCATGCAAGCAAGTTTTGCGCCACAAAACAGATAAAAGGGAATCATATGTTGATTGTGGTGAGTGGTTTTCTATGGGGCCTCCAGCAATAATTAGCCAAAACATTTGTCCAACAACTTTTTTTATGAAATGCAATACAGAACCGAGTACTAACATATATGAACATGCACAAGAGAACCACCAAAAGACTAGGTCGACTAATCTTGAGATTTATAAAGCCACCACGAGTGTCCATGGAGATATTGTCTCCAACTGAAAGAATAATTAACCATAAATACAATTATACAACACCGTGTCAAGTCTAATACTTGAAGCTGGATGGGTTGATTCAATTTGCTCTGCTATCAGCTTGGGTTCCTCTCCGTTCTTGTATCGCTCGATGCTCTCTTCTCTGTAAATGCATGAATCGAATGTAAGCTTCACAAGGAGGGAAAGCAATCATACAAGCTTATTTTCAAACTAGAGGAGTTATTAGGAGTTAAATGAGGTCACCTTGTGGATCCTGTGGTATTTTTCTTAGATCTAGGTGATGGAGATCTGTGGTGCC
Organism: Tuctoria greenei; assembly: GCA_036927565.1. Classification (NCBI taxonomy): domain Eukaryota; kingdom Viridiplantae; phylum Streptophyta; class Magnoliopsida; order Poales; family Poaceae; genus Tuctoria; species Tuctoria greenei. Next base: position 7,979,136 of record JAYESD010000003.1, read on the forward strand.
GGAACATGGCATTGGCATGTGACGGCTCTCATACGCATTCTGCACAGTTTGTGCGTGATGTTGATAAGCCTAAGAGAGACATCATCCATGCTTGCTGATGCCAGCCCTCTCCACGTAATGCAGTGTCTGACTGCATTCGGGGTAGGGGCTCTGAAGTTTTTTTTCACATTCTGAAGGGCCGTCGTAGCCTGGTCCACAGCCTGATCTTCGTGTCTAACTTCATCTAAGCCAATCTGAGTAGATCTCCAGTCACGCGATGTCTTGCTCATCAAAATCATCGAGAATACCAATATTGATTACCGTGGTGTGGTTTGAAGCGAGAGCATTCACGACGGTGGGACACGTCTACGAGGTTTAGGAGGTGGTAGCTTTAATCTCAACGCTCATATCGAGTTCGATAAATTAATTTTGGAAGAAGATATTTTTGTTTATTTTTTATTTGGACTACATGCATGTATGTAATTATAGTTTTTTAAATGGGTCGCCAGGCACTAGCCCGATATGGCCCGACGACACGAAAGGGTCCGGTGCTTCTTCCGGGCCATGTCGGGCCGTGTCGTCGTGTTGTATATGCAGCCCAGACATGGCACGAAGGCCCATTTATCATGCCGGGCCGCCGGGAGAGCACAATCCATATTTTTTTTCTCTCTATTCGGCTTCCTATTTTTCTCATTTTCCTCATCTTTTCCTTCTGACGAATCGAGCGAGCGCGGACGCGGCCGGCGGCGACGCGAGGGACGACCGACATCTTGGACGCGGCCAGCGGCGGCGCGAGGGACGGCCGGTGGCCTGGCGAGAGCGACGGTCGGCAGGCGCCGCAAGCGATGGTGCGAACGCAGCCGACGCGTGGTGCTAAACCCTAAGCCTCGGTGTGACATCGGTGACTCCGTGCTGGGAAGTTGGGCCAGCATCGGACCAGCCCATTAATCATGTTAGGCCCGTGCTGGCCCAACGTGGGGCAGATGTGATCCAGGCATGACACTATAATAGTGCTCGAGCTGGCATGACACTTCGTGTCGGGCCGTGTTCGACCGTGTCGGGGCTCGGGCTGCTAGATGGGTCTGACCCATTTGGAAATCTATATCCGTGATATCTCAACTCGCTTTTGATATTGTGTTGGTGCAGATGTCAGATGTAATTGGTATACTTTTTATAATAATATATGCCCTTTATCAAAAAAAAATAGCGGTAACTTTTCATGAAGAAAAGGCAAAACAATATACGCTTAATGACTCTAAAATTATGCACGTAAACTTGCAGGAACTAGACGAGCTTTTATAGCTGGAATCTGGAACATGCACGACAACAAGGACTAGACGATCTTTTACAGCTGGAATCTGGAACCTGAACGAGAACAAGGCAAGAATTAGATGAGCTTATGTTTATGTGCCAGTGGTTCGTATATTTGCATGGCACAGTAGGGCAGAAGTTACTTCTAAGCATGCCCATGTTCTTATTCCAAAAAAGAGAAAAACTAATTGAAATTATTGGCATTCGAATGCACTGACTATTGGTCGATATAATAAAATATCAACATTATGTAGTAGGACAAATCTTGTTGTACATTTTTTTTTTAAAAAAACCAGACAAACCTTTAAGGAACTTGGACGGTAGTGTACGTGTTAGATATTTAGGTATTGGACTTATTTATTTAATTTAATCAAATGAATTTCAAGGCATATGTATAATACTAGGAGGATGTTTATTCTTGTAAGGAAATATAGTGGATTGTTGTCTATCTGTTATGAGGGTATGAGAGATGGCGAAGGTTGTGTCACACGTGTACGCGTGTCAGATCAGTATTGCGCTAGTGAAATGCCTCTTAGTGACGTTGATCAATTCAGCATACTTATGACTAGTAACGGACATGTTTATGGCTGAATCATAACGGACACATTAATGGTTGAGTCATAACTGACATGTTAATGTTGAGTCATAACCGGCGTACTTATTACTAGTAAGGGATGCGTTAATAGCTGATTTCTAACAGCTGAATTGATGAACCACTACAGGAATCGAGTAAAAGGTCGTCGGCCTTATAACCGTAGGTTACCTACTGTAGCCGACGGTAATAACTTATGTCTGTCGGTGCACCCACGGTTATAGCCGACGACTTAAAGTCGACGTATTTAACTCATAAGTCATAAGTTCGTCGGTATCAATGTCTTTAATTCTTATGATTGTCGGTACTGCGGCACCGCCGGTTTTAACTCGTCGGTGGACCACCGACGCCTTTCATGGCCTTATAACCGTCGGTCTGCTGGATCGACAACTTTAAGTTTATAGCCGTCGGTCTGTACCAGGCAACCGACAACTTTAAGGCTGTTATGACCGTCGACTGCGGTCGGGGGCCGACGCCTCTAACTGCTATAACCGTCGGTCAACACAACCCATCCGATGGCTTTAAGACCATTATGACCGTCGGCCAGTACAAAAACCGACAATTATAACTGTTTTTTTTTAAATGCCGTATTTCATTCCTTCCCGGCTGGGGAGCCTCCAGCTGCACACAGCAGCACCAGCACCACCACCAGCACAATACAACAAAATACAAGTGCAAACAGAAACCACATACAACAAGTTCATATATCAATCCAGCAGACACAAAAGCACTAACAGCAGTACATAGGTTACAATCACAAGTTCACATGTCTCTAGTTTATGCAAATTAAAGTGTACAAGTGCAAACAAAAACCACATTAGTTCAACTATTGTCCAAAGCTCCACCACTCTGACCCCGCGACTCCCGCCTCCGCAACTCCCACCTCTGCCACTCGCGCCTCCTCCACTCGCACCTGCACCTCCACTGTTCAAATCGAGGAAACTATCACACGCATCGGGCGTTCCTTGACGGGAACCTTGCAATAAACAAATACAAGTAAAGTTTACATTGTTACTTACGATTCACAAGTCTAAATCTGTAAATTCGATAGTTTAATTATATGTTACAAGAAAACCTACATAAGTAACTAGATTATGTCTAAGGAGTCATACCGCTGCGAGTGAAGGTGCTGATGGTTGAGGTTGCATCAGACCTAAGGGCAGCAGCGGGAAAACACTCGGATATGGTGGCCATCCTGGATGGTTTGCGGTCAACATCGGCATAAATCCTTGAGGTGGTGGAAAATATGTCTGACCACTCTCAAAACCCTGTGACAAATATGATTACTATTTTGTATTGCAACTTGAATTAATAAGACATCACTCATACCTGTGACGAGGGACCAACAGGAGGACGAGGTGTACCGAGCTGCGATCCTGTCACCTTGCTTGAGGTAAGAATTGCATCAAGTAATAATATTCATTTAATTAATGTAACACATATTATGGTAAGAATTATTAGATCTCGAATAAAACAGACATATGTACATGCGACATTGAGTTGAACTGAGACTATTGCAACATACCGAACTGAGATTCGGTATTACCATGAGACAAGTACTGCATCAATAAAATTATTTATAAGTTCTTAAGTAAAACTATACAATTACAAATCAAGTAAATTGCGCAATTGTTAAGATTACATGTTACTTGATTCATATATAAATTTTGTTTATGTTGCTGCATCTGTTGCATATGCTCCTGGGTGTGTCTCAATTATCCACTCAATTCATTCTCCGTATTAGACCGGGACCGACTAGAACTAGCAGCGGGGGACCGACGTTTAGCATAAGCCGCGCGCTCCACATACTCGTTGTCCAACCCAAGTCTATGAAAGATGCAAGTGTGGTAGACCTATAAATTAACCATGAATATCTTTACACATGCTCCCATGTGGTAGACCTCCGCCGACTTCGTACGCGGCACCCACATCCATCGGCTCTCTGATGAAGTCCACGCCATCTCCACATGTTTTCTTTAAATACTCAACATATTTTCCCTGCAATACATTTAGTTGACAGATAGATATAATAAAGAAAATTAGCTTGATGGATAGATATAACAAATGGTGAACACACATACCAATTTTTGTGTTGACGCCTCATCACACAACTCCTCCGGGTGATTCGGGTCTGGACCTCTGTGTCCCTTAAGGTAGACCTCAATAAAATTAGGAGGCACACCAGTTTCAACTGCCTGCAATACAAATATCCATCATTTTAACCAATATAATTACTTTAAGCAATCTAAGTATGGTGGTAAGAATTCATACTATCCTTTCCTCCATCCGCACAAATCCATCTGGCTCAAAGTAGTACTTTCTAGGCTTGCTCTTCTGAATCTTTCGATTTCTATCAGAAACTTTATGAAATCTTCCGAGGTCCAATACTCGCACAACCATTCCCAAGCTTCCTTATCCACACAGATCCAATCCACACTGCTCTCCAAGTACTTCTCCTTAGTTAGGTGTTTTTTGGCTGCTGTTTTGTTTGTCATGTGCTGGAACAACACCGTCTTATAGTACACGGTCACAACTTTGACCCGTGCATCAAAGAAAGAGCCCTTGGTACGTCTTCTTGTTGTGGTCTGAAATACCTGAGCTGCATAAGCTTGACTCACGCCCTCCTCCAACCGATAGTTACCCTCCATACAAGTAACCATTAATGGAAACCATAGAAAGATGCAACTTAATTGAAACAATGAAAACAAACTTACTCAGAACATGTTCCAAACTTTGTCCTAACAAGTACCCAAACTGTCATACGATTTCAGCGCATAGTGATCCGAATTATGGACCACAAATATTTGGCTGCCCGTTTCAACCATCCCTAGGAAGCAAAACTGAATGGTGTTTCCCAACTCCGTGTTAACTACTCTTCGATGCCTCTTCCCACTCCAACCAGGCTCAACCCAGCACCTAGTATCCTTCGGCCTAATAATCGTCCGCTCGTCAAGGGCTTTCATTGGAGCAAATCGAAGGTGCCTACACAACCTGTAAAAATACTAATAGTTAATTAGTTGACAAGAAACCCAATATAAAAATTATAATGAACTCATAAATTAATCATAAATATATTACCTAAAGGGGCATCAGTCGGGATGTCCTAACTCATCTAGCTTTGCCCTTCTTGCTAGCATTGCATCTCGATCGGGATCATCACCCTTTTCCTCATCGTCCTCATCATCCCCCTCATTACCACCCTCAGAGGAGGTGGAATGCCCAAAGACCTCCTACAAACGGTCACTCGAGTTTGCTCCTGAGCCTCCTCCTTGCTCCAGCGGCTACCTGACAGCCTCTGCCTCCTCCCTGTACAATTCGTCGTACGTGGGGAAATGGTCTGGCACCTGTGTCAGCCGCGAACCTCGTGCTGGCTCACTCAACTCCCGTTCTGTTAGACACCCCAAGAGCTGCCTCTTCCTTTGTGTACTCACCCAATACCCTGCAAATGCAAAAAACACGTAAAATTAATAGATAGGTAATTATGATATATAAATTTAATTTAAAAATTAACAAGTACCTCAAAAAAGTCTGCGTGCTTTGAACCAGTACTGGGCTTAGACATGGACGACAAAGACCCACTGCCCTTCTTGCCCTTCTTCATCTTTCTTGTGAAATGCTTAAACATCTGCAAAATTTTTTAATGAATGATTAGTACACAACAATAGTAAATAGTAAAATATATTGAACATAAAAAATCAAAATCTCAAAGAATGCGTACAATAAGGATAAAAAATCATCAGCATCAGAATTTGCTTCTACCACACGTGCATTAAGATTTTCATGTATCTCATCTCCTTCACTCTCTTCCTCAAAATCTTGTCCTTCATTCTCCTCCTCAAACTCTTCTCCTTCACTCTCTTCCTCAAATCTCTCTTGTTCTTCAATAATCCTTTTCTGCTTTTCAATAATCCTTTGTGACTGCCGAAGAAATTTCCTCGAAGGACTAGCTGGTTCTTTAGACATCAACTCTAGCGCATCACTAGCTATTTATGTTAGTCATGTCCCACAAGATATACTAAAATCTTCTGATGCCTCAACTTCATCTTGGTAGACACCACTGTCGCTACCCTGCATATCGGGTACCCCATGATACTGCAAGAAGTGCAAGGGAGTTCCACCTATCAAAGTTGAAGACCTACATAGGCCCCACATGTCAAACGACATTGGGCCCACCTCCTACATAGGGGAGCTCCAACACTGCCACATGTAACACAAGACCGGAGCCAACCCCCTACATAGGAGAGCTCGATACTTGACACGTGTACAGTGACCCCGAACATAACTCCCATTAGAAGAAAGCTCCGGTGCCTCCACGTGCATAGCAGCTTCAGACCTACCTTCCTGCAAAGGAAAGCTCGAGATCCGCCACATGTCAAGCCTCCGGAACTACTCCACCTACGGAAATACAGACGGATCTCCAACGGCATAAGCATTCAAAAGACTCTTATTGCTACAATAACAAGGCCTGATTATGTGCCATTAATGCACTATTAATGGCGTACGATCAAAAGACCCTTAATACTGGTAACATCACCATTAAGGCACGTTATCACGTTACTGGGGTGTTTAAACACACTTAATTGTGTTTAGGCAAGAATAACCGCCAAGACCACATGTCGGGCCAGGCAACCCATGTAACAGCCATCCCTTGGTCTATAAAAGGGATGTGCTGCTCGGTACAAAATAGGCAAGCTCATACGCACACAAGTACAGGTAAATCTCCAATACAACACACACCCCGTGGAGTAGGGTATTACGCTCAGGCGGCCCGATCCACGTAAAATCCCTTGTGTCACCATCTTGTTCTTAATCTCACTCGTGCCCCAACCAATCAAGAACCTTCGCAGGCTACAATTTAGTAGTACCGGGGGAAGTGTCGTTCATACGCTTCGACATTTGGCGCGCCAGGAAGAGGGCGCCTGGGATTACAAGATGGTGAACTCCGTCGCAGGGTCATCCAAAGGCAATAACGCTAGGCAACCTGTTGGAGGGAATCCTTCCAACGTGCAGCAACCAGCGGGTGCCGTCGTCCCGGCAGGCGTCACAACATCACCACCACCATCTGCTAGAGCAAACAATGCTGGACAGCAGGATAGGTTACCCGCATCGGTCACAACATCGACGAACAATAACCCTGAGAATGCGCTGATTGTTGCGCGTACTCTACTGGAGCGCCCACCAGCGCCCGGAGCACCTCAGGGTGCGATGGAGCAATGTAACACCCTCATTTTCATGCATCATGCCCTACATACATTCATATATATGTTTAATATTAACCCACATAAAGAGGAACGAGTTTAAAATTGATTTGAAACAAAACTGCACTTAAAATGCTAAAAAGTGCGGACTATTCCGATTTTGGTGAGGACTAGTACGATTTCTCTCTGACTTCAAACGGACTTGTCCGATTTTGCTGCGGACTAGTCTGATTTTTGCCTTTGGACACTTTCGGACTTGTCCGATTTTATGCGGACTAGTCCGGTGTTCCAAGAATCCTTGAAAATTTGCTAAGTCCATGGATTTGTCGGGACTAGTCTGGTGTTCCAGCGGACTTGTCCATTTTCCTCTCTAACTAAAGTCGGACTTGTCCGATTTTTGGCCAGACTTGTCCGATTTCTTTCTGACTAACTTCGGACTAGTCCGGTCCTTTTCGGACTTGTCTGATATTTCGCGACTCCGAATTAATCTTTTGTTTTACGACTTGTTTCTTGGGTTTCACGTTACGTGGGCCTACGGACGTCATGCCTAACTCTTTTAGAGCCCATGTGGGACTCTAAACCGGCCTCTACTCATCTCAAACTCGAAATCCATCTAACCCTAGCCTCCACCTCTATATAAACAACCCCACCTCTTGGCTTGACATCTATTTGCCACTTTTCCGCCCCACCCGAACCCTAGTTCGTGAGGAGCCACCATCAAGGAGGGAGGAGGAGATCCCAAGCAAGCAGAAGAAGAGGAGGAAATGAAAGAGGATCAAGATCTCCATCAAGTTTCGTTCTTCATCACCAATTCATCTCCAAGTTTATCATCAACTCTAGATCATCAAGATCCGAATGCTATCTCCAAGTTTCTTGATTCATTGGAGTTCTAAACACCTGGTATACCTTCTATTCTCTTTTCCTTACATGAATTCAACCCCATTTTCCCAAATTCACGTCAATCTAGAAAACTCTAATCTGCTGATCTCGCGCAGTGCGGACTTGTCCGGTCCTATGCGGACTAGTCCGATTTTCCTGGATAAATTGTGTTGAATTAATTCTAAAATTTGATCTAATCAACTCCAAACCTGTATAAACTTGTTAAAAGCTATTAGAACTAGTAAGTGATCATTAAAAGCAACTTATTGACAAGTTCCACCTTGCATTTGCATTAATCATGCATGTTATGTCATATTGACTAATATTTGTGCACTCTTTGATTGTGTTTTTTGTCTTGTATGTTTATTGTGCGGATTAGACGAATTTGTGCTAGAAAGTGCCGCGGAGGATCTACAACACCAAGAGTTTGAAGGCTTCGACCTGAACCAATCCCAATAGCAAGGCAAGTGTCATTGAAGCATATGGATCCTGTTTTTGAAATAAATGTTTTGTTTGCAAAACTGCATGCTTGTGTCAATTTGATGGGAAATTCTATGATAGGAAGTTTACTAGATTTGCCTAACCACCCTTGTCACCTGGAATTTATGGTAGAGAGTCGGGATGGGTTTTTACTTTTTTGCTTCGCTTAATTAATTGGGATGGAAGAAAAACTACACTACTCAGTTTAATTATGCATTAATGAGATTATGGTTTACATGAACTGGTTAAATATTATATGGTAATGGGTGATCTAAGCAAGCCTGGTATGTGGATGGGTTGGATGTATGGTGGTTTTGCTTGCTTTAGATCTAAGGACCAATTCATGGAGTGACCATCCAGGATTTACAGTGCCACCACGAGGCCAAGTATGGGTGTGGCGTAGCTGATTAATTAGGGCTTTGCTAGTGCTATTTGGACCATTAAGGATGCTCGGGAAAGGGGTAGTCGGATTGGGTTTGTTGATGATTGGTGGGACTACCCTGGGATCTGAATGGCTCAAGAGGGGGCCCTTAGTTGAAGATGTGCTCAGTTGGAGACATCGCCATCAGTGAAACCTCAGTGGGGTTTAAATAGGCTAGTAATCCCTTTATAAAGGATATTTTGTGATCTCTTGGCCACACACCTACGGAAGTGTGAGACGACATAATTGAGATTCTATAGTCATCGAAAGGTGATAAAATCACAAACACGTGGGTAAAGCGGTACAACCTCTGCAGAGTGTGTTAGAACTATCATGATAGCCGTGCTCCCGGTTATGAGCAACCTGGACCCTCACATGATTAAAGGGAACTCGGTATTGAGATGGTTTTTGGGATGGTTATGCTTGATAATGATTATGGTTATGAATAGTTATGACTTAAACTCTAATATTGATTATGGATATTGGTAATGACAAATTTGGAATATGGACGATGGTAATGAATTATGGACTAGTATTATGATGATTATATGGTTTATGATGGGTTTACTTCACATAAATATAATATATTGCTTTTCAAATATTTTTATGTACTTTTTAGCACTCAACCATTATTACATTCGTCATTTGAATCAATCACATGTCATACTTTCCATGTTTGCTAAGTACGACATGTACTCACCCTTGCAACCCCCCCTCCCCAACAGTTGCAAGTCAGGATTGGGAGTTTAATGGCGATAATGCGGAGTTCTAGGTCGTGTCTACCGTCAGCTTGCCTGTGGTGTTGCATGGAGTTGCACTATATCCTATTGCTTATGCTGCCTAGCTGTTTAGTTTGCTTAATTAGTTTATTTCCGCTGCATTAGTTGAACTTGTCATTAATATTCATTAGAACCTGTACTCGAGGATGATATGGTTAGTGTAAAAAAAATTGGTGAATTAATCTTGTTCTGAGGTAATTTTCTGTATACTCTTTTGTCAGTGCACTTGTGTATGTGTGTTGAACATCTTGGTCACACATGCGTTCACTTGGTTCGTTTTCGGGACCGGGTGTCACAGATTGGTATCAGAGCCACAGGTTGACCGTAGGATGCAGCCTAGATAGAATGGACACTTTAGAGCACATAGGAGCACTCAGGAATCGATGTGTTTTTGGTTGGTGTGCTATTTGTTGTATATTGTTTGCTTGTGTGCTTAATAGAGGATTTTGGGATGCTTTAGCATTGCCATGTCCACCTAGGCTAGTTAGTTGTCTAGTTTCATATCCGTTGATGCATGTAGTTGGGGACGTTTTCTAATTCTTACCTATTGTTTTTCTTCAGATGGTGAGGACTCGCAACCAGAAAGATGGCAATGATGAGGAGGAGAACCATGGAGCACCCCAAAACAACTATGGACAAGGACCTGCTCATGGAGCTATGAGTATCGAGCAGCTTTTGGCTATGTAAAACCAGCTCATGCAGACCATGATACAAACAATGGGACAACTGCAAGCTAGCAATATCAACAATCAGCCCCACATGCCTCCACCGCCACCCCCACCTCCTCATAACCGATTGGGAGAGTTTATGAGGACTAGGCCACTGACCTTTGCTCAAGCTGTTGACCCTATGGATGCTGATGATTGGCTCAAGTCCTTGGAGAAGAAGCTTGCTATTGTCCAATGCAGTGACTGGGAGAAGGTCTTATTTGCTTCTCACCAACTAGTTGGAGCAGCTGCGGATTGGTGGGATTCTTTATGCAATGCTCATGAGAACCAAGAGAGAATTACTTGGGCCGAATTCAAAGAGAGCTTCCGTTCTCATTATGTGCCGGAAGGTGTTATGATTCTGAAGAGGCAAGAATTTGAGAACTTGAGGCAAGGAAGATCGAGCGTGGATGAATATCTCAACAAATTTACTCAACTCTCAAGGTACGCCCCTAAGGATGTTAGCCGGTATAGCCGAAAGCACTATCTGTTCATGAGAGGCCTCAACAATGAAGTTCAAGTGCAATTGCTCAACTGTGATTATGCCAACTTCCAGAAGCTTGTGGACAAAGCAATTATGGTGGAGAACAAGGTCCGTGAGATGGAGCAAGATAACAAGAGGAAAGCACCATATCAAGGACAGCCGCAAGGAAGTAACATGCGCCCTCGCTTTGCGCCTCCTAATGCGCTATATTACAGCTCCTCTACTCCTATACAACGCCCTGGTTATGCACCGTGTCCAGCTCAGTTTGTGCAGCATCGCCCTATTATGCAAGCACCTAGGCCTCCAATGCCTTACGCACCTCGTGCTTATTTTCCTGGTGCAAGTGTTCAAAACCAAGCTTTTCCCAATAATTCCGGTGGAGTTAAGAAGTGCTATACTTGTGGAGAAGATGGACACTTTGCGCATCAATGTCCTAAGTCAGGCCTTGGTCAAGGAAGCAATGCGCCGAGGCAAAACCCAAGACCCAATGGAGGACAGCCACAAGGGAACCATGGACAACAGAATTTTGCTCGTGGCAACGTGAACCATGTCTCTACGGAGGATGCTCAACAAGCGGATGACGTGGTCATTGGTATGTTTCTCACCAACTCCAACCCCGCGGCTATGTTGTTTGATTCTGGAGCATCACATTCATTCATTGCATCAAAGTATGTTGGCCAGTATAGTTTACCTATCTCTCATATGAAGTTTACTCTATTGGTTAAGTCTTCTGGAGGAGAGATGAGGACAAATATAGTATGTCCAAAAGTAAGCCTTAGAATAAGGGGGGTAGACTTCTTCGCCAACCTCATTGTTTTGGACTCTCAAGGATTAGACATTATACTTGGTATGGACTGGTTGAGGAAGCACAATGGAGTTATTTAGTGTACCACGAAGACGGTGAAGTTGACCAATGAAGAAGGGATCACCGTAGAATTTTAAGCATCTCAAACCGCATCGAAGCGATTGGAGTTGAATCATATGTACAGTGCAACAATTGAGAAGATTCAGGTGGTGTGTGAATTTTTGGATGTTTTTCTGGACGAGTTGCCACGTATGCCACCTGATCGAGACATTGAGTTTGTTATTGATTTAATACATGGTGCACCTATAGCTAAGAGGCCGTATAAGATGCCTCCTACGGAATTAGCGGAGCTCAAGAAGCAAATTCAAGAGCAACTAGAGAAGGGTTTCATTCGGCTCAACTCTTCATCTTGGGGAGCGCCCGTTCTATTTGTGGACAAGAAGGATGGATCCCAAAGGATGTGCGTAGATTACTGAGCTCTAAACGAGGTAACAATCAAGAACAAGTACACCTTGACACACATAGAAGACTTGTTTGATCAGATGAAGGATGCTTGTGTCTTCTCTAAGATTGATTTGAGGTTGGGATATTTTCAAATGAAGATTAGACCATTGGACATACCCAAGATAGCTTTTAGGACACGGTATGGATCTTATGAGTACACCGTGATGTCTTTTGGATTGACAAATGTGCCTGCCTACTTTATGTACCTCATGAATAAGGTCTTCATGGAGTACTTGGATAAGTTCATTGTGGTGTTTATTGATGACATTATGATCTACTCGAATGATGAGAAGGAACATGAGGAACACTTGAGGCCTACGCTGCAGAAATTGAGGGAGCACCGATTGTACGCCAAGTTCAACAAATGTCAGTTTTGGTTAAGGGAAGTGTCATTTTTGGGTCATATCATCTCAGGAGGAGGAGTATCAGTTGACCCCGAAAAAGTGAGTGATGTGCTAAAATGGGAACCCCCACAGAACTTGTAACACCCTAAATTTTCGCATCATGCATTGCATACATGGTCATGCATTAAACACTAGTAGAATAAAAGAAAAATAATAAAACATGCATCTACAAATATGTGTAGCAAAAAGAAGAAAAAGAAAATAATAGTTATAGCCTAAAACTTGTAATAAGGAATAAGTATAAAAATAATAATAATAATATATATAAGTATATATATAAATAATATATATAACAATATATGAAAATAAATAAAATATTAATATTAATAATATACATTATAATAATAATGAATAATAAATATATAACATGAATAATATATATATATATATAATATATATAATAAGTTATATAAAAAAAGTATATAAAAAAGGGTAAAATAAATAAATATAAATTATAAAATAATAATAATACTAAATAAAAAAAGAAAAAAAAAAGGGCAACCCGCTGGCCAGGCCAAGCGACCCAGCCGACCGAGTCACCCCGCGGCCCCGGCCTCCCGCGCGCGACGCGCGCCGCACGCCTCGGCCGCCCCGGTCCCGCGCTAGGGCCGATCCCGTCCCGCTGGCCCGACACTCCCGCCGCCATACGCCTCCCGTCCCGCCCCGACTCCCCACCCCGACGCGCGATTCCCGCCCGACCCCCCCGATTTTCCCGCCCGCCGAAATCCCCGTCGCCCCCGAGTCCCGTCTCGCCCGGCCTCCCAACCGAGCCGGATTCCACGGTAACCCCACTCCCCTATAAAAAGGACCGTAGGTCCTCGTGAGTTTATCGATACCAGGAAGCAGCCGCCGGTACAGAGAGGAAAAAAGGGGAGTCCAGAGAGCTGCGCCCAGGGAAGAAAAAAGGAGAAAAAGAAGGGGAAGAAGAGGAAGAAAAAGAGGAGGGCGCCACCGTTCGCCGGAGATCGTCGCCGACATCGCGCCGCCGTCGTCGTGCCGCCGAAGGACTGCTGCGCCATCCACTTCGTCTACGCGTCGCATTTGTTCTGCGACCGTCAAGCCGTCAGATCTACGGTAGGACATGTTCCCGATGCGAATTTTAGCGATCATATTGAATCTAATAGGCGTAAATTGAATTTAGTTGCACCATGATTTTATTTTCAGCAGCATTAATCCACCCTAAAACCCCCGTAAACTCATATGAACACGTATGAACTACTCGCATCTAATTAATAAACAACTGTAGTAAATTAATTATTAAATTGTGCATGCATGCATGTCATTGCATGTTGATTATTTTGCGTGCATCATGTTGAATTGTATATGTTCTCTTGTATGTATGATCACGCGTAGAGGAACGTGCTGAAGAGGCTGCATACGAGGATTTCCAAAATCAAGACTTTGAAGCGCTTGAGCAACCCCATCCGCCGGAGCAAGGCAAGTGTCCTTGAAGCATATTGATCCCATTTTAAATTAAATGTTTTGTTTGCGAACTTGCATGCTTGTGTCAAATTGATGGGAAGTCCTATGGTAGGAAGTTTACTAGTTTTGTTTGACCATCCTTGTCACCTGGAATTTATGGTAGAGAGTCGGGAAGGGTTTTTACCTTTTTGCTTCGCTTAATTAATTGGGATGGCAAACAACACTACACATTTAATTATGCATCAATGATATTCTGGTTAATGTGAACTGGTCAAATACGATGGGTGTTCTAAGCAAGCCTGGTATGTGGATGGGTTGGATGTTATGGTGGTTTGCTTGCTTTAGATCTAAGGACCGGTTCATGCGAGAATATGCCAGGTCAACAGTGCCACCACAAGGCCAAGTATGGGTGCGGCGTAGCTGAATAATTAGGAGTGCTGCTAGTATTGTATGGACCATTGGTTGGCGCGGGGAATGGGAGTCGAGGAGGACTGCCCTGGGATCCGCATGGCACACGAGGGGGCCCGTGGGTGCCTGCCGGTGAAACCTTAGTGGGCCCGTACATACTAGTAGTCCCTTTTGAAAGGCTATTTTGTGATCTCTTGGCCACACACCTACGGAAGTGTGAGATGGCATAACGGAGGTTTTTTAGTCATCGAAAGGTGATGAAATCACAAACATGTGGGTAAAGTGGTACAACCTCTGCAGAGTGTTTAAAAACTATCATGATAGCCGTGCTCCCGGTTATGAGCGCCTGGATGACCTACATGATTAGAGTTGGAATTGGGATTTGGGATGGTTATGGATGGTTATGGTTTGGTAATGGTTATGGTTGATGGATTATGGTCATGGTTATGAAATTGAGTAATGGTAACTGGACATGGATAATGGTGATGTTGGCAATAATTGGATATGGTTTATATTTTGTTAATATGATGGTTATGATGGGAATGTTTCACATAGACATAGTATAATGCTTTTCAAATGTTTTACTGTACTTTTCAGCACTTAGCCATTATTACATTCGTCATTTGAATAAGCCACATGTCATACTTTCCACACTTGCTGAGTACGACATGTACTCACCCTTGCAATCCCCCCAACAGCTACTGGAGACAATTGGGAGTACCCTGAGGATCACGTGGAGTACTAGGTTGCGTACCGCCGTCAATTGCCTGTGGATTGGAGTCGTGCTGTTTAGTTTATTTTCCGCTGCAATTATTTAGAGTTTTATCATTCGTGAACTATTGGATTATTGTAATAAAGTACTTATTTAATAGTTAAGACGTGGTTAAATTCTGTATATCGTTTGTGATGCAACCGTATATGTGTGATGAACTTCCTGGGCACACATATGCGTTACGCTTGGGTCATATTCGGAACCGGGTGTCACAAATTGGTATCAGAGCCGCGTTGACCGTAGGACGCAAGCCTAGGTAGAATGGACACTCTAGAGCACTTAGGAACACTCTTCTAATCTGCTATTTTCGAAAATTTTGCTGCTGTTTTGTTCCTTTATTTTCAGCCGCAAAAAGTATTGATCGCTGCTGCGTTTTTGATAAAAAATTTCAGAAGTGAGCAATATTAAGTGCTGCTGTTTTGCTGTGTAAATTTTCGCGAAAAAAGTGTGTTTTGCCGCTGTTATGTGTGGGTAAAATTATTGTGTTGGTTGCTGTATTTTTTCTCTTTATTTTTCGTTCTTTTGGAACCGCTGCACCGCTCTTTTTCCGCCGTTTTAGCTGCTGAAATTTTCAAATTTGTATTTGGTTATTTCTTTTTCCTCTAATGTATTCTTGTTTTCTGTAGATGGCCTGCACCAAGACAACCCCCCGTAAGTCGACCGGTGGACTTGTGCCCCGGCGTAGGTTGGCCAGTCGCTCTCCGGCCGTCGACCCCCGTCACCCCGTGGTGATCCGTTCTAACGGCAGAGCTGCAGGACAACTGCGTCACCGTCTCCGTGCCCTACTCCGTGAGGCTGGCTACCGCCACCACAGCCTCTCGCTCTCCTACCACACCACTGGAGTGCAGCGCCCCGGCAGGAAGGAGTGGAGATGCAAAATCTATATCTACTATGGTGATGAGTTGGTGAAGACCCATAGCAGTCCTGCTTGGAGGAGCTCCCGCCGATCTGCGGAGCAGGATGCTAGCTGGGAAGCAGCCACCTTTTGGATCCACGCCCGCCGTTTCCGTCTGGAGGACACGGTGCACGCCTTCGTTCCGCAGCGTCCCAGTGGCACTGCGCGCTTCGTCTCCAGGCACGTGGAGGGACCCCTGGACCTCCCGCAGTCTCGTCAGACTGTTGACGACGTGACCTAGCTCAGTGCCCGACTTTAGAGGGCGCAGCAGGAGATTCAGGATGGACGTGACCTCGCTCAGCGCCACGAGGTGATAATTAGGAGGTATCGTCGGATCACCGACGAGGACCCGGACGACTACGCGTCCGACACCCCGACGTGGACCCCAGACTCTCCAGACCGTCGCAACGGTCAGCGTGAGTCGTCTTCTGAGGAGTCCTCTGACGAGGAGCCTTCCAGTGTGGCGTCTACCGCACCATCGCCGCCTGCTGCCTCACCACCCCAGGACCCACAGGACCCCGAGGACCCCGACGACGACGACGACGACGAGGACCTGGATGAGTTCCCGCTCGACGACGAGTAGTCCTCGACCTATACCACGACTCAAGGATAGGCACACCCCATTAGTAAATAAGAGCGACGTAGATATACTTATGTGACCTTGAGTTGTGTTACTTCTTTTAGGATTTTTGTCAATTTTGTTTGGTGCTTGTTTGAGTGCTTGTGTGCTTAGTATAGAGTTGTGGAATGCTTCAGCACTTGTCCACATCCTCATAATATAGGTCTATATTAATAAAAGATTATTTAGTGTCACATACCTTGATGCATATAGTTGGGACGTTTCTTTCCAAATTCTAAATCCTTCTGTCCCACCCTTCTTTCGCCAACAGATGGTGAGAACTCGTAACCAGAGGGATGCCAACGATGAGGAGGAGCGCAATGAAGTACCTCAGAACAACCAGGGACATGCTCATGGAGCCATCAATATTGAACAACTGTTAGCTATGCAGAACCAGCTCATGCAGACCATGATACAGACCATGGGACAGCTGCAAGCTGGCAACAACAATCAGCCTTATATACCGCCCCCGCCACCACCCCCGCCACATCATAACCGTTTGGGAGAGTTCATGAGGACCAGAACGCCTACCTTTGCACAAGCCACAGACCCAATGGAAGCTGATGATTAACTGAAGTCCGTTGAAAAGAAACTTACTATTGTCCAGTGCACTGATAGGGAGAGGGTTCTCTTTGCATCACATCAACTAGTTGGAGCAGCCGCCGACTGGTGGGAAGCTCTTTGCAACGCTCATGATAATCAAGAGACAATCACTTGGGCTGAGTTTAAGCAGAGTTTCTGTTCCCACTATGTACCTGAAGGAGTTATGATACTGAGAATACAAGATTTTGAAAATCTTAGGCAAGGAAGGATGAGCGTGAGTGAGTATCTCAACAAATTCACTCAATTATCAAGATATGCTCCAAAAGACATCAAAACTGATAGTAGGAAGAAGTATTTGTTTATGAGAGGTCTCAACAATGAAATTCAAGTCCAGTTACTCAATACTGATTATCCAAACTTCCAAAAGCTGGTTGACAAGGCTATTGTGGTTGAGAACAAGATTCATGAGATGGAGCAGGACAACAAGAGGAAGATGTCACATCATGGACCGCAACAAGGAAGCAATGTTCGCCCCCGCTATGCACCACCTACTGCACCACACTACAACCCATCTGCTCCTGCATACCGTGCTGCTTATCCACCCCGCCCAAATGAGGCACCGCAGCAATGCCCCGCCATGCAAGCGCCTCGCAATCCTGTGCCACCTGCGCCGCGTCCTAACATGGCGGCGAATGCTCAAAACCAGTTGCGCCCAAACTTCCCTAATGCTACGGGTGGTAAGACATGCTATGCGTGTGGAGAACCCGGACACTTTGCAAGTCAATGCCCCAAGAGAAACTATGGACCTATGAACAATGCACCAAGGCCAAATCACCCGCGACCAAATGGAGGAGCACCGCAAGGCAACCGTGGACAGCAGAATTTTGCTCGTGGCAATGTGAATCATGTCTCTACCGAGGAAGCCCAGCAAGCTGATGACGTCCTGAGTGGTATGTTTCTCGCCAACTCCAACCCCGCGACTGTTCTATTTGATTCGGGAGCATCTCATTCATTCATCTCGTCAAAGTATGTTGCCAAGTACAATTTGCCTATATCTCATATGAAGCAAACTATGCTAGTAAGTTCTCCTGGCGGAGAGATGAGGACAAATATAGTATGTCCGAAAGTAAGCATTAAAATAAGGGGGGTAGACTTTCTCGCAAACCTCATAGTATTGGACTCCCAAGGAATAGACATAATACTTGGAATGGACTGGCTGAGCAAGTATAATGGAGTCATTCAATGTGCCGAGAGGATTGTGCAGTTGACAAGTGAACATGGTACACGCATCGAAGTTGAGGCAGCCCAACCTGCAAGAGAGAAAGCGATGATGAATCACGTGGAAGAAGTGACATTAGAAAGCATTCCGATCGTTCGCGAGTACCTGGACGTGTTTCCAGATGAGTTGCCAAGTATGCCACCTGATCGTGACATTGAATTTGCCATTGAGTTGATACCCGGAACTGCACCTATAGCTAAGAGGCCATATAGGATGCCTCCTAAGGAATTAGCAGAGCTCAAGAAGCAAATTCAAGAGCAGCTAGAGAAGGGTTTTATACGCCCAAGCTCATCCCCGTAGGGAGCTCCAGTGCTCTTCGTAGATAAGAAGGATGGAACCCAGAGGATGTGTGTGGACTATAGGTCTCTCAACAAAGTGACAATTAAGAACAAGTACTCACTGCCCCGTATAGAGGATTTGTTCGACCAAATGAAGGGTGTTTGTATCTTCTCCAAGATCGACTTGCGATCAGGATACTTCCAAATGAAGATTAGACCATCAGATATACCCAATACAGCATTTCGGACACGATATGGATCTTATGAGTACACCGTCATGTCGTTTGGATTGACGAACGCGCCTGCGTACTTTATGTATCTCATGAATAAGGTCTTCATGGAATATCTGGATAAGTTCGTTGTAGTGTTCATCGATGATATTATGATCTACTCGAAGGATGAGAAGGAACACGAGGAACACTTGAGGCTTACGCTGCAGAAATTGAGGGAGCATCAATTGTATGCCAAGTTCAGTAAATGTCAATTTTGGTTACGGGAAGTTTCTTTCTTAGGCCATATTATCTCTGGAGGAGGAGTATCAGTTGACCCAGGGAAGGTGAGAGATGTGCTTAAGTGGGAACCGCCACAGAATGTTAAGGAAATTCGGAGTTTCCTTAGAATGGCTGGATATTACCGCCGATTCATCAAGGACTTTTCCAAGATAGCCAAGCCTATGACCGAATTACTCATGAAAGGGAAGGCATTCCGCTGGACTCAAGCTTGTCAGGATAGCTTTGAGGAGTTAAAGAAAAGGTTGACAACCGCGCCGGTGTTAGTATTACCAGACGTGAGCAAGAGTTTTGATA
Organism: Tuctoria greenei; assembly: GCA_036927565.1. NCBI lineage: Eukaryota > Viridiplantae > Streptophyta > Magnoliopsida > Poales > Poaceae > Tuctoria > Tuctoria greenei. Next base: position 7,998,701 of record JAYESD010000003.1, read on the forward strand.
TATACTGTGATGCATCAAGACAAGGATTAGGATGTGTGCTCATGCAAGAAGGCCAAGTGGTAGCTTATGCATCGAGGCAACTAAAGAAACATGAGTTGAATTATCCTACACACGACCTTGATCTCGCAGTCGTGGTACACGCCTTGAAGATATGGAGACACTATGTTTTTGGTCACCGATGTGAGATTTATACGGATCACAAGAGTCTCAAGTACATATTTACGCAAACGGATCTGAATCTGAGGCAACGCCGATGGTTGGAGCTCATCAAGGATTATGACGTGGGAATCAACTATCACCCAGGGAAGGCCAACGTAGTGGCCGATGCCTTGAGCCGAAAAGGAGTAAGTCATCAACTCACAGTTCAAGAACTGCCGTCCGAGTTATGTAAGGAGTTTGAACGGTTGAACCTTGGATTCATAAATGAGATGGGAATGATGGAAGTCAACCCAACATTAGAGCAGGAAATACGGGAAGGACAGACAAAGGACAAGGAAATACAGGAAATCAAGGAAAGGACCCAAGAAGGGAAGGAAGTCAGATTTGATGAGGACGAACAGGGTACCTTATGGCTTGGAAAGAGTATTGTGGTACCTAATGTCAGGCATATTCGTGAAACAATATTGAAGGAGGCACATGACTCTCCTTACGCAATTCATCCTGGCTGTACGAAAATGTACAAGGACTTAAAGACACATTATTGGTGGGCTAGCATGAAAAAGGACATAGCCGAATATGTTGCACTTTGTGATGTGTGCCAACGAGTTAAAGCTGAACATCAAAGGCCAGCCGGATTGCTACAACCATTGAAAATCCCGGAATGGAAGTGGGAAGAGATTGGTATGGACTTTATAGTTGGATTACCGCGAACTCAGTCTGGCTATGATTCAATATGGGTTATTGTGGATTGATTGACAAAATCAGCTCATTTCATCCCCGTCAAGACCACATATACCACCGCGAAGCTAGCAGAATTGTATATGGAGCATATTGTGTGTCGACACGGAGTACCGAAGAAGATAGTCTCGGATAGAGGTTCTCAGTTTACCTCCAGATTTTGGCAGAAATTGCATGAAGCAATGGGAACAAGGTTGAACTTCAGTTCGGCGTATCACCCTCAAACAGATGGACAAACCGAGAGGACCAACCAAATTTTGGAAGACATGTTAAGAGCATGTGCTTTAAAGCATAGGAAAAGTTGGGATAAAAGTTTGCCGTATGCTGAATCCTCGTACAACAATAGTTACCAAGCAAGTTTGAAAATGTCACCCTACGAAGCATTGTACGGAAGGAAGTGTAGGACTCACTTGTTTTGGAATGAAACCGGAGAGAATCAAGTGTTTGGTCCCGACGTGTTACAAGAAGCTGAAAGGCAAGTCCAAATAATACGGGAAAACTTAAAGGCTGCCCAGTCTCGACAGAAAGGTTATGCTGATAATAGGCGAAGGAGTTTGACTTTTGAAGTTGGAGATTTTGTATACCTCAAAGTGTCACCTATCAGAGGTCAGCGACGGTTTAACGTCAAAGGAAAACTGGCACCACGCTACATCGGACCGTTTAAGATTTTGGACAAACGAGGAGAAGTGGCATATTGACTTGAGCTGCCAACGTATCTCTCCGATGTTCATGACGTATTTCACGTCTCTCAACTCAAGAAGTGTCTCAGGGTACCGGAAGAACAAGTGTCGATGGACGAGTTAGAACTTCAAGAGGATTTGTCTTATATCGAGCAACCTATCAAAATTTTGGACATAAAGGAAAGAGTCACGAGAAATAAGAGGATCCGTTGGTGCAAAGTGCAATGGAAACACCATACGGAAGCCGAAGCTACATGGGAACATGAAGAAGACTTGAAGACAGAATTCCCTCATCTTTTCTCCACGCTATCGAATCTCGAGGGCGAGATTCACTTTAAGGGGGGTAGGTTTGTAACACCCTAAATTTTTGCATCATGCATTGCATACATGGTCATGCATTAAACACTAGTAGAATAAAAGAAAAATAATAAAACATGCATCTACAAATATGTGTAGCAAAAAGAAGAAAAAGAAAATAATAGTTATAGCCTAAAACTTGTAATAAGGAATAAGTATAAAAATAATAATAAAAATATATATAAGTATATATATAAATAATATATATAACAATATATGAAAATAAATAAAATATTAATATTAATAATATACATTATAATAATAATGAATAATAAATATATAACATGAATAATATATATATATATATAAATATATATATATAATAAGTTATATAAAAAAAGTATAAAAAAGGGTAAAATAAATAAATATAAATTATAAAATAATAATAATACTAAATAAAAAAATAAAAAGAAAAAAAGGCAACCCGCCGGCCAGGCCAAGCGGCCCAGCCGGCCGAGTCACCCCGCGGCCCCGGCCTCCCGCGCCCGACGCGCGCCGCACTCCTCGGCCGCCCCGGTCCCGCGCCAGGGCCGATCCCGTCCCGCTGGCCCCGACACTCCCACCGCCGTACGCCTCCCGTCCCGCCCCGACTCCCCACCCTGACGCGCGATTCCCGCCCGACCCCCCCCCCCCCCCCCCCCCCCCCCCCGATTTTCCCGCCCGCCGAAATCCCCGTCGCCCCCGAGCCCCGTCTCGCCCGACCTCCCAACCGAGCCGGATTCCACGGTGACCCCACGCCCCTATAAAAAGGACCGTAGGTTCTCGTGAGTTTATCGATACCAGGAAGCAGCCGCCGGTACAGAGAGGAAAAAAGGGGAGTCCAGAGAGCTGCGCTTAGGGAAGAAAAAAAGAGAAAAAGAAGGGGAAGAAGAGGAAGAAAAAGAGGAGGGCGCCACCGTTCGCCGGAGATCGTCGCCGACATCGCGCCGCCGTCGTCGTGCCGCCGAAGGACTGCTGCGCCATCCACTTCGTCTACGCGTCGCATTTGTTCCGCGACCATCAAGCCGTCAGATCTACGGTAGGACATGTTCCCGATGCGAATTTTAGCGATCATATTGAATCTAATAGGCGTAAATTGAATTTAGTTGCACCATGATTTTATTTTCAGCAGCATTAATCCACCCTAAAACCCCCGTAAACTCATGAACACGTATGAACTACTCGCATCTAATTAATAAACAACTGTAGTAAATTAATTATTAAATTGTGCATGCATGCATGTCATTGCATGTTGATTATTTTGCGTGCATCATGTTGAATTGTATATGTTCTCTTGTATGTATGATCACACGTAGAGGAACGTGCTCAAGAGGCTGCATACGAGGATTTCCAAAATCAAGACTTTGAAGCGCTTGAGCAACCCCATCCGCCGGAGTAAGGCAAGTGTCCTTGAAGCATATTGATCCTATTTTAAATTAAATGTTTTGTTTGCGAACTTGCATGCTTGTGTCAAATTGATGGGAAGTCCTATGGTAGGAAGTTTACTAGTTTTGTTTGACCATCCTTGTCACCTGGAATTTATGGTAGAGAGTCGGGAAGGGTTTTTACCTTTTTGCTTCGCTTAATTAATTGGGATGGCAAACAACACTACACATTTAATTATGCATCAATGATATTATGGTTAATGTGAACTGGTCAAATACGATGGTTGATCTAAGCAAGCCTGGTATGTGGATGGGTTGGATGTTATGGTGGTTTGCTTGCTTTAGATCTAAGGACCGGTTCATGCGAGAATATGCCAGGTCAACAGTGCCACCACAAGGCCAAGTATGGGTGCGGCGTAGCTGAATAATAAGGAGCGCTGCTAGTATTGTATGGACCATTGGATGGCGCGGGGAATGGGAGTCGAGGAGGACTGCCCTGGGATCCGCATGGCACACGAGGGGGCCCGTGGGTGGGAGAATAGAGATTCAAGCCTGTCGGTGAAACCTTAGTGGGCCCGTACATACTAGTAGTCCCTTTTGAAAGGCTATTTTGTGATCTCTTGGCCACACACCTACGGAAGTGTGAGATGGCATAACGGAGGTTTCTTAGTCATCGAAAGGTGATGAAATCACAAACATGTGGGTAAAGTGGTACAACCTCTGCAGAGTGTTTAAAAACTATCATGATAGCCGTGCTCCCGGTTATGAGCGCCTGGATGACCTACATGATTAGAGTTGGAATTGGGATTGGGATGTTTATGGATAGTTATGGTTTGGTAATGGTTATGGTTGATGGATTATGGTCATGGTTATGAAATTGAGTTATGGTAATTGGACATAGATAATGGTGATGTTGGCAATAATTGGATATGGTTTATATTTTGTTAATATGATGGTTATGATGGGAATGTTTCACATAGACATAGTATAATGCTTTTCAAATGTTTTACTGTACTTTTCAGCACTTAGCCATTATTACATTCGTCATTTGAATAAGCCATATGTCATACTTTCCACACTTGCTGAGTACGACATGTACTCACCCTTGCAATCCCCCCAACAGCTACTGGAGACAATTGGGAGTACCCTGAGGATCACGTGGAGTACTAGGTTGCGTACCGCCGTCAATTGCTTGTGGATTGGAGTCGTGCTGTTTAGTTTATTTTCCGCTGCAATTATTTAGAGTTTTATCATTCGTGAACTATTGGATTATTGTAATAAAGTACTTATTTAATAGTTAAGACGTGGTTAAATTCTGTATATCGTTTGTGATGCAACCGTATATGTGTGATGAACTTCCTGGGCACACATATGCGTTACGCTTGGTTCATATTCGGAACCGGGTGTCACAGAACTTAAAGGAAATAAGGAGTTTTCTTGGAATGGCTGGATATTACTGTCGATTCATCAAGGACTTTTCCAAGATAGCCAAGCCAATGACGGATTGCTAATGAAGGGAAAGGTTTTCCAATGGACTCAAGCTTGTCAAAACAGTTTTGAGGAGTTGAAGAAGAGGTTGACAGCAACCCCAGTTTTGGTACTGCCGGATGTGAGCAAGAGTTTTGATATTTATTGCGACACATCGAGACAAGGAGTTGGATGTGTGCTCATGCAGGAAGGTCAAGTGGTCGTCTATGCGTCAAGACAATTGAAGAAACATGAGCAGAATTACCTAACATATGATTTAGAACTTGCAGCCGTGGTACATGCATTGAAGATTTGGAGACACTATATCCTTGGACATAGGTGTGAAATTTATACGGATCATAAGAGTCTTAAGTATATTTTCACACAAACGGATCTGAATTTGAGGCAACGGAGATGGTTGGACCTCATCAAAGATTATGATTTGGGGATCAACTATCACCCGAGAAAAGCCAATGTAGTGGCCGATGCTTTGAGTAGAAAAGTAGTAAGTCATCAACTCACAGTTTGAGAGTTACCATATGAGTTATGTAAGGAGTTTGAACGGTTGAACCTCGGGTTTGTAAATGATATGGAGATGATGGAGTTAAATCCGACCTTGGAGCAAGAAATTCAGGAAGCTCAAACGAAGGATGAGGAAATCCATGAAATCAAGGAAAGGACCCAAGAGGGGAGAGAATTCAGATTTGATGACGATGAACATGGTACCTTATGGCTTGGAAAAAGGATTGTCGTGCCCAATGTAAAGCATATTCGGGAGACGATATTAAAAGAGGCACATGAATCACCTTACTCAATTCACCCCGGTTGTACAAAGATGTACAAAGACTTGAAGACTTGTTATTGGTGGGATAGCATGAAAAGGGACATAGCTGAATATGTAGCATTGTGTGATGTGTGTCAACGAGTCAATGCGTAACATCAAAGGCCAGCTGGATTACTGCAACCATTGAAGATCCCGAAATGGAAGTGGGAAGAGATCGGTATGGACTTCATAGTTGGTTTACCATGTACTCAGTCCAGTTACGACTCAATTTGGGTAATTGTGGATTGGTTAACTAAGTTAGCCCACTTTATTCCAGTTAAGACAACCTATAATGGAGAGAAATTGGCAGAACTGTATATAGGAAGAATAGTATGTTTGCATGGAGTTCCGAAGAGGATAGTCTCGGATAGAGGTTCACAATTCACTTCCAGGTTTTGGCAAAACTGCATGAAGCTTTGGAAATGAGGTTGAATTTTAGTTCAGCATATCACCCTCAAACAGATGGACAAACTGAGAGGACCACTCAGATTTTAGAGGACATGTTAAGAGCTTGTTCATTAAAGCATGGGAAAAGTTGGGACAAGAGTTTGCCATATGTAGAATTTTCATACAACAATAGTTACCAAGCAAGCTTGAAAATGTCACCATATGAAACGCTTTATGGAAGGAAGTGTAGGACACCTCTATTTTGGAATGAGGCAGGAGAAACTCAAGTATTTGGTCCAGATGTGTTGCAAGAAGCCGAAAAGCAAGTCCGAATAATTCGTGAAACTTGAGGGCTGCCCAATCAAGACAAAAAGGCTATGCGGAAAATAGGAGAAGGAAACTAGCCTTTGAAGTGGGAGACTTCGTTTACCTCAAAGTGTCACCAATGAGAGGTCATAAGAGGTTTAACATAAGAGGCAAGCTAGCACCTCGATACATTGAGACATTCAAGATTTTGGACAAAAGAGGGGAGGTGGCATATAAGTTGGAGATGTCAACTCATCTTTCGGATGTCCATGATGTCTTTCATGTTTCCCAGCTCAAGAAGTGCTTGAGAGTATCAGAAGAACAAGTGCCAATGGAAGGATTGGAACTAGAGGAAGATTTGACTTATGTCGAACAACCAATCAAAATCTTGGAAACCAAGGAGAGAGTCACAAGGAATAAGGTCATTAGATGGTGTAAAGTTCAATGGAAGCACCACACAGAAAAAGAAGCACCGTGGGAATTGGAGGATGATCTCAAGAAGGAATTTCCCTATCTCTTCTCTTCCACGTCGAATCTCGAGGGCGAGATTCATTTTAAGGGGGGTAGGTTTGTAACACCTCATTTTCATGCATCATGCCCTACATACATTCATATATATGTTTAATATTAACCCACATAAAGAGGAACGAGTTTAAAATTGATTTGGAACAAAGCTGCACTTAAAATGCTGAAAAGTGCGGACTAGTACGATTTCTCTCTGACTTCAAACGGACTTGTCTAATTTTGCTGCGGACTAGTCCGATTTTGCCTCTGGACACTTTCGGACTTGTCCGATTTTATGCGGACTAATCTGGTGTTCCAAGAATCCTTGAAAATTTGCTTAGTCCCTGGACTTGTCTGGACTAGTCCGATGTTCCAGCGGACTTGTCCGTTTTCCTCTCTGACTAAAGTCAGACTTGTCCGATTTTTTGCCAGACTTGTCCGATTTCTTTTTGACTAACTTCGGACTAGTCCGGTCCTTTTCGGACTTGTTCGATATTTCGCGACTCCGAATTAATATTTTTTTACGGCTTGTTTCTTGGGTTTCACGTTAAGTGGTGTAAGGATCGAATGCCCAAGAGGGGGTGAATTGGGATTCTTTTCAAAAAATTAAGGCAATAAAACTTAATTACTAAAAGCCCAATTCCCTACGCAAACAACCTATGCATTCAAGTAAATAGCAACTTCGCGGTATATAAATGCATAAGTGTAGGGTGAGAGGAAGAGAATGCAAACTCCCGAGGAGATACGAAGATTTATCCCGTGGTTCGGCAAGATCATCAAGATCTTCCTACATCCATGTTGTGGCACCCACCAAAGGGTATAGCCACACCCAAGTCACCAAGACTAGGGATCTTCACTATTCTTCTCCGTTTGCCAACCTCGGCAAGGTGGAGCTCAAGCCTTGTACAACTTGGATCCTCCGGGCTTCCACAATCGTCTTGGCAAGCTCCGGAAGTCTCTCCCAATTACAAACACCAAGGGACACTCCCTTACAGCTCTCACTACACTAGAGATTCCACTCACCAAGAATGGAAGCACACAAGCACTATCTCTAGCTAGTTCTAGCCTATCTCTTGGTGTGTAGGTGGTGTAGATGATCTAGAAGTGGTAGCTCAACGTCTTGAATGCTTGAGAATGTGTAGAGTATGTCTGGTGATCAAGACTTGTCGAATAGACAGGTTGAAGGGGTATAAATAGCCAGCCTCCATGAAATAGCCGTTGGAAAAGTAGGCTGACATCACTGCTCTGCGAACACCAGATGATCCGATGCTCTCCCTTTAGTTATCATCGGTCAAGTTCACTTTAGCTGATGTCACTGTGTCAGATATGGCCGTTGTTAAACCGATGTTACACTTGTCTTCTCATCGGATGATCTGGTGGCACTTCCTCTAGAATTGGTTCAGACTTGATGCTTACTGGAGTGATTGACCGATGTGTATATTGCTGTACATCAGATGATCCGATGCTACACTTGGTCCAAGGATATTGCATACTGTTCCGATGGACCGATGTAACATTGCCCTTAACATCGGATGATCCGGTGAGTACTTTGTTATGAGGTCTTCTTCTTCTGTTGAACCAACTCGACCAATGTGTTGTTTTCTGGAAACATCGGTTGATCCGGTGAGTTGATTTTGTTTGCTTCGAGTTGTTCTAAGTGATTCTTTTGGAATTTTCTCGATTGACCTCTTAGACACTTGTTGTAAATATTCTTCTGATGATTGTCAAACATTGAGTGTTGTCAATTATGGTTGAATAACTTTGACATATGAGCTTTTACTTCTAATCTTCATAACATTGATTGATCTCATAAAGTGATTGTTTAGAGGTCTCCAATGATCATTAGTTGATGTTCATATTCATATAGATTTCATTTGATTGAGTGATATGGGAGACCTTGCATCCACAAATTCATTAGTAAAATCCAATGGTTGTCATTAATCACCGAAACCATACCTCATGGGGGCCTAGATGCTTTCAATCTCCCCCTTTTTGGTGATTGATGACAACACAACAAGTGAAGCATAATAATAATGAATTTGATAGCACGATACTCAAGAAGATATGCAATGAGTACAAGATATGGCATTTTAAACTTGAAGACTCAAAAGAGATTAATAACACGAAAGCTCAATCGATCAATAACTCAAGAGAATAAGTGCACATGAATACTCAATGAATAGCAAATGAGTAGCAAAAACACCAAATTACAAAAGATATAGATAAACTCCCCCTACAGCTAGGGCACTCCCCCTGAGGCTAAGCTATCCCCCCTGACTCTCCTCGAACTCTTCTCCCCCTTTGGCATCAAGACACCAAAAAGGAAGCCGAGTGCCTAAGAGCCCTGAGTGCTCGGAGCGATGACGAACTGGTCACCGTCGGGGGTGCTGTCGTCGGAGCTGCTGCCTGCTGCTGCGACTAAAGCTGGAGTGGAAGTGGAGGGAGCTGTAGGAGCCGTAGGAGCCACTGTCGATGCCTGCTGAGTCGGAGCTGCTGGCAACGGGGCCCTGACAACGGATGCTGGCGTCTGCTAGAACAACGTCGTAGCCGGCAGCGGAGAGTGGATCGGTGCGCCTGGAGCAAGCAGTGAAGACATGCTGATCGTCGGGATCGGCGTGGTCGGCACTGGAGCTGCAGTTGGAGCAAGGACTGGCGGGGGGTGGAGCAAAGCCTGGCAGCTGTGACGGCAGGGCAATCCCGGTCTGGGTGTAGAGGTTGGTGATCAACCCCAGGATGCCCATCATCGCCTGCTGCATCTACTGCTGCTGGTCGAGGGAGCGCTGGTGCATTTGATCTATGAGCCCAGTCAGCCTGTCTGTGTCCTCTCGCCTCTCACGGGCGATCTGGCGCTGCATCTCCTGCTGCTGCTGCTGGAGCTCCAAAAGATGTGTTGCCTGCTCAGCTCAGGCCTGCTCTTCTCCCCCACCATCTGCTGGAGGAGGGATGTGAGCTCGGACAGCTGAGAGACCTGTGCCTCTGAGACGGGAGGTGGAGTAGGGGGTGGCACCATCGAGCCTCCAGCCTCCGCGTCATGCTACCTAGGTGAGGGAGGAGGTGGGAAGTACTCCTCAACACTGTCATCTGTGTCACTCGCGGACCAAATGTGCTGAAGGTCCTCACCTTGAGCCTCTGCCTGTGCAATTCGCTCATCTTCCTTCTCCAGATCTGACCAATCCTCCTCTGATAGCCGAGCACGGACCTGATGCTCGACTGGAAGGCCAAGGCGGCGGTCTCCATGAGTTGGAGCACGGTAGTGGCTAAACCGTGTGACACTTTCGTCAGTGAGACTATCATGCACGGCGGACTCCTCAGGAACAACCATGGAGAGCAGGTAGCTGATCCAGTGTCCAAACACAAGCTGCCTCATCATGCCAACTCCATCAGTGATCACATCCTCCATCTCACATATGAGGATGTCCACAATATCGAACTCCATCCCGTTCATGATGTAGAATAGGAGGGTCTGCTGCAGGCTGGTGAACCCCTCTAGGTATCCGGACCTCGGCAAAAGGGTGCGGCGCAAGGCAAGGTGCACTCTGCACGCAGCTGGAGTCAGCAGTGCCGATACCCTCGGCTGGTCTGGAGAGAAGGACGGTGCAAATAGAGAGCGTATCTCCTCCAGTGGTGGTGTCACTCCTCCAGTGAGCAGCCTCCTCGGCGGATATGCCTGTCCATACACTCTCTCGTGCAGGCAAGTGTCGTGGAGATCCACTCCTAGCAGCTGTGCCAAAGTCTGTCTCGTCAAGTGATGGTGCTGGCCCATGAACATGAAGTCTATCGATCTGCGGCCCTCAGAGACGTAGAGGGTAGCATAGAATACGCGTACCCAGTCCTCCACGTAGGCACTCCTCTCGTAGGACATCAGCTCCACCAGCCCTCGATACCTCGCAAAGTAGGGGCGTATCTCTGTCTCTGCTGCCAGGGCAAGCTGATCCCAATCCAGAAAGTTGTGCTGGAAGAGCTTATGGCCTCGGCGTCTATAGGTCTCGTACAGCGACGCCTGAGTCATGGTCCAAAAACGGCTGTCCACAAGTGCCTCTCTGGGCTGCGGGAACCACTCCTCAAGCAACACGCTCCATCTGAGTCTTCTGAGCTGCTTGGCCTTCATCTTCTTGTAATCTATCAATCAGACACCCTCACCAACATGGACGTTGGTGTCCATCTCGTAGACGGCTCTCTGGGCCGCCCTGTCCTCTCGAAGATCAGCAGCTGAGGGTCTCGAACGTGGTACTGCCAGCAGATGACCCCCACGGGTCCTGGCTGAGCGCCGGCGAACATGCGGCACTTCCGGCTCTTCTTCTTCCTCGGACTCATCCGGCACGGGAGGCTGCCTCGGACGAGCCTCGCGGATCCTCAGTGATCCTCCTCGGCCACGCTCTCGCTCCTCGGCGGCACGAGCGGCCATCAAATCCTTCTTTTCCTCCTTCGAAAGCTTTTGCTTCTTTGCGGCCGGCTCCGCAATGGATTTGCCCTTTCCCTTCTTGTCACGAGCCATTGCAATGAGACGATGCGCGAGAATGAAGTTGTGTCAGGCGCACGGAAGCGGCCGAAAACCCTAGCGGAAAAGGTGGTGCACGGGAGGCGACAGTCGGTGGCGCTGGGTGGAGCAGAGGCGGCGGCGTTGGCGCTGGGGAAGTGTGGAGCGGCGGCGCTGGAGGTGAGCGGCGGCGGTGGCGCTGAGGAAGTGGCGGCGGCGGCGCTGAGGAAGTGGCGGCGGTGGCGCTGTGGTGGTGCGGCGGAGGCCGGAGGGCAGCGGCGGCGGCCGGAGGCGGCGGCGGCCAGAGGCAGCGACGGCCCGGAGGCGGCGGTGGCCGGAGGGCGGCGGCGGTGTGAGGCAGGGGAGGCGCGGGCGAAGGCGTCGAGGTCGGGGAGAGAGTGTGAGGAGGCAGAGCGGCGCGCTTAAAAGGTGGGGCCCAAACCCTAGCTTGGAATTGAACACCGGATGAACCGACGTCGAATGAAAGGAGCATCGGTCGAATGTCACAGTAAGGGTATTCAAGAGGTACAGTTGACACCGGATGGTCTGACGTGGAAGGGAATAGCATCGGTGGATTTCAGCACAGTTCCAGAAATGTGAACATCGGATGCACCGATGTTTCTAAGAATGAACTCGTCGGTTGATTTGTGTTACTGACTGAGCTGACCCTTGGCTTTTGAACACAAAGTGATCCGATGATGGTCTAGCCTAAGCATCAGATAATCCGATGACTATAAAACAGCAACATCCCATATATGTCCTTTGACCAAACAAAGAAACAATTAGAAACACATGTCTTAGGACTTTTTGGGTGACCCCTTACCCCTCAAAAATGCTAATTGACAATAGCTTGACTAAGCCTTAAAGCAAATAGAACACCAAGAAAATAGGAAGGAAATTATCCAAATAAAATGTAAGGACCATGCTTTGTGAGCTAGAGGATGAAGCCTTCTATCTCTTAAAAGCATGTTACTTTAGGCATTAACGCACCAAACATTTTGTTCTTCCCACATCATATGAGTTGAGATATTGCATTTCAAACAAGTCTCTTTCTCATGAGGTGGGTTCCCCTTTGTAACAATCTACCGTATGTAATGCCAAACAATTTATAATGCAGGAGATTTAAGTATGAGTGCAAGTCTATATGGCAAGTATCATGCAAGACATAAAGCAAATCTATCTTGCCAAGTTTGAACCTTTCAAAGGCTTCTTCAGGGAGAGCCACTCTCCAAGCCTTGGGGAAACCCAAAAGAACCTCCATCCCAAGCTACCCCTTGCTCACCCCTATCCTTTGAAAGTTAGACAAGACCTATATGAGATGCATTCTTACATGATCATGGCAATTTACATGACGTTCGATGCATCTAGCACATTTAACTCACTTCTTAGCCTAGAAAAAGTTTTCTCATCAAGTGGTTTAGTGAAGATATCCGCCAATTGTTCTTCAGACCTAACACCTCGCAATGAGATGTCTCCCTTAGCTTCATGGTCCCTTAAGAAATGATGGCGAATATCAATGTGCTTAGTGCGGGAGTGTTGAACGGGGTTTTTAGCTATCTTAACTGCACTTTCATTGTCACAAAGGAGAGGCACACAACCAAGTTTAACACCAAAGTCCAAAAGGGTTTGCTTCATATAGAGAATTTGGGAACAACATGCACCGACCGCAATATATTCCGCTTCCGCCATGGACAAGGCGACGAAATTTTGCTTCTTCCTAGACCAAGATACTAGGGAACGCCCAAGCAAGTTGATGAGAAAAAGATTTAGGCCCGATCTTTCGAAAGGTAATGGATAGGTCGATTGATGTGGAGATCTCGACGTTGATGATCCGAGGCTCTCGAGTAGAACACGAACAACCCCTGCAATCACTACACCACCGCTCCGTTGGTTATCAACCATGCTGCACACGATTGACCTCGCCAATAAGGCTAATCCCTGCAAGTGCAACCGAGAACACAAGCAAGAACGTAGAAGAAGCAATCTGAAATTGCTGAATTGGGGTCTCACAAACCGTAGAACGGCGATATTATTGATCTAAGCAAAACCCAATTGTCTATGGCGGCTACCATGGAGTATATATAGGTGGGAGGACGTCCAAGGGGGTGTTGGAGTCGTTACCTAACCCTAATATACAAAAATAATGGGCTTGAACTTGATACATGGCCCAATGGCCCAATACGGTGGTGCAACACCCTGACAGATTCTGTACTTTATTTTGTTTCGACGATTCCCGTCGACTCCGAACGAATTTTGACATGGGACCGGTGCCATTGGAAAGTTTATCCTCTCCCCTTTCCGTTCATATGTAGAACGTCCAAAACGGAGTTCGTGTGCGTCCTGGGCGTCCGTTTTAGTGCATACTGCTCCTGGACTCCGAGTTGGATACGATTTGGAGTTTGGTTCGGTTTCCATCTTCTTTGAACGAATTCTCTGGTCTTCCACGTCCTTAATACTCCCTACAAGTACTCCTTGAACCTCTTCATGGATCCTAATCACAAATAAATCATTAAGTAGCAATCTATGCTCAAAAACATATAAGGAAATATATAAGAACGAGTTCACCTCTGAAATTAATTGTTGTGTATGAACTCTATTGATTGCATCTTGTATGTTCAATAGAGTGTTGTTTGTATCCATAGAAGTGATGTCCTCATCATCCTCCCCTTCTTGAATTGGAGTCGTCCTCGACTCAAGTTCATCTTCTATTATGTGTTGGTCCAAATGTGCAACGCCATCAAATCTTTTTGTATGCATGAATGGAGGAGGCCAAGGTGGTGGACGACATAGTGCGCCATCTTGATCTTGTCCATCAAATAAGAGTGCACATTCACTTGAGTCAGGATCCCAAACAAATAAACATTGTGCCATGTTTATTTGTGCAATGATAATATGCATGATCTCATCATTCTCCCCTTCTTTATGACAAGCCGTCCTCGGCTTGCTCGTATGTCGAGGAAAAAGGATTGCTTTGGGGGTAGAATGAACACTGTCCATATTGCACAACCGCAATGAACAATGCTTCTTTTTTATTTGTTGTCCTTACTGCAATAAAAAATGCTATAAAAACTTGATAATACATTATTAGTGTTAGTGCATCCATTTATTTCACCATGTTGTTGCAGCACAAAAGGAGCTTGCACATTTGAACATATGTAAACTTTATGCACCATAAATTCACCACTATCTTCATAGTTGCCTATAGCATGAAAAATATTTCTACTTAATAAAGGCAATTCAGATTGTGAAAATATTCTCCTCTCTACAATATTTAGATCACAAAGAGTGTCAAATTCAATATAACCCAAAGTATTTAGAGAAGACAAAAATTTCAGCTCATCATTTTCAGCAGTAGCGGAGATCAAATTATGAATTTCAGCACAAGTAGGTGAATCCAAAACACAATCATCTTGTACATTAACTTGTTTTTGCATAGGTATAATAGAGTTATCAGCACACAACTCTTTCGTAGCGCAACAATCAGCAGGAAAATCAACATGTGACAATGGTGTATAAATAAACAATTCTAATAGTTGCTCCTCGAAAATAGCATGATTGGTGGAAAAATTCAGAACATCTAAAAACTTCTCACCTACTGTATTTGTAGAATGTTTTGCCTTACCATTTTCAGCAGTGATTTCGAGTGCATTATGAGTTGATCCATCTAAAATTTCACAAGTGTTGTCAAAAGCCTCGTTCTCTTTTGCATCATCTATATGATTTTCTATATTGTCCTGCAAAACGTTAGACACAAAAGGAGGTACAACAAGAAATTTCTCCTCAAATTGCTGAATTTCTTCTTTGCACATAGATACATTAGCAAAAATTTCTCACATAAGAATTTTCGTTTCTTTCCATGTTCGAGGTTTTTCTATATAGCTTAAGTTGTCCCACCAAGTTAATGCACGATCAACTAACGCACTAGAAATATTTCTAATCTTTCTCCTCTCACACATATGCAATTTTCCAAAAATTTTATCCAACTCTATTTCCCAAGCAATATATTCATCGTAACCGAAACCATCATAAGAAGGAAGAGATGGGAGAATGTGATTACTTCTTGTGGAAGGTGTTGTAAAGGTGGTCTGAATGTCATGTGAATCCTTGGTTGATGTTTGATTTTTAGTGAGCAACTCCATCGTCATCTTCATCATCTCCATCATCTCAGCATATAATGCATGATTCTTGCTTTTAAGTTTTACCTGACATTGTTAGTAGCAAACAGAAGACAACACAAAAAAGATGTTATCCCTATCAACTACAAAGGATAATGGCAAAGTGGAAGTGGAATCACACACTCTCGAGCGTCTTACCACGCTCTTACAAGTGTTCTTACCGACACTGCAGGTGGCAAACGGTGGCCGGTATGAAGAAACCAATGAAGCGTGGGATGATTGCAAAGGTGTATCGATTCTGCTCAAGAGTAAGGTGTAGCTTGGATGGCACTTTCTATGTAGCAAGGATTAGCAACAATGAAATCAGATAGTAAAGTTGAATAAGTGTCCAAAGTATTTGTCAAAGTTGCTGGCCTAAATGTGTTCCTAGTGGTTCAAGCTAGCAAGACATGAGACAAAACTAGATGACACAAAGAATGCAAGCACTTCTGTTTTTTTTGTTGTTTTTTTTTCTCCTTTTTTTGTGCGACTTTTGTATCTTCTTTTGCACTTGCCTTTTTCTTTTTTTTCTTCCTTTTTTTTCAGAATGTGCTGCAAAGGAAGAACACAATGCAAACACTCAAAGATATCTCGTATGTCTGTTACAGATTTTCTGCTCAATGTTCTAAGGACAATTAAGCACATTTATAGTCCCCAAATATAAAAACTTTGAACATAAATATTATAGATATATCTCTCCTCTTTAATTTCAGTATATGGAAGATCTATTTTGGATAAAACAATGGGAGATATTGCCCCCAAAATACAGACTGTTCAGAATTTCTAGATCAATAACAGATTCAGATCTAATGCAATTTCGACATCGATAACTATATTTTCTGGGAGAATGATGAATAAAAATGTTATAGAAAACTTTGTAAGCTTTCCAGAAAGTACAAGAACTATAAAATCCGAGTTCATATGAGCGAGATATGATGAAAATACCGAACTGGACAGAGGCGAATCTAATCTGGACGTCATGACGTGATTCAAAAGGATGAATCACACAATGCAAAACTCAAAATAAGACTGAAAACACTTCTAAACCAGTAATATGACTCAACCACGGACACAAACTCAACAAAACCAAACTGAATAACAAAGTTGCAAAGGCTCAATGTGGTTTGGACAAAGTAATGAACAGATCTACTAAACTGCAAGTTTTTTTGTGGCTTTTTTGTGGACTCTAGGTATGAAAAACAAAACTAATGTAATGGATAGATGAATTACCTAACGGGCAACCTGGAATTCTGATACCAGTTGATGAGTAAAAGATTTAGGCCCGATCTTCCGAAAGGTAATGGATAGGTCGCTTGATGTGGAGATCTCGACGTTGATGATCCGAGGCTCTCGAGTAGAACACGAACAACCCCTGCAATCACTACACCACCACTCCGTTGGTTATCAACCGTGCTGCACACGATTGACCTCGCCAATAAGGCTAATCCCTGCAAGTGCAACCGAGGACACAAGCAAGAACGTAGAAGAAGCAATCTGAAATTGCTGAATTGGGGTCTCACAAACCGTAGAACGGTGATATTATTGATCTAAGCAAAACCCAATTGTCTATGGCGGCTACCATGGAGTATATATAGGTGGGAGGACGTCCAAGGGGGTGTTGGGGTCGTGACCTAACCCCAATATACAAAAATAATGGACTTAGACTTGATACATGGCCCAATGGCCCAATACGGTGGCGCAGCACCCTGACATATTCTATACTTGATTTTGTTTCAACGATTCCCGTCGACTCCGAAGGAATTTTGACATGGGACCGGCTCCATTGGAAAGTTTATCCTCTCCCCTTTCCGTGCATATGTAGAACGTCCAAAACAGAGTTCGTATGCGTCCTGGGCGTCCGTTTTAGTGCGTACTGCTCCTGGACTCCGAGTTGGATACGATTTGGAGTTTGGTTCGGTTTCCATCTTCTTTGAACGAATTCTCTGGTCTTCCACGTCCTTAATACTCCCTACAAGTACTCCTTGAACCTCTCTATGGATCCTAATCACAAATAAATCATTAAGTAGCAATCTATGCTCAAAAACATATAAGGAAATATATAAGAACGAGTTCACCTCTGAAATTAATTGTTGTGTATGAACTCTATTGATTGCATCTTGTATGTTCAATGGAGTGTTGTTTGTATCCATAGAAGTGATGTCCTCATCATCCTCCCCTTCTTGAATTGGAGTCGTCCTCGACTCAAGTTCATCTTCTATTATGTGTTGGTCCAAATGTGCAACGCCATCAAATCTTTTTGTATGCATGAATGGAGGAGGCCAAGGTGGTGGACGACATAGTGCGCCATCTTGATCTTGTCAATCAAATAAGAGTGCACATTCACTTGAGTCAGGATTCCAAACAAATAAACATTGTGCCATATTTATTTGTGCAATGATAATATGCATGATCTCATCACAAGTGGCATCCACTGGAGGTACTCTTGCGGTCCACACGGCATCCGGCAAAGTCCGAATCCGAGTAACCTAAGAGGTGGAATTTTGCACCTTTAGGTTACCACAAGCCCACACTAGGGGTATGCTTAAGATACCTAAGTATCCTAAAGACCGCCTTCCGATGCGATTCTTTAGGTGCCGCTTGAAAGCGAGCACACAAGCATACACTAAACATGATATCGGGCCTAGATGTGGTAAGATAAAGCAATGAACCAATCATAGAACGGTAGTTAGATTGATCAATAGGTTTACTGTCCTTATCCGCGTCGAGATGACAATCTGTTGCCATTGGAGTGCTTCTTGAGCTACAATCTCCCATCTCAAATTTCTTCAAGAGATCCTTGGTATACTTCTCTTGATAGACGAAGGTCCCCTCTTGAAGTTGCTTGATTTGGAATCCAAGGAAGAAGTTGAGCTCTCCAATCATCGACATCTCGAATTACCTAGACATCATTTTGCCAAACTCATGGCTAAGAGCTTCGTTAGTTGAACCAAAAATAATATCATCAACATAAATTTGACAAATAAATAATTCCCCGTTGATGTCTTTGGTGAAGAGTGTAGTGTCCACCCTCCCGATCTTGATCCTTGCATGATCAAGAAATCCCTTAGTCGTTCATACCATGCCCTAGGTGCTTGCTTGAGCCCGTAGAGCGCCTTGTGCAACCTATACACATGATTAGGATTCCTCGGATCTTCAAACCCGGGAGGTTGTTCAACATAAACAAGCTCGTTAATGTAACCATTAAGAAAAGCACTTTTCACATCCATTTGATAAAGTCTAATATTATGATGTGATGCAAAGGCAAGAAGTATACAGATGGCTTCTAGCCGGGCGACCGGAGCAAATGTCTCCCCAAAGTCTAGTCCTTCAACTTGAGAGAACCCCTTGGCCACAAGTCTTGCCTTGTTGCGGACCACAACGCCATTCTCGTCTTGTTTGTTGCGGTACACCCACTTTGTTCCGATGACGTTCTTGTCCTTGGGTCGCTCCTCCAACACCCAAACTTCATTGCAGATGAAGTTGTTGAGTTCTTCTTGCATGGCCATCACCCAATTTGGATCTTGGAGTGCTTCCTCAATGTGAGTGGGTTCTACACATGAAACAAACGAGTAGTGCTCACAAAACGAAGCGAAATGGCGAGAACGTGTACTTACTCCCCTTGACGGACTTACGATAATTTGGTCCATCGGGTGCGCCTTGGAGATGTGTCCATGCCTCATAAGTGGTTGTGAAGCACTTGGCGGTGGTGATGCGTGTTGCTCTTCTTGTGGTTGGACTTGATCATGGACTTCTTCTTCTTCTTGATGTTGTGTGGCTTGTGAGTCTTGAGTCAGCAATGGATCATCCTTCTCTTCTTCATCAACTTGAGGCGCCATGGAAGTGTTGATGTTGGACCTTGAAGCTCCCCCTTGATCATGGCTCTCCTCAACTTTAGGCTTGATGTCTCCAATGGTCATGTTCTTCATAGCTTCTCGTAGAGGCTCATCATCTATTTCATCATGACCAAAACTCTCCTCTTGGGAGCCATTAGTTTCATCAAACTCAACATCACAACTTTCCTCAACTAAACCGGAGGTTTGGTTGAATACTGGATATGCCTTTGAGTTTGATGCATAACCAAGAAATATACCAACATCACATCTTCTTTCAAACTTACCGAGCCTTTTCTTGCGGTAGATGTAGCACTTGCACCCAAAGACTCGAAATTAGGAGCTGTTAGGCTTTCTCCCAATGAGAAGTTTGTACGGGGTCTTTTGAAGTAGTCGATGTAGGTAGACCCTATTTGCGGCATGGCACGCCGTGTTGATTGCTTCGGCCCAAAACTTCTCCGACGTGCCATAGTCATCAAGCATTGGTCGCGCAAGAGTGATGAGAGTCTTGTTCTTTCTTTCAAGAACACTGTTTTGTTGAGGAGTGTATGTTGTCGAAAACTCATGCTTCACGCCTTCACGGTCACACCACTCCCCAATGTTGTAGTTCTTGAATTCGGTGTCGTTGTCACTCCGGAACTTGATGATGGGAAGTTGAAATTCCCTTTGAGCACGGTTGGCGAAGGTATTGAACACTTTCGGAGTTTCACTCTTGTCACCTAGAAACAAAGTCCAAGCATAGCGAGAGTAGTCATCAACTATAACAAGACAATAGAGGTTACCGCCAAGACTTTGATATGTGGACGGTCCGAAGAGGTCCATGTGAAGTAGCTCAAGTGGCTTGGAGGTTGACACCATTGTCTTCATTGGGTGGTGTGAAGCAACTTGCTTCCCGGCTTGACAAGCGCTACAAAGCTTGTTCTTCTCAAATGTGACATCCTTCACGCCGGTCACCATCCCAAGCTTGAATGACTTCTTGAGCTTGCTCATCCCTATGTGCGCTATGCGTCGATGCCATAGCCAACCCAAACTTGTCTTAGTGAAAAGACAAGTGGTCAAGCTAGCATCCTTGTTGGAGAAGTCTACTAGGTAGAGATGTCCATGCCGAAATCCTTTGAAGACTAGTTCTTGGCTTGTTTCACTACTCACAACAACATCATTTTTGCTAAAGGTGCACGTTAGTCCACGATCACATAATTGTGCAATAGAATGTAAATTGAAACTAAGTGACTTAACGTACAATACATTAGAAATAGATAAGTCATTTGAAATAGCAATTTTACCTAACCCAATTACCTTACCCTTAGAGTTATCACCAAAGGTGACGTGTTCATGATTGCCGGGGTTTTCTATGGTGGTGAACATACCATCATTGCCGGTCATATGTTGAGTGCACCCGCTATCGAGTACCCAATGCTTTCCTCCGGCTTTGTAGTTCACCTACACACATGAATTTAATTTTTAACTTTAGGCACCCAAGCCAACTTAGGTCCTTGTATGTGTGATACAAGTGTCTTTGGGACCCAAAGTTGCTTTGGGAGCTTCCCCTTCATGCCCTTCACGTATTTGCCGATGAACCTTGCCTTCACCTTGCCATCTACTTTACTTAAGAGATAATAATGATCATTGAAAGTAGACTTGTAGTTAGTAGGCAATTTTGGAGAAGGTCGGTTAGGAAGAGGACACTCCCTTGTATGGTGACCGGTGACCTCACAATGTTGGCAATAAGAACCAACTTCCTTGATGAAGCTTGTTCTAAGCTCCGATGAGGGCACCTTTCCTTTGTTAGGCACCGGGAAGGATCCAAGTCCTCTCTTGTTGAAGGCTTTTGCTTGTTGGAAGAGGATTTCCTTGTGCTTGACTTCTCCTTTTGATAGTCTTGCCACACTAGTGCGGAGACTTTCAATTTCTTCCAACAAGTCCTTCTCCCTAGCATTCTCTTTCAAAGGCAAAGGCTTATGCAAGGCATTAGTGGCATGAGAAGTAATGGATACCTTATCATTAAGAGTTTGTTTCTTTGTATTTTTTAATTCTTGATCAAGTGATTCATAAGCAAGGTTAAGTATTTGATGCTCTTGGATCAACTCATTGTGCTTTCCCAAGAGTGCTTGGTGGGCTAAGTCAAGCTCATGATGATCTAGCTTGATTTGAGCCTTATCTTCCTCAAATTGCTTGACATGGGATTTGAGCGTGTCATGCTCTTTAAGTATGCTTTCATACTTGTCAAGCAAATCAAGGTTAGCACTCTCAAGCTTAGCACGAGTTTCTTCAAGAGCCTTAACCTTACTCTTTTCCCTCTTAATGATAGTGTGATATTCATTTATTAATGAAGTTAAATCATCGGGGGAAAGCTCATCATCACTAGAGTCATCACATACCTTGGTGTTACCTTTAGCCATGAGGCACATGGGTGGTGGATGAAGAGGTGAGTCATCATTGTTGGCAATGGCAAGGCCGGCCAAACTTTCTTCTTCCGCTTCACTCTCTTCATCACTTGATTCTTCGTCGGTGACCCATTCATTTGCCTCACACATGAACACCTTTTGTGGGCCATTTATTTTCTTTGGGAAGAGCTTTGCCTTCTTGCCCTTGTCATGTTTCTTCTTCCCAAAGGATCTTGGTTTGGAGTTAACCTCTTCTTCATCATCTTCACTATCTTCTAGCTTGCGATGCTTGCTCTTGTGGTTCTCTCTTCTTTTGTCCGGTTTTGGACAATCATAGGAGATGTGGCCTTGATCACCACAATTGTAGCAAGTCTTGTGATCATCTCTCCTTGGTAGAAATGCTTTCTTCTTGGGATCAAAGGTGTATCCCTTCTTAGTAATCTTGGAGTTCAAGCGTGAGAACTTTCTCATCATCAATGCAAGCTCATCATCGTCATCTTCACTTGATGCTTGCTCTTCTTCACTTGAGCTAGGCTCAACCACCTTCTTCTTCTTGATACTTGTTTTCTTGGTGGAGGCCTTTAGAGCAATTGTTTTTGAAGATGATTGCTCCATCATCCCAAGTACACTCATCTCATGAGCGTGAATCTCTCCAATGAGTTCCGAAACTTCAATGTGGTCAAGAGATTCTTTTTGGAGCATGGAGTTGATGATGTTGTACTTTGGCTTGGGAAGGAGCATAAGAATCTTGCGGTTGATGAGTCCTTTGCCAAGAGAAGCAATGTCAAGAGCATTAATTTCTTCAATAAGCACATTCAAGCGAGAGAACATTTCATTAACATTTTCATGAGGTAGCATTTTAAATTCATCATATTTGGCTTTAAGCATGTGATATTTTAGTTCTTTGACACCAGAAGAACCCTCATGAATTTCTATCAAGCAAGCCCAAATTTCACATGCCTTTTCTTTGCTAGCAATCCTAGCAAACACATCTTGACTAATGCATTCATAAATTGCAATCCTAGCTTTGGCATCCCACTTAATTTGATCACCAACATAATTGTGCTCACCAAACCCCGCGTGGGTCGCTTCCCATACTTTGGGAGCAATAGCCTCTAGATAAGCGCGCATGCATGCTTTCCAATAGGCAAAGTTCTTGCCCTCGAAGATAGGAACCGAACCCCCAACCTTGGCCATTTTAGCTCTCTAGCGGTGAAGCTATAATGATCCTATGAGCAACCTTGCTCTGATACCAATTGTAAGGATCGAATGCCCAAGAGGGGGGTGAATTGGGCTTCTTTTCAAAAAAATTAAGGCAATAAAACTTAATTACTAAAAGCCCAATTCCCTACGCAAACAACCTATGCATTCAAGTAAATAGCAACTTCACAGTATATAAAATGCATAAGTGTAGGGTGAGAGGAAGAGAATGCAAACTCCCGAGGAGACATGAATATTTATCCCGTGGTTCGGCAAGATCGTCAAGATCTTCCTACATCCACGTTGTGGCACCCACCAAAGGGTATAGCCACACCCAAATCACCGAGACTAGGGATCTTCACTATTCTTCTCCGTTTGACAACCTCGGCAAGGTGGAGCTCAAGCCTTGTACAACTTGGATCCTCCGAGCTTCCACAATCGTCTTGGCAAGCTCCGGAAGTCTCTCCCAATTACAAACACCAAGGGACACTCCCTTACAGCTCTCACTACACTAGAGATTCCACTCACTAAGAATGGAAGCACACAAGCACTATCTCTAGCTAGTTCTAGCCTATCTCTTGGTGTGTAGGTGGTGTAGATGATCTAGAAGTGGTAGCTCAACGTCTTGAATGCTTGAGAATGTGTAGAGTATGTCTGGTGATCAAGACTTGTCGAATAGACAGGTTGAAGGGGTATAAATAGCCAGCCTCCACGAAATAGCCGTTGGAAAAGTAGGCTGACATCACTGCTCTGCGAACACCGGATGATCCGATGCTCTCCCTTCAGTTATCATCGGTCAAGTTCACTTTAGCTGATGTCACTGTGTCAGATATGACCGTTGTTAAACCGATGTTACACTTGTCTTCTCATCGGATGATCCGGTGGCACTTCCTCCAGAATTGGTTCAGACTTGATGCTTCCTGGAGTGATTGACCGATGTGTATATTGTTGTACATCGGATGATCCGGTGCTACACTTGGTCCAAGGATATTGCATACTGTACTGATGGACTGATGTAACATTGCCCTTAACATCGGATGATCCGGTGAGTACTTTGTTCTGAGGTCTTCTTCTTCTGCTGAACCAACTCGACCGATGTGTTGTTTTCTGGAAACATCGGTTGATCTGGTGAGTTGATTTTGTTTGCTTCGAGTTGTTCTAAGTGATTCTTTTGGAATTTTCTCGATTGACCTCTTAGACACTTGTTGTAAATATTCTTCTCATGATTGTCAAGCATTGAGTGTTGTCAATTATGGTTGAATAACTTTGACATATGAGCTTTTACTTCTAATCTTCATAACATTGATTGATCTCATAAAGTGATTGTTTAGGGTTCTCCAATGATCATTAGTTGATGGTCATATTCATATAGATTTCATTTGATTGAGTGATATGGGAGACCTTGCATCCACAAATTCATTAGTAAAATCCAATGGTTGTCATTAATCACCGAAATCATACCTCATGGGGGCCTAGATGCTTTCAAGTGGACCTAGGGATGTCATGCCTAACTCTTTTAGATCCCATGTGGGACTCTAAACCGCCCTCTACTCATCTCAAACTCGAAATACATCTAATCCTACCCTCCACCTCTATATAAACAACCCCACCCCTTGGCTTGACATCTATTTGCCACTTTTTCACCCCACCCAAACCCTAGTTCGTGAGGAGCCACCATCAAGGAGGGAGGAGGAGATCCCAAGCATGCAGAAGAAGAGGAGGAAATGAAAGAGGATCAAGATCTCCATCAAGTTTCGTTCTTCATCACCAATTCATCTTCAAGTTTATCATCAACTCTAGATCATCAAGATCCAAGTGTTACCTCCAAGTTTCTTGATTCATTGGAGTTATAAACACCTGGTATACCTTCTATTCTCTTTTCCTTATGTGAATTCAACCCCGTTTTCCCAAATTAACGTCGATCTAGAAAACCCTAATCTGCTGATCTCGCGCAGTGCGGACTTGTCCGGTCCTATGCGGACTAGTCCGATTTTCCTGGATAAATTGTGTTGAATTAATTCTAAAATTTGATCTAATCAACTCCAAACCTGTATAAACTTGTTAAAAGCTATTAGAACTAGTAAGTGATCATTAAAAAAAGCAACTTATTAACAAGTTCCACCTTGCATTTGCATTAATCATGCATGTCATGTCATATTGAGTAATATTTGTGCACTCTTTGATTGTGTTTCTTGTCTTGTATGTTTATTGTGCAGATTAGACGGATTTGTGCTAGAAAGTGCCGCGGAGGATCTACATCACCAAGAGTTTTAAGGCTTCGACCCGAACCAATCCCAAGAGCAAGGCAAGTGTCCTTGAAGCATATTGATCCTGTTTGAAAATAAATGTTTTGTTTGCAAAACTGTATGCTTGTGTCAATTTGATGGGAATACTATGATAGAAAGTTTACTAGATTTGTTTGACCACCCTTGCCACCTGGAATTCATGGTAGAGAGTTGGGATGGGCTTTTTACCTTTTTGATTCGCTTAATTAACTGGGATGGGAAAACAACACTACACATTCAATTATGCATTAATAAGATTATGGTTAACATGAACTGGTTAATATGATATGGTAATGGGTGATCTAAGCAAGCTTGGTATGTGTATGGGTTGGATGTTATGGTGGTTTGCTTGCTTTATATCTAAGGACCGGTTCATGCGAGAATAAGCTAGGACTACAGTGCCACCACAAGGCCAAGTATGTGTGCGGCGTAGCTGATTAATTACGGCTTAGCCAGTGCTATTTTGACCATTAAGGATGCTCAGGGAAGGGGTAGTCGGATTAGGTTTGTTGATGATTGGTGGGACTACCCTGGGATCCGAATGGCTCAAGAGGGGGCCCTTGGTTGAAGATGTGCTCTATAGGAGACATCGCCACCGGTGAAAGCTCAGTGGGGTCTAAATAGGCTAGTAATCCCTTTGTAAAGGCTATTTTGTGATATCTTGGCTATACGCCAAAGGAAGTGTAATTGGCGTAAGGGAGGTTCTTTAGTCGCCGACGGGTGATGAAATCAAAAACACGTGGGTAAAGTGGAACAATCTCTGCATAGTGTCTAATAAACTATCATGATAGCCGTGCTCCCGGTTATGAGCGCATGGATGACCTATATGATTAGAGGATTTTGGTATTGGGATGGTTTGGTATTGGTTATGGTTTGATAACATGGTTATGGTTGGATAATGGATTAATTTCTGGTATTGGATATGATTAATGGTAATGGTGATATCTGGTATATGGATGATGGTAATGAATCGTGGACTGGTATTATGATGATTAAATGGTTTACGATGGGTTTATTTCACATACATATATTATATTGCTTTTCAAATGTTTCAAGGTACTTTTCAACACTTAGCCATTATTATATTCGTCATTTGAAACAGCTACACGGCATACTTTCCACACTTGCTGAGTATGACATGTACTCACTCATGCAATTCTCCAACAGTTGCAGGTCAGGATTGGCAGTTTAACGATGATAATGCGGAGTTCTAGGCCATGTCTACGGTCAGCTTTGCCTGTGGAGTGTTGGAGTTGTGCTATACCCTTTTGCTTAGCTGCTTAGTTGCTTAATTAGTTTATTTCTGCTGCATTAGTTGAAACTTGTCATTAATATTCATTAGAACTTGTATTTGAGGATAATATGAATTGTGTAATAAAATTTGGTTAATTAATCTTGTTCTGTGGTAATTTTCTGTATATCCTTTTGTGATTGCACAAAAGAGTATACAGAAAATTACCACAGAACAAGATTAATTAACCAAATTCTATTACACATTTCATATTATCCTCGAATACAAGCTCTAATAAATATTGATGGCAAGTTCAACTAATGCAGCGGAAATATACTAATTAAGCAATCTAAACAACTAAGCAAATATGGTATAGCGCAGCTCCATGCAACACCACAGGCAAGCTGGCGGTAGTCACGGCCTAGAACTCCGCATTATCGTCATTATACTCCCAAATCTGACCTGCAACTGTTGGGGGGGGGGGTTGCAAGAGTGAGTACATGTCGTACTCAGCAAGTGTGGAAAGTATGACATGTGGCTGATTCAAATGACAAATATAATAATGGTTGATTGCTGAAAAGTACATTAAAACATTTGAAAAGCAATATAATATATGTATATGAAATAAACCCATCATAAACCATATAGTCATCATAATACCAATCCATAATTCATTACCATCATCCATATACCAGATTTCACTATTGCCAATAACCATATTCAATACCAGAAATTAATCCATTGACCATTACCAAACCATAACCATCCCACAAACTATTCCAATACCAAGTTTCCTCTAATCTTGTGAGGGTCCAGGTTGCTCATAACTGGGAGCACGACTAACATGATAGTTTTAGACACACTCTGCAGAGGTTGTACCACTTTACTCACGTGTTTGTGATTTCATCACCCGTCGGCGACTAGAGAACCTCCCTCACACCATTTACACTTCCTTTGGTGTATGGCCAAGAGATCACAAAATAGCCTTCACAAAGGGATTACTAGCCTATTTAGACTCCACTGAGGTTTCACCGGTGGCGATGCCTCCAACTGAGAACATCTTCAACCAAGGGCCCCCTCTTGAGCCATTCAGATCCCAGGATAGTCCCACCAATCATCAACAAACCCAATCCGACTACCCCTTCCCCGAGCATCCTGAATGCTCCAAATAGCACTGGCAAAGCCCTAATTAATCAGCTACGCCACACCCATACTTGGCCTCGTGATGGCACTGTAAATCCTGGATGGTCGCTCCACGAACCGGTCCTTAGATCTAAAGCAAGCAAAACCACCATACATCCAACCCATCCTCATACCAGGCTTGCTTAGATCACCCATTACCATATCAAATTTAACAAGTTCATGTCAACCACAATCTCATTAATGCATAATTAAATTGAGTAGTGTAGTTGTTCTTCCATCCCAATTAATTAAGCAAAGCAAAAAGGTAAAAATCCCATCCCGACTCTCTACCATATATTCGAGGTGACGAAGGTGGTTAAACAAAGCTAGTAAACTTCCTATCATAGGATTCCCATCAAATTGACACAAGCATGCAATTTTGCAAACAAAACATTTATTGTAAAACAGGACCAATATGCTTCAAGGACACTTGCCTTGCTCTTGCGGTTGCTTCGGGTCAACTTCTTCAAACTCTTGGTGCTGGAGATCCTCCGCGGCACTCTCTAGCGCAAATTCGTCTAATCCGCACAATAAACATACAAGACAAGAAACACAATCAAAGAGTGCACAAATATTACTCAATATGACATGATATGCATGATTAATGCAAATGCAAGGTAGAACTTGTTAATAGATTGCTTTTAACGATCACTAACTAGTTCTAATAGCTTTTAACAAGGTTATACAGGCTTGGAGTTGATTAGATCAAATTTTAGAATTAATATAACACAATTTAACCAGGAAAATCGGACTAGTCTGCAGAAGGTCAGACTAGTCTGCACTTCGCAGAACTAGCGAACTAGGGTTTTCTAGATCGACGTGAATTTGGAGACTTAGGGTTGATTTCACATAAGAAAAAGAGAATAGAAGGTATACCAGGTATTTAGGACTCCAATGAATCGAGAAACTTGGAGGTAACACTTGGATCTTGATAATATAGGGTTGATGATGAACTTGGAGATGAATTAGTGATGAAGAACAAAACTTGATGGAGATATTGATCCTCTCTCGTTTCCACCTCTTCTTCTTCTTTCTTGGGATCTCCTCCTCCCTCCTTGATGGTGGCTCTCCACGAACTAGGGTTTGGGTGGGGTGGAAAAGTGGCAAGTAGATGTCAAGCCAAGTGGTGGGGCTGTTTATATAGAGGTGGAGGCTAGGGTTAGATGGATTTCGAGTTTGAGAGGAGTAGAGGCCGGTTTAGAGTCCCACATGGGCTCTAAAAGAGTTAGGCATGACATCCCTAGGCTCACTTAACATAAAACCCAAGAAACAAGTCATAAAACAAGGGATTAATTCGGAGTCGCGAAATATCGGACAAGTCTGAAAAGGACCGGACTAGTTCGAAGTTAGTCAGAAAGAAATTGGACAAGTATGGCAAAAAATCAGACGATTCTGACATTAGTCAAGGAGGAAAACGGACAAGTCCGCTAAGACACCGGACTAGTCCGGACAAGTCCAGAGACTTAGCAAATTTTCAAGGATTCTTGGAACACCAGACTAGTCCGCATAAAATCAGACATGTCTGAAAGTGTCCAGAGACAAAATCGGACTAGTCCGCAGCAAAAACGGACAAGTCCGTTTGAAGTCAAAGAGAAATCGGACTAGTCCTCACCAAAATCGGACTAGTCCGCACTTTTCAGCATTTTAAGTGCAGTTTTGTTCCAAATCAATTTTAAACTCGTTCCTCTTGATGTGGATTAATGTTAAACATGTATATGAATGTATGTAGGGCATGATGCATGAAAATGAGGGTGTTACAAACCTACCCCCCTTAAAATGAATCTCGCCCTCGAGATTTGGCACGAAAGAGAAGAGATAGGGAAATTCCTTGTTGAGATCATCCTGCAACTCCCATGTTGCTTATTTTTCTGTGTGGTGCTTCCATTGAACTTTACACCATCAAATCACCTTGTTCCTTGTCACTCTCTCCTTGGTTTCCAAGATTTTGATCGGTTGTTCGGCATAAGTCAAATCTTCCTCTAGTTCCGATTCTTCCATGGGCACTTGTTCTTTTGGTACTCTCAAGCACTTCTTGAGCTGGGAAACATGAAAGACATCATGGACATCCGATATATGAGTTGGCATCTCCAACTTATACGCTACTTCTCCTCTTTTGTCCAAAATCTTGAATGGTCCAATGTAGCGAGGTGCTAGCTTGTCTCTTATGTTAAACCTCTTATGATCTCTCATTGGTGACACTTTGAGGTAAACAAAATCTCCCACTTCAAAGGCTAATTTCCTTCTCCTATTGCCCGCATAGCCCTTTTGTCTTGATTGGGCAGCCCTCAAGTTTTCACGAATTATTTGGACTTTCTTTTCAGCTTCTTGCAACACATCCGGACCAAATACTTGAGTTTCTCCTGCCTCATTCCAGAATAAAGGTGTCCTACACTTCCTTCCATAAAGCGATTCATATGGTGACATTTTCAAGCTTGCTTGGTAACTATTGTTGTATGAAAATTGTGCATATGGCGAGCTCTTGTCCCAACCTTTCCCATGCTTCAAAGCACAAGCTCTTAACATGTCCTCCAAAATCTGATTGGTACTCTTGGTTTGTCCATCCGTTTGAGGGTGATATGCTGAACTAAAATTCAACTTTGTTCCCAAAGCTTCATGCAGTTTTTGCCAAAACCTGGAAGTGAATTATGAACCTCTATCTGAAACTATCTTCTTCGGAACTCCATGCAAACATACTATTCTTCCCATATACAGTTCCGCCAATTTCTCTCCATTATATGTGGTCTTGACGAGAATAAAGTGGGCTGACTTAGTTAACCGATCTACAATTACCCAAATTGAATCGTAACCGGACTGAGTACGTGGTAAGCCAACTATGAAGTCCATACCGATCTCTTCCCACTTCCACTTCGGAATCTTCAATGGTTGCAATAATCCACCTAGCCTTTGATGTTCCGCCTTGACTCGTTGGCACACATCACACAATGCTACGTATTCAACTATGTCCTTCTTCATGCTAGCCCACCAATAACACGTCTTCAAGTCTTTGTACATCTTCGTACAACCGGGGTGAATTGAAAATGGTGAGTCATGTGCCTCCTTTAGTATTGTCTCCCGAATATGCTTCACATTAGGCACAACAATCCTCTTACCAAGCCATAGAGTACCATGTTCATCCTCATCACCTCTGAATTCCCTTCCCTCTTGGGTCCTTTCCTTGATTTCCTGAATCTCCTCATCCTTTGTTTGAGCTTCCCGAATTTCTTGCTCCAATGTTGGGTTTCACTCCATCATCTCCATCTCATTTACAAATCCAAGGTTCAACCGTTCAAACTCCTTACATAACTCGGATGGTAACCCTCAAACTGTGAGTTAATAACTTACTCCTTTTCTACTCAAAGCATCGGCCACTACATTGGCTTTTTCTGGGTGATAGTTGATTCCCAAATCATAATCTTTGATGAGCTCCAACCATCTTCGTTGCCTCAAATTCAAATCTATTTGTGTGAAAATATACTTCAAACTCTTATGATCCGTATAAATTTCACACCTATGTCCAAGGATGTAGTGTCTCCAAATTTTCAATGCGTGTATCACAGCTGCAAATTCCAAATCATGCGTGTGGTAATTCTGCTCATGTTTCTTCAATTGTATTGATGCATAGGCAACCGCTTGACCTTCTTGCATCAATACACATCCAAGTCCTTGTCTCGATGTGTCACAATAAATATCAAAGCTCTTGCTCACGTCCGGCAATATCAAAACTGGGGCTGTTGTCAACCTCTTCTTCAACTCCTCAAAACTGTTTTGACAAGCTTGAGTCCATTGGAAAGCCTTTCCCTTCATTAGCAATTCCGTCATTGGCTTGTCTATCTTGGAGAAGTCCTTGATGAATCGACGGTAATATCCAGCCATTCCAAGAAAACTCCTTATTTCCTTTACGTTTTGTAGGGGTTCCCATTTCAACACGTCCCTCACTTTTCCGGGGTCAACCGATACTCCTCCTCCTGAGATGATATGACCCAAAAATGACACCTCTTTCAACCAAAACTGACACTTGTTCAACTTGGCATACAATTGATGCTCCCTTAATTCTTACAGCGTAAGCCTCAAGTGTTCCTCATGTTCCTTCTCATCCTTTGAGTAGATCATAATGTCATCAATAAACACCACAACGAACATATCCAAGTACTCCATGAAGACCTTGTTCATGAGGTACATAAAGTGCGCAGGTGCATTGGTCAATCCAAAGGACATCATGGTGTACTCATAAGATCCATACCGCGTCCTAAAATCTGTCTTGGGTATGTTCGATGGCCTAATATTCATTCGAAAGTATCCCGACCTAAAATCAATCTTAGAGAAGACACAAGCACCCTTCATCTGATCAAAGAAGTTTTCTATGCGTGGCAAGGTGTACTTGTTCTTGATTGTTACCTCGTTGAGATCTCGGTAATCTACGCACATCCTTTGCGATCCATCCTTCTTGTCCACAAATAGAACGAGCGCTCCCCAAGGTGAAGAGCTGGGCCGAATGAAACCCTTCTCTAGTTGCTCTTGAATTTGCTTCTTGAGCTCTGCTATAGGAGGCATCCTATACGGCCTCTTAGTTATAGGTGCAGTTTCAGGTATTAAATCAATAACAAACTCAATGTCTCGGTCAGGTGGCATACCTGGCAACTCGTTGGAAAAACATCCAAAAATTCACACACCACTGGAGTCTCCTCAATTGCGGCAACATCCATATGATTCATCTCCAATTACTTCGGTGTGGTTTGAGATGCTTCAAATTCTACAGTGATAACTCGTCCGGAAAAACATCCAAAAATTCACACACCACTGGAGTCTCCTCAATTGCGGCACCGTCCATATGATTCATCTCCAATTGCTTCGGTGTGGTTTGAGATGCTTCAAATTCTACAGTGATCCCTCCTTCATTGGTCAACTTCACCGTCAGCACACTCAATAACTCCATTGTGCTTCCTCAACCAGTCCATACCAAGTATAATGTCCAATCCTTAAGAATCCAAAATAATGAGGTTGGCGGAGAAGTCTACCCCCCTTATTCTAAGGCTTACTTTTGGACATGCTATATTTGTCCTCATCTCTCCTCCAGGAGACTTAACCAACAGAGTAAACTTCATATGAGAGATAGGAAAACTATACTTGGCAACATACTTTGATGCAATGAATGAATGTGATGTTCCAGAATCAAATAACATAGTTGCGGGGTTGGAGTTCGTGAGAAACATACCAATGACCACGTCATCTGCTTGTTGAGCATCCTCCGTAGAGACATGGTTCACGTAGCCACGAGCAAAATTCTGCTGTCCACGGTTCCCTTGCGGCTGTCCTCCATTGGGTTTTGCCTCGGCACATTGCTTCCTTGACCAAGGCCTGACTTAGGATACTGATGCGCAAAATGTCCAGCTTATCCACAAGTATAGCACTTTTTAACTCCACCGGGATTATTGGGACGAGCTTGTTTTTGAACACTTGCACCAGGAAAGTTAGCACGAGGTTCATAAGGCATTGGAGGCCTAGGTACTTGCATGACAGGGCGCTGCTGCACAAACAGAGTTGGGCGTGGTGCATAACCAGGGCGATGAGTAGGCGCAAAAGAGGTGAAGTAAGGTGCATTGGACGGTGTGAAGCGAGGGCGCACATTACTTCCTTGTTGCTGTCCTTGATATGGCGCCTTCCTCTTGTTGTCTTGTTCTATCTCACGTACCTTGTTCTCAACCACAATTGCTTTGTCCACAAGCTTCTGGAAGTTGGCATAGTCACAATTGAGAAATTGCACTTGAATTTCATTGTTGAGGCCCCTCATAAACAAGTATTGCTTTCGGCTATCCCGACTAACATCTTCAGGTGCGTACCTTGAGAGTTGAGTGAATTTATTAAGATATTCACCCACGCTCGATCTTCCTTGCCTCAAGTTCTCAAATTCTTGCCTCTTTAAGATCATAACACCCTCAGGCACATAATGAGAATGGAAACTCTCCTTAAATTCGACCCAGGTGATCCTCTCCTGATTCTCATGAGCATCGCATAGTGAATCCCACCAATCGGCAGCTGCTCCAACTAGTTGATGAGAAGCAAAAAGCACTTTCTCCCGGTCACTGCATTAGACAATAGCAAGCTTCTTCTCCACAGACTTGAGCCAATCATCCGCATCCATAGGGTCAGCGGCTTGAGCAAAGGTTGGCGACCTAGTCCTCATAAACTCTCCCAACCGGTTATGAGGAGGCGGGGGTGGCGGTGGAGGCATGTGGGGCTGATTGTTGATATTGCCAGCCTGCAGTTGTCCCATAGTTTGTATCATGGTGTGCATGAGTTGGTTCTGCATAGCCAATAGCTGCTCAATGTTGATAGCGCCATGAGCAGGTCCTTGTCCATTGTTGTTCTGAGGTACTCCATGGTTCTCCTCCTCATCATTAGCATCCCTCTGGTTGCGAGTCCTCACCATCTGGAGAAAAGCAATAGGTAAGAATTAGAAAACCTCCCCAGCTATATGCATCAAGGAATATGAAACTAGACAACTAACTATCCTACGTGGACATGACAATGCTAAAGCATTCCAAAATCCTGATTAAGCACACAAGCCAACAATATATATAGCAAGCAGCACACCAAGCAAGAACACATCGATTCCTGAGTGTTTTTATATGCTCTAAAGTGTCCATTCTATCTAGGTTGCATCCTATGGTCAACCTGGCTCTGATACCATTCTGTGACACCCAGTTCCGAAAATGAACCAAGTGAACGCATATGTGTGCCCAGGACGTTCGACACACATATATGAGTGCATTCACAAAAGAGTACACAAAAAATTACCACAGAACAAGATTAATTAACCAAATTCTATTACACATTTCATATTATCCTCGAATACAAGCTCTAATAAATATTGATGGCAAGTTCAACTAATGCAGCGGAAATATACTAATTAAGCAATCTAAAAAACTAAGCAAATAGGGTATAGCGCAGCTCCATGCAACACCACAGGCAAGCTGACGGTAGACACGGCCTAGAACTCTGCATTATCATCATTATACTCCCAAATCTGACCTGCAACTATTGGGGGGGATTGCAAGAGTGAGTACATGTCGTACTCAACAAGTGTGGAAAGCATGACATGTGGCTGATTCAAATGACAAATATAATAATAGTTGAGTGCTGAAAAGTACATTAAAACATTTGAAAAGCAATATAATATATGTATATGAAATAAACCCATCATAAACCATATAGTCATCATAATACCAGTCCATAATTCATTACCATCATCCATATACCAGATTTCACCATTGCCAATAACCATATTCAATACCAGAAATTAATCCATTAACCATTACCAAACCATAACCATCCCACAAACTATTCCAATACCAAGTTTCCTCTAATCATGTGAAGGTCCAGGTTGCTCATAACCGGGAGTACGGCTATCATGATAATTTTAGACACACTCTGCAGAGGTTGTACCACTCCCACGTGTTTGTGATTTCATCACCCGTTGGCGACTAGAGAACCCCCCTCATGCCAATTACACTTCTTTTGGTGTATGGCCAAGAGATCACATAATAGCCTTTACAAAGGGGTTACTAGCCTATTTAGACCCCAGTGAGGTTTCACCCACGGCGATGCCTCCAACTGAGCACATCTTCAACCAAGGGCCCCCTCTTGAGCCATTCGGATCCTAGGATAGTCCCACCAATCATCAACAAACCCAATCCGACTACCCCTTCCCCGAGCATCCTTAATGGTCCAAATAGCACTGGCAAAGCCCTAATTAATCAGCTATGCCACACCCATACTTGGCCTCGTGGTGGCACTGTAAATCCTGGATGGTCGCTCCACGAACCGGTCCTTAGATCTAAAGCAAGCAAAACCACCATACATCCAACCCATCCACATACCAGGCTTGCTTAGATCACCCATTACCATATCAAATTTAACAAGTTCATGTCAACCACAATCTCATTAATGCATAATTAAATTGAGTAGTGTAGTTGTTCTTCCATCCCAATTAATTAAGCGAAGCAAAAAGGTAAAAGTCCCATCCCGACTCTCTACCATATATTCGAGGTGACGAAGGTGGTTAAACAAAGCTAGTAAACTTCCTATCATAGGATTCCCATCAAATTGACACAAGCATGCAATTTTGCAAACAAAACATTTATTTTAAAACAGGACCAATATGCTTCAAGGACACTTGCCTTGCTCTTGCGGTTGGTTCGGGTCACTTCTTCAAACTCTTGGTGCTGGAGATCCTCCGCGACACTCTCTAGCGCAAATCCATCTAATCCGCACAATAAACATACAAGACAAGAAACACAATCAAAGAGTGCACAAATATTACTCAATATGACATGATATGCATGATTAATGCAAATGCAAGGTAGAACTTGTTAATAGATTGCTTTTAATGATCACTAACTAGTTCTAATAGCTTTTAACAAGGTTATACAGGTTTCGAGTTGATTAGATCAAATTTTAGAATTAATTTAACACAATTTAACCAGGAAAATTGGACTAGTTTGTAGAAGGCCGGACTAGTCCGCATTTCGCAGAACTAGCGAACTAGGGTTTTCTCGATCGACATGAATTTGGAGACTTGGGGTTGATTTCAAGTAATAAAAAGAGAATAGAAGGTATACCAGGTGCTTAGGACTCCAATGAATCGAGAAACTTGGAGTTAACACTTGGATCTTGATGATCTAGGGTTGATGATGAACTTGGAGATGAATTGGTGATGAAGAACGAAACTTGATGGAGATCTTGATCCTCTCTTGTTTCCTCCTCTTCTTCTTCTTGCTTGAGATCTCCTCCTCCCTCCTTGATGGTGGCTCTCCATGAACTAGGGTTTGGGTGGGGTGGAAAAGTGGCAAACAGATGCCAAGCCAAGGGGTGGGGCTGTTTATATAAAGGTGGAGGCTCGGGTTAGATGGATTTCAAGTTTGAGTGGAGTAGAGGCCGGTTTAGAGTCCCACATGGGCTCTAAAAGAGTTAGGCATGACATCCCTAGGCCCACTTAATATAAAACCCAAGAAACAAGTCATAAAATAAGGGATTAATTCGGAGTCGCGAAATATCAGACAAGTCCGAAAAGGACCGGACTAGTTCGAAGTTAGTCAGAAATAAATCAGACAAGTCTGGCAAAAAATCGGACAAGTCCGACTTTAGTCAGAGTGGAAAACGACTTTAGTCAGAGAGGAAAATGGACAAGTCCGCTGGGACACCGGACTACTCCGGACAAGTCCAGGGACTTAGCAAATTTTCAAGGATTCATGGAACACCGGAGTAGTCCGCATAAAATCGGACAAGTCCGAAAGTGTCCAGAGGCAAAATCGGACTAGTCCACAGCAAAAACGGACAAGTCCGTTTGAAGTCAGAGAGAAATCGGACTAGTCCTCACCAAAATCGGACTAGTCCGCACTTTTCAGCATTTTAAGTGCGGTTTTGTTCCAAATCAATTTTAAACTCGTTCCTCTTGATGTGGATTAATGTTAAACATGTATATGAATGTATGTAGGGCATGATGCATGAAAATGAGGGTGTTACATCAAGTTGTGACTATCAACAAACAATCAGCGATCAAGTTCTTGAAGTCCATAATATGCAGATTTGGAGTTCCGAACCAAGTCATAACTGACAATGGAACCCAATTTACAAGTGCTGCATTCCAAGAATATTGCGAAGACCTCAGCATTCAAGTCAGCTACGCATCAGTAGCTCACCCAGCAAGCAATGGTCAAACCGTGAGAGAAAATGCAGAAATCTTAAAAGGACTCAAGACGCGCACATATGAGCGCCTGAAAAAGCATGGAGCCAACTGGATCGAAGAACTTTCGTCCGCGCTGTGGGCAAGCAGGACTACACCTAACCAGTCAACTAGAGAGACACCCTTCTTGGTGTACGGAGCTGAAGTAGTTCTTCCTCCGGAGATCACCATGGGGTCGCTCCGGGTCCGGACCTTCGACAAAGCCACGCAGGATCAACTCCAGCGTGAAGACCTTGACCTCGTCGACAAGGGAAGGTGCCAAGCAGCTGTTCGGAATGCACGCTATCGCCAAGCGCTCCGGCGCTATCATCAAAGGCATGTGCATAACCGACAGCTTGAGGAATGCGATCTGGTGCTGCAGAAAATACTAACTCATAAAGGAATGAACAAACTTTCCCCCAGCTGGGAAGGTCCCTTCTGAGTGATCAATGTATCCCGTCCCAGATGCGTTCGCTTGGCAACTGAGGATGGGACTCCGCTTCCTAATCCTTGGAACATCGAGCACCTCTGTAACTTTTATGCTTAGAATCACGGAGGTGAGTATGTCATTACACATAATGTATGTTATAGAGTCAATATACAGAGACGGGTAGGTCCCCCAGGAGAACATCTGGACCCCTCCAGGAGAGTCCGAGAAGCTTGATACAGTCACTGCACTAAAAGTGTGGCTACCTGTCCTGAATTAGTACAATA
The DNA here is from genome assembly GCA_036927565.1 of Tuctoria greenei. Classification (NCBI taxonomy): domain Eukaryota; kingdom Viridiplantae; phylum Streptophyta; class Magnoliopsida; order Poales; family Poaceae; genus Tuctoria; species Tuctoria greenei. The sequence goes on from JAYESD010000003.1 coordinate 8,036,664, forward strand.
TATATAGCACACTTAGCATGGTCCTGTACCCTAAGTGTGTCCTTGTCTCCCCTGTAATCCGTACCTATAATGAAAGACATTGCTGTGTGAAAACAGACTCCACGTGCATTTATTTTTGTACAAGGCTCGATCTTTTGAATTATTATTTTTATCCTTTTTGTCTATAATGAAGTTGTGCAATTCTTTTTAAGTTTTAGTCCAAGTTATTTATATGTGTTACAAGTTATATTGTTGGTCTCTTTGGATCTTAACATTGCTACATAGTCTACTTTTGCCTGAACACCAAGCCAACATAGGTCCGGAGTGTGCTACCAACTTAGTCTGGTCCTGCACCGTAAGTATGTCACTCTACCTACATCCCGGCAGGCCTGAGTAGGGTGAGTACTAAAAAAGCATGCGGATCTGGAGAGAATACATCAATGTACTTGTTATCATATCAAATTTCTTCGGACTAAAGCTCCAATACGAACAATAACTCACAAACAATTTATAGACAAGAGGAAGAGTTTTACTCTTTTTCTTGTCTTTAATGTACAGGAAAAACAAAAAACCCAACGATGGTGGACGATGCCGGAGCTATCAAGCTCCGACAACCTCCAAGGGGGCTCACCATCGATGTTTTCAGACATTGAAAGTGGGCTCCACCATAGCTAACAAGCTCCGGTAACTTCCATGAGGGTCAGGCGTTGACATAAAGTATAATTCAAGTGAAGATGGCATAACCACCCAAGGGGGACCGCCGTCGATGTTCTACGCGTTGATAGTGGGTGTCGTCGGACCTATCAAGCTCTGACAACCCCAAGGGGTCTGCCGTCGACGCTCTATGCGTTGATAGTGGGCGCCGTCAGACCTACCAAGCTCCGACAACCCCAGGGGGCCCACCGTCGACGTTCTACGCGTTGATAGTGGGTGCTGTCAGACCTATCAAGCTTCGACAACCCCAGGGGGGCCATCGTCGATGTTAAAAAAGCTCCCTGTAGAAGTCAGAAATAAACTTCAAACCTAAAAGCTATAAGTTAGAAGTGTCCAGGTCATCAACACATCGTGAAATCCTTTTGGTACATGTTCGCAATCAAATTGTGTACATCTACCAGGGGGCAATCAAATAAAGGATAGTGTATTAAAGACAAGGACAACAAAATGAAATTCATTGTAGAAACAAAGGATTTCATTCATTCAAAGTACTAGATTACAAAATCATGGTTACAGCAAAAGACAAAAGGAAAAGGTCCTAGCTACTGGAGGATCTAAGTCGTGCGGAAAAACGAAGCAACCTTCTCAGCAGCATCTTCGACACTAGCTTTGGCGGCATCCTCCTCTTCGGCAATAAGTCCTTCAAAGATCGGATCGAGAGAAAATTGAGGGTCTCGGCTTTTGTAACACGCCAAGACATACTCGGTGACGTCCTTGGCCAGAGATTTTCCCTATGTCTCCAGTTGATGAGCGATAACATCACCCATTGCATCGAGTTTTCTGCCAGCAGAGCCAAGCGCCACCAGCGTCTGGTCTAGCTCCTGCGCTGGGTCCTCTGGGCGTACTGGACGGAAGCCAAGAGGCACAAGAGCTCTGTCCGCACGTCCCAGGAAATCCCATACCATCAAGGATTCGGTTGCCCTCGAGCTCCGCAGCACCTCCAGTGACCTCCGGGCGGCCGCTAGCTCCAAACTTTCCCGAGCGAGGCGCTCAACCGCTTTGGCATGTTGTTGCATCTCTCACCTACTTGCTTTTCATGGTCGGCTAGCTCCGTCATTCAGAGGTGGATGCGGTTCTGCTGTTCCACCAGGTCCTTCTCACTTCCTCTTACTTTCCCTTCTCTGGTGGCAACATCAACTTCTCTTTTTGAAAGCTCCTGCCCCAGCTTCCAGTACTTTTCCTCCTCCTCCTTACTCCACAGATCAAACTTCTTAGAGCGATCTGCCAAATTTTGCTTAGCCAGAGTCAATTTATGACCGAGCTCTTCTTCCCTTTTCAAAACATCCTCCTGCTATTTCAGGAACTGCTCTTCTCTTGCATCAAGGTATGTTTGACGCTTCAAGAGAACCTTGTTTAATTCGTTGAGGTTTTCGTGATGCTCGTCAGCAGCATCACTCCTTTCCTTGGCATGCTCTAGGATCTCCCGATAATTAGCATCGAGCGCCCTGATGGCGACTTCCTTCTCCTCCAGCAGTTTGCCCTAGTATTCCATCCAAGTCGTTTCCCTCTTCACCCCCTCGTCTGTGCAAGCTTGGTCTCGAAGTGGAGCCTGTTAAGCCAACGCCTCAAAGTGTGGAGCTCCTCTTCAAGGACCTTACTTTCGTGATCGAAGGTGAGATGAACATGTCAAAGGCTTGAGCAGGCATTATCTATGGACAATGCCAAGGGAATAGGATCCGGACCTGCAGGGGTCACCTCCGCTAGCTCCAAAGGGTCTTCAAGAACAAAAATAGGGTCCCACACCACAAGTGTGGTTCCCTGAGTTTCTACAGCACTGGGTCCGCCCTCCGGGAGCTCTTCGGCAGTAGCAAGGAAGAACCCACTAGGGGAACTTCTACCTCCGTGGCTGACGCCGAAGGTCCTGCCGCAGGAACTTCAACTGTTGGCTCTGCGGGTGGAGAGCCTGCCACTGCCTCTTCATGGTGTTCCGCTTCGGGCATGGACACCTCCGGAGCAGTAACTTCTGGGGTGGTCATTGGAGCTTCACCCGAAGCAATTTCCATCACCGACTGGGGCGCCGGTACATCAGCTACTTCCGGCTCAACTGCCGGAGCTTCAAAAACTTCCGGCTCACAGGCCAGAACTTCAAGTACCACCGACTCGGTTGCCAGGGCATCAACGACTTCCGGCTCAAGAGCCGGAGCTTATGGCACCACCAGTTTGTCTACCAGCTCAGCAGCAACTTTTGGCATAGCGATCGGTGCCTCAATTACCCCCGACCCCATTGTTGGAGCTTCCACCATCTCCGCGTCCTGTGGCGGAGCTTCAGTTGCTGGTGACGCCACTACTGGAGCATCTTCATGCATGTCTCCCCTGTGGTCCAACACCACTATCGGAGTCTCTGGCGTTGATTTTGAATCTAGATCCATGACAGATGGCGCCGGAGCTGCTGTGACCTCACCCACCACTTGAGGAGGCACGGGGGTTGAAGCTCGAGTTTCTGTCTGCACTATTTCGACCGTTGCAAAAGAGGTCGGAGATTTAGACCCCGTCTTTGATGCCCTGCAATCAAAAAGTTGGAAGATTCAAAACATGATAAAAGTAAGAGTGGCAAATCAAGGTGAAAAAACAAAGCTTACCATGGGAAGTTACCACTCCAATCGGCGCGGAACTTCTTCGTCGGAGGCTTAGAACCGGAACTTGCCGTGGTTGGCACGGAGGGAGCCCTAGAATGTTGCCCGGAGCCTACCGTCATCATTGGTGTTGCCCTAGCCAAGGTATTCCTCGGCTGGTAAGGACTACCGGACCTGGAGCCCGTAGCTGGCGCCGGAACCGGAGTCGACTGTACAGAACTGGCACCTTTCGAGGGCGCTTGCACCGGAGGAGGTGTCGCCGCAGTAGATCTCCCTCGTCAGGGAGAAGGGGCAGTTGTAGATGGAGCAGACCTGATGGAGCTCCCATCAGCATGCTTCAGCTTTCTCTTCTGGCCGGAAGATTCGGCTGGCTCCTTGCCCTTGCCCTTGCCGACGTCATCAACTTTTCGACTCGACGTAGGGGCGACCACCTCCTCAGAAGCTCCGGGTATTACAACCCTGGAGACCCTACGCTTCTCCACCTCACCAAGGTCGTCTAGCGCTGGCATCTTCCTCCGGAGCTCCCTGCTAATCTCTGGAATCATGTTTAGAGGCAGGAAAGCAACTGGTGGAGCTAAGCCATCATCAGCAATAGACCCACGCTGAAATTTCTTGAGATGGAGCTTCAAAGCTTCGTCATCCAAGTTGGATTTCAAACCGATTTCAGTCCGGTCGTCATCCATCACACTGTTGAAAGCCCAAGCGAGCTTCTCTCTCCTCCTTAGCGCAACCCACCCGTTCACCAAGAAATTTCCGGAGACCATCTGGGGGTCACTCCACCCTCCACACATTCTTGGATCTTGGTCAAGACAGGGTTAAATGCATCCGACAGCTTCAGGACTACATTCCAGGCATCGGTGTCGACGTTGGGGAGTCCTTGGGGCAGCTCCCACCTGTCGTGCTCCTCCACTGCAATGACGATCCAGTCCTTCTTCTAGTCATCCTATTTGCCAGAGGGGAATGACTTGAAGTACTGGAAGGGACAGTTCTTGCACTTCACGAAGTAGTAGAAGCCAAGCAACTCTGTCCCCTTGCCGGTAGTATGGGCACATGGAGGCACGCCCACCCACATCTCGTAGAAGTGGACGAAAGTCGCCACGAGCTGGAGGGAGTGCGGGCTGAGGTGATGCAGTTGGAGGCCATAGAAGTCCAGCAACATCAAGATGAAACTTGAAAAAGGTAGTCCACCATGGAGTACGCCGAAAAGTACACCATCTTGCTGCGGTGCTCCTTCTTGAAGGGGAACTTGCCGGCACAGACCACGTGGTTGAAGGAGTCATTGTACCATCCCATGAAGGTCTGGACCTTCATCAGATTGTCCTTGCTTTGGATGCGGCTCTTCGGAAGACCTAACTCCATCGTGGCAAAGTGGATTGAAAGAGGAGAAAGCTAGGCAAAGTTTGGGAGGCTCTGAGCATGAGTCTGATCGAAAGCGTAAAGAGTCCTCAAACTGTGCGAACTTTCCTTCTTAAGTAAGCCTCCATGATGCTTGGATGGAAACCACAATGAGAGAAAGTCCACATTACAAAGAACCTAAGACGTCAATACTGAAAGGGCCCGGGGCCACCCTGACAAAGAAGTCGAGGTTATTACCCCAGGTGAACCGTTGTCATGATGGGTGGCGGGAAGCCCGAGGGCGGCAGTCTGACAAGGCGCTCGGAACCGATACGCTTTTCGTATTGGGAATCGGCGACCTTCAATTGCATGAGATCCGCACTCAAATATCCCATCTTCCGTATTCAAAAACAAGCCACGCGGCGATGGTTTAATCCCGAACCATAGTCCCAACAGTACATCAAAAGTCCTTTGAAGCTACAGTGCAGGAATCGAGGATGGCCCCACCTCCGGTAGAATAGATTAACCCAAAGGGTTTTCTCCCAGAGGTGGGCGGGCCCGGGGGCCACTATCGATACCCTGCGTACCGGGTACCACATGATACCGCAAGAAGTGCAAGGGAGTTCCACCTGTCAAAGTTGAAGACCTCTGTAGGACCCACATAGGGGAGCTCTGACACTACCACGTGTAACACAAGAATGGAGCCAATCCCCTACATAGGGGAGCTCCATACTTGACACGTGTACAGTGACCCCGAACATAACCCCCATTAGAAGAAAGCTCCGGTGCCTCCACGTGCATAGCAGATTCGGACCTACCTTCCTACAAAGAAATCTCTGGAGCCGCCACGTGTCAAGCCTCCAGACCTACTCCACCTATGGGAATACAGACAGATCTCCAACACCATAAGCATTCAAAGGACTCTTATTGCTACAATTACAAGGCATGATTATGTGCTGTTAATGCACTATTAATGGCGCACGATCAGAAGACCCTTAATACTGGCAATTCCACCATTAAGGCGCATTATCACGTTACTGGGGTGTTTAAACACACTTAATTGTGTTTAGGCAAGAATAACCGTCGGGGCCACATGTCGGGCCAGACAACCCATGTAACAACCATCCCTTGGTCTATAAAAGGGATGTGCTGCTCGGTACAAAATAGGCAAGCTCATACGCACGCAAGTACAGGCAAATCTCCAATACAACACACACCACATGGAGTAGGGTATTACGCTCAGGCGGCCCAAACCACGTAAAACCCCTTGTGTTCTTAATCTCACTTGCGCCCCAACCAATCAAGAACCTCTGCGGGCTACAATTTAGTAGTACCGGGGGAAGTGTCGTTCGTACGCTTCGACAACCACCATCATCATCTTCTTGATTCTCTGTGTACCAATCATAACGACGAGGGTGCACTTCATAGTTAACTTTATATACAACTCACCAATTTTTCAAACTTGGGTGAGGATAACTTAAATAGTACACTTATTCCACTTGATTCTCAAGTACAACATTATTATGGGTTGTGTATCGTGAGTTGTGGTTGATTTCCACCTTTCCAAAATCATCCACTCTCGTCCCTGATGTTAGATCAAACCATTGACAATCGAAAATCACAAGTTGAAGTACTTTTGGACCGCCAAATGTGTACTCAATTATTTTTTGAAAAACACCATAGTATTATTTCACTTCTCCACTACCCTCTGCGGCAGTTATAGATACTCAACTATTTGTAGTGGCAACAAGTGGATGACTTGCTTCTAAACTTGCTGTCCTAAAATGGTATTTGTTGATATCATATCGATTAAATTTTGTTGCTTTCAATTGACCATGCGCCATTTGTCGCAAGTCATCAGACATGTTGGCATCCTTCATAGACTACATAAATAAGACAAAGTTAACATCCTATGATTACAATGTGAACTATGATTGAAATAAAAAGGTAGGATAGAAAAATTACATGGTTACGAAACCAGTCCACGAAGTTTGACCCACTATTTATGCCATGCTGACTAGCTTATCCAATTGACTTTGCGTAGGTCTTCGAGAAGATGTCCAATACAGGTTGTCAAATATTTCAAAATATGGTAACACTTCTTCCATGTTGAAAAATATGTAAAGCATGGTATAATTTCTTTTGGAATCTAAAATGTAATGAGAAGTGGCAGCTCCAACGCCTTTACATTTCCAATGAAAAAACTTGATTTCAGTCGTAGGATCCTCTTCTACATTATGATATCATGTCATAAATGCATTCACGTTGTTGGCACGTGAAAAGTATTTGCTAGAGAAGTTTGTAATCTCTTTAGCTGCAAATAACTTTGCAATACACCCCTTAACTCTTGCTTTATTGCGCACTGTAGATCTAAGTTTCTTCAATTCTCTCTCTTGATTATACATCCATCAACTGTGCAGGATCTACCACTAACGCTTCATGAGGTAAATGCACCAGCAAATGTTGCATAACATTCATAAATACAGACGGGAAAACTTTTTCCATCTTACATACAAGCACAACAATTTCTTTCTCCCACTAGAGCATCATCTGCTTTGACATTTCTTTAGCACATATCTACCTATAAAAGTAGCTAAGTTCAACAAATATCTTCCACAAATCAGTTTTGAAGTACCCAAAAAATATTACCGGCACAAGTCTCTCCATCATAATATGGTAATCATGACTCTTCAGTCCATTGAGTTTACTAGTGCTGGTATTAACACATCATTTGATATTAGCTGCATAGCGGTATGGAAACTTCAGTATTTTCAATCAACTAAGTATTTGCTTTCTTTCTTCTGGCTTGACACAGTACGAAGCTCGTTGTCTAATTTCATTCCCACTTGCATTTTTTATAACTTCAAGCCTTGGACGATCACAAATATTAGCTAAGTCTTTCCTTGCACTCAAATTATCTTTGGTTTAGCTGGTAAAATCAAAACACATACATTACGCTCCTGATACATCAAATCTATGTTGTGCGGTAAAAGCAACACTTTTGCGTATGGTAGCTCCCAAAGAAAAGATATAGTCCAGTTATGTTCTTTACCATAACCTTCGAAAACACCTTCTGCGGACTCTTTTAACTTTGCATGCCATGCCATTTTCTTTTTGCCTGTCAATCGACGAGGTGGTCCATTTGTAACTCTTATGTCTTTCCGAAATTATTGTGCATCGCTCCTAAAAGTATGGTTTGAAGGAAGTAATCGTCGATGACAATCAAATGAGCTGACTTTTTTTCCATACTTCAACCTGATGGTATCAGTGTCAGCCATATATATGGGACAACACAATTGTTCGTGGACACACCAACTAGCCCAAATACCATAGGGAATAACTAGTATGCAATCTCATCTATGGTGCAAGCATGCAATCATCCATCATCAACCGTTGGATGTCCATCCTAGGGTGGGTACATTTTTTCACTTAACCCCCTCCACCACACGGAGGGAGTTAAGTGAAAAAACGCAACCACCCTAGGATGGACATCCAACGGTTGAGAGTAGATGATTGCATGCTTGCACTATAGATAAGATTGCATACTAGTCATTCCCAATACCATATGCCAACAAATCATGTATTGACCATAGATATGCGGCACGTAAGGTAAATTCACATTTCATATGACTGTCATATGCCTTGACACCTTGCCATAACTCTTTCAGCCCCTCAATCAATGGTTGCATAAACACATTGATTTTCTTCTCAGGATGCTAAGACCTGGAATGATGGCCGCGAGGAATATGTATCCTTCTTTCATGCACATGTTGGGAGGAAGGTTGTAAGGCATGATAAAAACAGGCCAACAGGAGTATGGGCTGCTACTTGTGCTGAAAGGAATGAAACCATCTGTTGACAATCCAAGATGAATATTTCTAGGATCTCTTGCAAACTCTGGATCAAAACAGTCTAGAGCTTGCCAAGCCGCGCCATCTGAAGGATGCATCATAATATTTTTGTTATTTCTTTCACGTATCACTTCAGAATGCCATCTCATTTGCTTCGTTGTTTCTTGGGATAGAAACAACTGCTTAAGCCTTGAAGTGATAGGCATGTATCGAAGCTGTTTGATAGGTACTTCTATAGTTATTTCCTCTCCATCATTGTTTATAACCTTCACATATCTAGATGCTTTGCAATGCAGACAATGAGTATTGTTCTTGTGTTCCTTCCAAAATAGCATGTAACTATTCTCGCAAGCATCAATCTTCTCATAATTCATGCCTAGACCAGCCAAAAGCTTCTTAGAATGGTATATGTCTGTCGACATCTTATGATTTGATGGAAGGATATCACTGATCAGCTTCATGATACCATTGTAGCAATTGTTTGCAAAATTGAACTTCGACTTCAATGCCATAAGTCGTGTGACCGTCTACAAAACAGTCACATTGGTGCTCTCATGCACTTTTTCATCTAAGGCAGCAAGAAGCTTGTAAAACTTTTGCACCTCCTCCGGTTGTGACTCTTCTTTGTACTCTTTGACAATGTCCATCATCATACCATTTATCCGACTATCACCCTCGTTTTCGTTTGACTCACTAGCATGATCCACCTCGCCATGCTCGCGCCACACTAGATAGTCAAACATAAATCTGTACTTGCAAAGGTGTAGCTCTATTTCAGACTTAGACAAATGCCGATGATTTCATCACTTGGTACACGGACACTCCGCAACATGAGCACCACAAGCAAAAGATCTATTCACAAAAAAATTGCGATATCAGCCCATTCCCTAGTGTGCGCTCCTGTTGAACTCCATCCAGCATACATTGCCTTACGGTCGTCACCCATTTTTCAGCTTATACCTTCAAAGGAGACAAATCATTATAAGTTTATTTTATGTTATGTGACGTCCGCTACAACTAGGCAGATAGGTCCTAAACCCACCCAAGAGTGATCGAGTAAACGTGCTAATGACGAGACACGGAGTCTGAATCCGGATGAAATTTCGGCAGCATAACCCTGCTATTCTCCACGCACGCCCAAAAATGGTGCCGCATAGAACGCCAGGGTTATGCTGTCAAAATCACGTCTGGATCCAGACCCTGTACCTATACCTCATCAAAAGCACGTCCTCGGTCACTCAGGCTGTCCAAAAAGGGACAATTCCAAACCTGCACATCTCACATGCCTATCGCATGTGAAACGTGCCGATTCAGAATGGTTAATCAAATTTTTATAGGTTACGTTGCTCATTTTCATTATTCAGTCATTTACGAGAGAAGGGAAGAACAAGAGAGAGAGAGAGAGAGAGAGAGAGTGAGAGAGAGAGAGAAAAAGTTGGTCAGAGTTGAAAGTTCCAAGTCCGGGTCCATCGTCCACAAGCGAGTAATTGGTCATCCTCATTGTCATCGTACACCTCCGTGCTCGTCTTGATGCATATGTTACAACTAGAATCATCTTTTACGGCACAAACGCGTTTAATGTGTGTTGTGTCGGGTTGAGGCGTAAGATGCATTAACGCACGCACGCCATAATACATTAGTCAACATACAAAATCTTTGAACTAAACATTCAAAGTTGCATAGATTATTGTTATTTAAGTCACACCATGTCCAAGTTCAATTATTACACCTTAAATCAGTACAAGTTAAATTATCAACTTTCAATGAAGCTTAAATATACACATTAACCATTGCTAATTTAACTTGCATTGTGTGAATATTAGTGTGACATATATTAGTGTGACGTATACATATTAGTGTGACAATATCAACTCGCATATACACTCAACTCGCATATACATTTAACCAAGCCCACATAATCATATTTAGGGATGAAAACGGTACGGTATTTTCCCAACCATCCGACGCCATTTTCGATATTTTTCGAACCGTTTACCGTTTTGGTCTGGAAAATATGGAAATGATACGGTAATCGGAAATTTTAATTCGAAAACGGTACGGAAATGATTTCAGCAGTTTACTGATCGAATTGTCAAAATACCATATTTAATCGGAAAAATTCCGAATAATTTCCGAGTAATTTTCGAACTGTAACAGTGTTTGCCCTGATCCGTCCCATGCGGCCATGACTGGTTGATCCGACCCACCTGGGCGAAAACCTAGTGCATGAGCGTGAGGCGTCCCAGACCTAGACTCTCAACGGCCTTCGCCCGAGCTCGAGCCCCAAAGGCCGAAGCCACTTGTACTTGGTGTGCGGTTTGCTGTTTACCATCAAATCAAATCTGGTTCACTTTGTCTTGGGTATGTTGTAGACCTGCAGTGTTGTACGTGCACTCCTGTAGCATGAAAATTTTCCTTTGTCCCGATTGTATTTTTCCTTTTGGCATTCGTCCTAATTCTATGTGTTTCATATATACAATGTTGATGTTGTCATTGTGTCATTGTTTGAAACACAAATCACAAGTTGATTTAGCGCTGGTTCTGATAAAAATTTTGAAACCGTTCCGGTATCGACGTATTTTCGTTCATATTTATCCGTTACCGATATTTCCGAAGTTTCCGATACCATAACCGTATCCGATAATTCCATTTCCGACCACGTTTCTGAAAATTAAATACAAAAATGAAAATGATTTGACCCTTTTTCTATACGTTTCCGACCGTTTTCATCCCTAATCATATTAGTGTGACAATATCAACAAATAACCATCGTAATCAATCATTAATTAACTTGTAAACGACCATAAGGGGAAAAATAACAAGTAACAATTGGGATTTCACCTTAACATATCCGGGAGGAAATGGACGGAGGGAGGCGGTAGGGCTCGGGGACGGGAGGCGGCACTAGGGGAGGGTTGGGCTCCCATAGTGACCCGCGCGTGGTGGGAGGCGTCGATGGCGGGCGGCAGCCTCGACCACAGTGAGGCGGCAAGGGACGGGAGGCGGAGCTTGGGGAGGGCCAGGAGGCGTCGCCACTCGGGGTCTGGGAGGCAGCGACGTCCGGGGACCGGGAGGCAGCGGAGCTCGAGGACGGAGATGCGACGGGGCTCGGTGATGGTGAGGCAGCACTCGGGAGGCAGGGCTCGCGGGAGGCGGTGACGGCAAGGCGGTGGCGGTGTGCTTTCGCGCGGAGGGCCAGGAGGCGGAGGCATGGGATGATTTGGAAACAGGCACGAGAATAGGGTTTTGGGGACACGCGGGCGCGATGTGGAGCCTCCAACGGGCCCACATTTATGACCGTTGACCTGTTGGCTGACATCGTTATTAGAGCTGTCGGTTCCATCGATTGAATCGACAACCTTAATACAACCGTCGGTTTTTCAGTGTGGCTGACAGTCATAAGGTAAGTGTGTGGTGCCCGAAAACCGATGGTTATAGTTCATGTATATGCGTTGGCCCCGACGCCTTTATTTCCCCGACGGCCTATTGCCTGTTTTCTATAGTGAACGTTTAAAATGATTTAATAGCGTTCATTCACCCTCTCACTCATGGAGGCTATATAAGAAGGGCCCCCCTCACACTGTGAGACACATAAGAGACGAACCTCTGTTCTGATCCTCTAACTAGCTTTCACTTTTGCACTGCTTCCCGGTGTTCTCGACTCTGTTTCTCACACGTACGAGAAACGAAGTGAGCAGGTCTCTGAAATTGACGCTCTCTTAAGATCCTGTTGTGGGATAGAGGGCGAATACGATTTTTGGGGAATGCATTCGCGTGACTGCTCGACGTCCTGTTCATTCTCATATACACGTCAACTCCAAGCTCGTCTATGATTACTTCACGTGTTTGTGGACACGGTCTGCACTGCAACGTGACTGCACTGCATCAACGATCTTCACTGCACCAAGCGAGATCAACTACATCAAACAACCCAACATGTCAAATGTTGGGAACAGCGCCACCAGTGCTTTGGGCACTAATTCCGCACTGGCTATATCTCTAAGTTCCTTATTTTAGCTTTAGTAATTTTTGGTATTACTATTGCTAGAATTGATAGCATAAGATCAATCACAATTGTCATGTTTATGATTAATGCGCAAGTCATTAATTATAATTTATTATGGATTAAAATAAGTCAAATAGTTCCTAATTTTCCAACAATCCAAAAATCGTATTCTAGTAATTTTTCGACTTTTGGTTTTGCTGTTGCACTAAGACGCAACGTGTTTGATGGATGAAACTATAAACATTTGCCCTCAAAGATGATATTGTGATTGAGTGCCATGAACGTTTTTCACATCACAAAAGGCAAACCTACGTCTCAGGGAGGTCTCTCACCTGATGAGGAGAGAGCTTTTGAGGGTGCATATAATTTGTTTAGAGGTGTTGTGATTAGCGTTTTACGCGATCATCTCATGGATGTCTACATGGATATGTATAGTGAAAAAGAAATATGGGATGAACTTGAGGCCAACTTTGGAGTATCTGATGCGGGCGTTGAACTGTACGTCATGGAGCAGTTTCATGACTACAGAATGGTCAATGACCGCTCTGTAGTAGAACAGGTTCATGAGATTCAGATGCTTGCTAAAGAACTCGAGCACTTTCCATGTCTATTACCTGACAAGTTCGTGGCGGGCTGCATTATTGCTAAGATGCCATTTTCATGGAGGGACTTTGCTACTACCTTAAAACATAAGAGACAAGAATTCAGCATTGCTGATTTAATTGGGTCTCTTGATGTTATAGAGAAGGCAAGAGCAAAGGATATTCGAGGGAAAGAGTTTGAGAATTACTCTAATGCAAATTTTGTGAAGAAGAAGAAGAAGAAGAAAAGGGTGATTGCTTTGTCTACGATAAACCTGATAATTGGGCTAAGGATTGCTCTGAGCGTAAAGACAAGCACAAGAAGTTTGCAAATATTGTTATTGGCAATACTGAAGAGGATGTCTCCAGGTATTTTCCAATACCACTTGTTCTTTCAGTATGTCGCTCGCCAAATTGGTGGGTTGACACTGGGGCCAATATACATGTATGTGCTGACATTTTCCTATTTTCTTCTTATCAGACCATAAGGGCTTCTTCGGTTTTGATGGGGAACGACTCTCAGGCATTTTCACGTGGAGTCAGTATGGTTGATCTGAAGCTTACTTCAAGAAATACCATACGATTGAAGAACGTGCAACACATTCCCACAATCAAGAAGAACCTTGTCAGCGGATCTCTAGTATATAGAGATGGTTATAAGCTAGTGTTTGTGTCCAATAAATGCGTTGTATCCAGATTTGGATCTTTTATTAGAAATGGATATGAATAAAAGGACTTGTTCCGCTTATCATTATCAGATACTTCTTGTGATGTGATAAACCATATATGTAATTCTGAATCTAATATTTGGCACGACTTTGTCATATTAATTTTGGGTGCATGATGCGGCTAGCCAGTATGAGTTTAATCCCTAAATTCCACACTAACAAAAATTCAAAGTGTCAAATATGTGTGCAATCAAAACAAACTCGCAAGCCTCATAAGGCGGCAGAGGCGAGAAACTTGGCACCATTGGAACTAGTTCACTCAGATCTGTGTGAGATGAACGGTGTATTGACAAAAGGTGGAAAGAAGTACTTCATGACTTTGATAGATGATTCTACTAGATTTTGCTATGTGTATTTATTAAAGTCAAAAGATGAGGTGTTTCACTACTTTAAACTATATAAAGCTGAAGAAGAAAACCAGCTTGAGAGAAAGATTAAATGGCTTAGGTCCGATCGAGGTGGAGAGTATTTTTGAAATGAGTTTAAATTATTCTACGAGGAACATGGAATAATTCATGAGATGACACCTCCCTATTCCTCACAATCAAATGGGATTGTTGAAAGAAAGAATTGCACTCTAATTGAGATGGTTAATGCTATGTTAGAAACAACAGGACTTTTGAAGCAATGGTGGGGTGAGGCTATATTGATTGCGTGTCATGTACTGATTAAAGTTCCTACAAAGAATAAAGAGATAACTCCATTCTAACAATGGGAAAATAAAATGTTAAATCTCTCCTACCTTCGAACTTGGGGTTGTCTAGCAAATGTTAGTGTGCCAATCCCGAAGAAGCGAAAGCTTGGACCCAACACCGTAGACTGTGTCTTTCTTGGTTTTGCTTTTCATAGTATTGGATATAGATTTTTAATAGTGAAATCAGATATCTCTAATATGCATGAGGGCACAACCATGGAAAATCCTGAGATGCCACATTCTTCGAGGACATTTTTCCAATAAAAGAGATGCATAGCTCATCTAACCAGAATCCTATCTCTTCTTCTGAGCCCAACATTCCATCAATATACACTAGATCTTCACTGGAGGATGGTCCAATAGATGAAGACAATGAAGTAACTTGTAAAAGTAAAAGTCAAAGGACTGCAAAGTCTTTTGGTGATGACATCATAGTATATCTAGTAGATGATACTCCAAGAACCATTGAAGAGGCATATTCATCTCAGGATCCTGACTATTGGAAGGAAGCAGTCCGATGTGAGATGGATTCCATCATGTCTAGTGGAACTTGGGAGATTGTGGATCGTCCTTATGGATGCAAACCTGTAGGATGTAAATGGGTGTTCAAGAAAAAGTTTAGGCCTTATGGTACAATTGAAAAGTACAAGGCAAGGCTTGTGACAAAGGGTTATACCCAGAAATAAGGTGAATATTTCCTTGATACCTACTCATCTGTGGCCAGACTGAGTATTATACGAGTACTACTATCATTGGCTACCTATCACGGTCTGCTTGTCCATCAGATGGACGTTAAGACGACATTCCTTAATGGAGAGTTTGAAGAGGAAATTTATATGGATCAGTCAGATGGATTTATAGTAAATGGTCATGAAGGAAAAGTGTGTAAGTTGTTGAAATTTTTGTATGACCTAAAACAAGTGCCTAAGCAGCGGCATGAGAAATTTTACAGAACACTAACATCCGCAAGATTTGTTGTGAATGAAGCAGACCAATGTGTGTATTATCGCTATGGGGGGAGAGAGGGAGTGATCTTATGCTTGTATGTCGATGACATACTGATATTTGGGACCGACCTTAATGTGATTAAGGAGGTCAAAAACTTTTTGTCCAGAAGTTTCAAAATGAAAGATTTGGTAGAAGTGAATGTCATCTTAAACATTAAATTGTTAAGAGAAGATGACGGTGGGATTACAATTGTGCAATCTCACTATGTGGAAAAGGTTTTGAATCGCTTTGGATTTAGTGACTGTAAACCTGTTTCAACTCTATATGATTCTAATGTACTATTATGAAAAAATAATGGTACAACTAATGATCAATTGAGATACTCCCAAATCAAAGGTTCGATGATGTATTTAGCTAGCGCTACGAGGCCAGATATCTCATTTGCTATGAGCAAACTTAGCCGATTTGTTTCAAATCCGGGAGATGATCACTGGCGAGCTCTATAAAGAGTGATGCGCTATCTCAAAGGGACATCAAGCTATGTACTTCACTATACCGGGTACCCCAAAGTGCTAGAAGGTTATAGTGATTCAAATTGGATTTCTGATGCTAATGAGATAAAAGCCACAAGTGGATATGTGTTCATTTTGGGTGGTGGTGTTGTTTCCTGGAAGTCTTGCAAGCAGACCATCTTAACAAGGTCAACAATGGAAGCAGAACTCACAACGTTAGACACCACCATAGTTGAAACTGATTGGCTGCGTGAACTTGTCATGGACTTATCTATTGTTGAGAAATCAGTTCCTGCTATTCTTATGAACCGTGGTAATCAAACTGTGATTGTCAAGGTCAACAGTTCTAAGGATAACATGAAGTCATCAAGACATGTTAAGAGGCCATTGAAATCTGTCAGAAAAATGAAAAACTCCGGAGTGATAGCATTGGACTATGTCCAGATGGATAAAAACATGGTAGATCCGAGCTATCACAAAATGTGATAGATGAAGCATCGAGGGAGATGGGATTGAGACCCACATAAAAGTCATATCATAGTGGTAAATCACCCTTTGTGATTGGAGATCCCATGAATTAGGTGTTGAAACAAACTATTGATTGGTTGAGAGGGGAGTACATATGTACAAACCCCACTCCATTGAAGATGCATTACTCTCCTATTCTGTATGGCAGGCTGATTATATCTTAATGTATTCTGTGTGGTTTGTATAAGCAGAGATGTTGATCTACAGAACATCTCCTGAGGAATACACCTATATTAGCCCGACTGCTAGTCACAGTCTATGAGACTGGGTGATCTCTAGATGCTCATGAAAGGCTAGGGAGTATGACTCATACACTCCAAACCGAGGGAATACTTTTTGGCAGTCTAGTATCAGCAATGACTTTGATGAAACTCATTCGTACAAAACTGTCAATTCAAGGCATAGTCCATTGTTCAGTTGTGGATGAGTGTAAATCTCTGTTCTAAATGGGTGTTCAACTTAACAATCTACATCGAAACGATGATATATCAAACATCAGTGGAACTGAGAGTATTTCTCTATGCCTTAAAATTTGGTGGGGATTGTTAGATATTTGGGTATTGGATCCATTTATTTAATTTAATCAAATGAATTCCAAGGTTTATGTAAAATACTAGGAGGATGTTTAATCTCATAAGTGGACTGTTGTCTATCTGTTGTGAGAGTATGAGAGATGGTGAAGGTTGTGTCACAGGCGTACACGTGTTAGACTAGTATTGCGCTCGTGAAATGTCTCTTAGTGACGTTGATCAATTCAACATACTTATGACTAGTGACAGACACGTTGATGGCTGAATCATAATGGACACATTAATAGTTGAGTCATAACTAACACGTTAATGTTGAGTCATAACCGACGTACTTATGGCTAGTAACGGACACATTAATAGCTGATTTATAACGACTGAATTGATTAACATTTAAAACAATTTAATGACGTTCATTCACCCTCTCACTCTTGGAGGCTATATAAGAAGGCCCCCTCACAATATGAGACACACAAGAGAAGAACCTATGTTCTCATCCTCTAACTAGCTTTCACTGTTGCGCTGCTTCCCGGTGTTCCCGGCTCTGTTTCTCGTGCGCACGAGAAATGGAGTAAGCAGGCCTCCGAGATTGACGCCCTCTTGAGATCCTACTGCGAGATAGAGGGCAAATACGATTTTTGGAGAACGCATTCGCGTGACTGCTCGACGTCCTATTCGTGCTCATGTACGACTACGTCAACTCCAAGCTCGTCTACGACTAATTCATGTGTTTGTGGACGCGTTCTACACTGCATCAACAATCTTCACTGCACCAAACGAGATCGACTACATCGAACAGCCCAACACGTCAACTGTTGAGAACGGCACCACCAGTGACTTGGACATTGGTCCCGCCATTCAGTATATCTCTAAGTTCCTTATTTTAGCTTTAGTAATTTTGGTATTACTATTGTTAGAATTGATAACTGTAACACCCATATTTCATGTAAATAAAATTGAACAAAATATAGTACATTCAAGTCTGCATTTTTGTGTGAATTTTTGAATTCAAACGAGTAGAAAACGTTGAAGTTTGAATTTGAAATCAAATCAAAAGAAAAGAAAAGGAAAAAGAATAAAACTCCTATTTGGCCAAAACCCCACCCCGGACCAATTTCCCCCTCCCCTCACACGCGGCCCAGCCAACTCCCCTCCCTCTCTTCTCTCTCTTCTGCGTGAGGCCTGCTTGTCATCCCTATGAGGGAGCAACCGCTGCCTCCCTCTTTCTCGCGCCCACGCCCCACACCCACCCCCTCCATCTGCTTCTCCCCGCGCCGATTCACCCCAGAAACCGCCCTTCGCACGTGCCGTCAACCACCGCACGCGTTCCCCCTATAAAATCCCGCCTTTCCCCTCTCTTTATTCCTCTCTGTGCTCAAACCCTAGACAACCGCTGTTCTCGGTAAGACACTCGCGTTCCCGACTAGCCGGCGATTGCCTCACCCCTCTCTACCCTCTCACCTCTTCGCCGTGACTCCAGGAGCACGTCGGGCAAGCTTGCGCGGAGGAATTGTCGGGGCTTCACCGGATTCGACAGGTGCCAACGCCAACCGCTGCCGCCCCTCATCGCTGACCCTTCTCCGACCGATTTCGGACTTCAAAACTCCCCTAGGTATGTTTCCCTTTCTCCCCTCTCTCTTTTAGTGTTAAATGCGCGTAGTTTAGACTGCTTTTGGGCCGGTTTGGCCAACGCCGGTGAGGTCCGCCGCCGCGGGCGCCGGGCGCTGCCGCGTGCATGTGACCGGCGTCGCCAAAGGCGACGTGGCCGTCCCTCATGCGTCGGTTTCGACCGAACGGCCGAGATTAGATCGGTCATACCGGTTCGGTTATTTTAAATCCGGGCCATAGATCTTAAATCCAATGACGCGCATTCAAAATTCATTTCCCGCCGCTGGTTTTGCGCCCAGGCCCCTGGAAAATTCCGAGCTACCCCCTGGACTGCTCTGGAATTCCAATCTAACCCCTAGAATTATCAATCTAAGCCCTGCACTCTCTGGAATTCGATTAAATCAATTAATTAAGCAGTCTAGCCCCTGGGAAATTATAGAATTATGTTTTTAGCCCCTGTACAGTATAGAAAATTTACCAACTAGCCCCTGGTATTTTATTTATTTACTAAATATTGTTTAAAATTGTATTTGATGTGTAGAAAAATAGATAAAAATAGTAAATAAATATAAAAACACCAGAAAAATTTGTATAAAATATTTTTATGCTGTAATAAAATTTTAGAGTGCAAATAAAATATATTTTGACCATGGAAAATTTATTAAAACTGTTTAAAATACATTTTGGCCATACAAAATTCAATAAAAATGACTTTAGCCCATAAATAAATCTTAAAATTGTAAAATAAATATTAAATGCATATTTTGGCTATGTAAAATAATAAATGATTCGTAGGGACGCATTAGTATAGAATTTTATGCTTATGTGTATGTTGTGATGCCATGTATTGTGTGCTCTTTACTTATTTAGCTTTTATTTCCTTTTGCCATGCTTGGGCAATATATTTAGAGTCGTACTACGACCCCAACTTTAATCTTCAAGACCAAGACTTCAACAACAACTAGGTCTTCGAAGAAGGCAAGTGCCCTTGACCATCTTGTACCAATCTTAGGATATTAGTTAGATGCATGCTAAATAAAATGATGTCCTATTTCATGATACATGCCTTGTTCCATATAATTCCTTGTCACCTGATTTGGGTTGGGAAGTAGATAGGTTTTAATTATGCTTAGCCATGCTTAGACATTGAAAATGGGATTTCATACAAATGTGACATAATATACTTTATGATTACTTTAATCATGATGGACACAATAGTAGTGGATAGGAATCTGGTAGTTGGATAGTTTTGGCGTGGTGTAATTTGCACGAGACCTGGGATTGGGTTTGGCACCACCGGATTCTAAGGATCGGTTTATGGAGGAAGCCACTAAGCTTTATAGTACCACCACGAGACTGATATGGGGCAGCTTGGTCAATTAATTAGGTTTCTCCCAATGAAATGCTAGTAGTTGGATGGTGTGGGGAATGATGCAGGGGTACTGCTCTGGGAACCGCAAGGCTCAAGAGGGGGCTCTAAGGCGAAGGGTTACTCCGGAAATGCCTCAGTGGTGGAAACCTTAGAGGGCTAGCACTAGTCGGGAGTACCTTTGTAAAGACCATGCAGTGATCTCCTAGCCACACACCTACGGAAGTGTGAAATGTGGTTGATCACCACTTGCTACATGGAGGTTTACTCAGTCCACCTTGCAACAGGGGATGGAATCACTGCTTGTGAGTAAAGGGTACACTCTTATCAGAGATTTGGTAAAACTGTCATGACAGCCGTGCTCACGGATAACAGCGGCTTGGGGCCAGTTCATAATTTTGTTTATGGTCTAGAAATGATGGTTATTTATGATTCAAGATACATTTATCATCATGAATATGTGTTGGATTATTTCTTGAATTATGATATGGATAACTGAAAGCTAAGGTTAGGATCTAAGCATAGTGCTTAAGCCATAATTAGCCTACCCTTGTTCTAGCCAATCATGTCATTCTCTTCCCACACCTGTTGAGTACTCTATGTACTCAAGCGTTTACTTTTCTAATAGAATATGAAGAAGAAGCAGCACCAGAAGACTTCTTCGTCAACCCGGAGGACTTGGAGGCTAGCAATTCTTCACGCGGCTGCTTGTGAAGATGGAGCCCTATTTGTCTATTTAGTCTTTCGCTGTAGTATTAAACTATGTGAATTGTTTAGATGATGTAAATAGGTTTCTGGTGTGTAATTGTAGACCTTCGGGTATATTGTAAGACTATTTATGTACTCAAATATGGCTATGTAATGATATTTCACTTTCGTCAACGCATGTACGATTCTAATGATCATGGCGTACATGTGATTAGCGTCTGTTCATCCTTTTGATGACCGGGCATGACAATGTGATATCAGAGCCGTGTTGCCCGTAGGATGCCAGCCTAGTTAGAAATGGTCGAAAATAAGGATTATACTATTTTCTTATAAAATAGTATTTCTAAAACTTTGTGCTTCCCACCTCAATCCTTGTACTTCTTACCTTGTTGTACTTATTGTTTTTATTCTAACTTAATTTATTGATTATTGATCTCACTCTCTCCTTTTCAAATGTTTGTAGATGGCGCGCACCAAATAGACGGCACGCAAATCGACTGGGGGTCGTGTTCCCTAACACACCCTAGCCAGTCGCTCCACACCTCACACGCCTAGCAGGGAGACAGTGCTAATCTCTTCTGGACGTGCTGCATCGAGGATGCGTACCCGCCTTCGCTCCCTCCTTTGTGATGCGGGGTACCGTGAGTACCGTGTTCGCTTCGTCTACCACACTACTAGGGTCTTTGTACCCTCTACTGGTGGACTGGAGTGGACTACCCAGCTGTCGATCTACTACGACTCGGAGCTACTGCACTCACACTACTCTCTGGCTTGGAGGAGCTCCCAGCATGCTGCTGAGGAGGATGCTACGTGGGAGGCGACTACCTACTAGAGTCATGCCCACAGGTTCCGTCTCGAGTGCACGGAGCACGCGTTCACCCCTCAGCGCCCTAGTGGCACAGTGACTTCACTAGATGTGACGTCGAGGGGCCTCTGTACCTCGCTCATAGAGAGAGGCTTGTTGACGATGTTGTGGAGTTGTCCTCACGACTCCAGCGTTGTCAGGAGGATCTTCTGGACAGTAGGGAGCTCGTTGACCGCTACGAGCAACTTCGCTGACGGTACAGGAGGATCACTAGGACTGACCTGGACTCCCCTCAGTATGCGTTGGACACTGAGCGCTGGGACCCAGACTCACCTGATCATCGCGAGCACTCACCCGTGAAATCAGAGGAGGACCCATAGGAGGAGACCGAGGAGGACTCCGACGAGGACCCCGACGAGCAAGAGTAGACTTGTTACCCTGTTGGACGACTCAAGACACCGACCCATAGTATGCATGAGCGTGTAGCTACGCCCTCTCTAGTCTTGAGTTGTGTTATCTATGGTATTGTATTAGTGGTTTTCTTCATGGTGTGTGTGTGCGTGCGACGTGAGTTGTGGAATGCCTAGGCATCCTGTCCACATCCACACTAGTTGATTAATAGATTTGCTTGCTATATACATATACATACATACATACATACATACATACATATATATATATATATATATATATATATATATATATATATATATATATATATATATATATATATATCTGTGTGTGTGTGTGTGTGTTTTCCTCGATGCATGTAGTTGGGACCGTTTACCATAGCGTACCCTTCTATATCTTGTCTATTAACCTAAAGTTTCAAGTATTCCCTATACAGATGGCTGGTAGAGGCAGAGGTCGTGGAAGGGGTGTCGTGCCCCAAGATGATGGATTTGGAGGATTGCCAGGATGGATGGGTAGGGGTTCTCGGGGAGCTCCAACAGCGCAGCAGATGCAACAGGTGAAGGCCATTCAAACTCAGCTGCTCAACAACCTTACCCAGATAGTTACCAATATGCAGCAAGCACCGCCACCACCACCCAACCCTCCACCACCACAACCTTTTCCACCCAGGTCCTTCCTAAGGGACTTTATTAACACCCATCCACCCACCTTTGCCACAGTTAGTGAGCCAATGGATGCTGATGATTGGCTCAGAGCAGTTGAGGGCAAGTTGAGACTCATTCAATGTGAAGGAAGGGAGAAGGTACTGCTAGCTTCTCACCAACTCCAGGGACCTGTAGCCAACTGGTGGAATGCTTACACTGAAGCCCATCAGAGTCCGGAGAACATCACTTGGGAAGAATTCAGGACTAACTTCTGCAATCACTTTGTGCCTGAAGGAGAAGTCCAAGCAAGACGTAAGGAGTTTCTCATGTTAAAGCAAGGACGTATGACTGGGCCAGAACAATGTTGCAGGAGTTTAGTGCTACAAGTGTGGAGAACTGGGACACTACTCCAACAATTGTCCAAAGAAGCAGCATAACCCGCCTGGACGTGTCAATCATGTGACACTAGAGCAAGCTCAGGAAGCACCTGATGTGGTGATCGGTATGTTTTCTGCTAATTCCCACCCCGCCACAGTATTGTTTGATTCGGGTGCTAGACATTCATTTATACCCAAAGATTTTATAAAGAAGCATGACATGGTAGTTACATTCTTGAATCGGCCATTGCTGATAAACTCTCTTGGGGGAGAGATGGTGGCAAGGCATCTATGCCGTAAAGTGAGTATAAACATAAGGGGGGTAGTCTTTTGGGCCAACCTAATAGTGTTGGACTCAAAAGGGTTAGAAATCATTCTGGGAATGGACTGCTGACAAAGAATCAAGGAGTAATTCATTGTGCAACTAGGACAGTTTGCTTAACGCATCCAGATGGCACTACAGTGGAGTTCAGGCCAGATCAGACACAAGAGACAGTTGTACAACTCAACCATCTTGAGAGTACAGAAGGCATCAGGGTTGTGAATGAGTTTCCGGATGTATTTTCAGATGACTTGCCAGGTATGCCCCTTGATTGAGAGATTGAGTTTATCATTGAGTTAGTACCTGAAACGGCCCCAATATATAAGAGGTCGTATAGAATGGATGCTAAACAATTAGCTGAACTAAAGGATCATATTGAGGAGTTACTGGGGAAAGGATATATTCGTCCTAGCTCATCGCCTTGGAGAGCACCAGTTATATTTGTACCTAAGAAGGATGGTACCCAAATGTTGTGTGTGGATTACCGTGCCTTAAATGTGGTAACAATCAAGAATAAGTACCCACTACCAAGGATTGGAGATTTATTTGATCAGTTGAGAGGAGCGTGTGTGTTCTCTAAGATTGATCTTCGCTCGGGTTATCACCAACTGAAGATTAGACCCTCAGACATTCCCAAGACTGCATTTGTCTCTCGATATGGACTATATGAGTATACAGTTATGTCATTTGGATTGACCAATGCTCCCGCATATTTTATATATTTGATAAACAAGGTATTCATGGAGTACTTGGACAAGTTTGTAGTGGTGTTCATCGACGATATACTTATCTACTCCAAGACTGAAGAAGAGCATGAGGAGCACATCAGGATGGCTCTACAAAAGCTTCGCCAACATCAGCTATATGCAAAACTTAGTAAGTGTGAGTTTTGGCTAAAGGAAGTATCGTTTTTGGGTCATGTCATATCCGAAGGAGGTATAGCAGCAGATCTGGGCAAAGTGGCAGATGTTCTTAAATGGGAAACACCTGAGAGTGTACATGATATACGCAGATTTTTGGGCATGGCAGGTTATTATCATCGATTCATCGAGGGATTTTCAAAGATCTCTCGGCCACTAACCAAGTTGCTTGAGAAAAGAGTTGCTTTCAAGTGGACCCCCGAATGTGAAGTAAGCTTTGCCGAACTGAAGAAGAGGTTAACCAGTGCGCCAGTATTGGTGATGCCTGATATGCAGAAGGAGTTTGTAGTTTATTGTGATGCATCCGGTCATGGTTTAGGATGTGTCTTAATGCAAGAAGGACATGTTGTAGCCTATGCTTCAAGACAGCTTCAGAAACATGAGAGGAATTATCCAACCCATGACTTAGAGTTGGCAACTGTTGTCCATGCATTGAAGATATGGAGACACTATTTAATGGGAAAAAGAACCGAGATATACACAGATCACAAGAGCTTGAAATATATATTCACACAACCAGATCTTAATCTCAAACAACATCGTTGGTTGGAGTTAATAAATGATTTTGATGTGGGAATCAATTACCATCCGGGAAAAGCTAATGTGGTCGCTGATGCTCTAAGTAGAAAGGGACAATGTAATAATTTGTCAGTACAAGCTCTTCAACCCCAATTATGTGAAGAATTTGCAAGGTTAAACTTATGCCTAGTGTCTAGTACCGAAGCAGTTGCTATGGAAGTGGATTCAACCCCTGAACGTGATATACGAGAAGGACAGAAGAATGATGAGAAGGTCGAGGAGATCAAGCAATTAATGAAGGAAGGGAAAGCTCCGAAATTTAGAGAGGATGAACAAGGAACCCTATGGCTTGGAAAGAGGATTTGTGTTCCGGATATAAAGGAGATTAGAGAGTTGATACTAAGGGAAGCTCATGACTCATCATTGTAACACCCTCATTTTCATGCATCATGCCCTACATACACTCATATACATGTTTAACATTAACCCACAACAAGAGGAACGAGTTTAAAATTGATTTAGAACAAAACCGCACTTAAATTGCAGGAAAGTGCGGACTAGTCCGATTTTGCTGAGGACTAGTCCGATTTCCCTTTGACTAAAAACGGACTTGTCTGTTTTTGCTGCGGACTAGTCCGATTTTGCCCCTGGAAACTTTCGGACTTGTCCGATTTTGTGCGGACTAGTCTGATATTCCAAGAATCCTTGAAAAAATTGCTAAGTTCTTGGACTTTTCCGGACTAGTCCGGTGTTCCAGCGGACTTGTCCGATTTCCTCTCTTTTAAAGTCGGACTTGTCCGATTTTTTGCCAGACTTGTCTGATTTTCTCTCTAGATGACTTCGGACTAGTTCGGTCCTTTCCGGACTTGTCCGATATTTTGCGACTTCGAATTGATATTTCGGTTTACAAATTATTTCTTGGGTATCACGTTAAGTGGTCCTAGGGACGTCGTGCCTAACTCTTTTAGAGCCCATGTGGGACTCTAAACCGGCCTCTACTCATCCCAAACTCGAAATCCATCTAACCCTAGCCTCCGCCTCTATATAAACAGCCCCACCCTTTGGATTGACATCTATTTGCCACTTTTCCACCCCACCCAAACCCTAGTTCGTGGAGAGCCACCATCAAGGAAGGAGGAGAAGATCCCAATCAAGAGGAAGAAGAGGAGGAATCTAAAGAGGATCGAGATCTCCATCAAGTTTTGTTCGTCATCACCAATTCACCTCGAAGTTCATCACCAACCCTAGATCATCAAGATCCAAGTGTTACCTCCAAGTTTCTTGATTCATTGGAGTCATAAACACCTGGTATACCTTCTATTCTCTTTTCCTTACGAGAATTCAACCCCTAATCTCCAGATTTACGTTGATCTAGAAAACCCTAATCTGCTGATCTCGCATAGGGCGGACTTGTCTGGTCCCTAGCGCACTAGTCCGATTTCCCTGGATAAATTGTGTTGAATTAATTCTAAATTTGATCTAATCAACTCCAAACTTGTATAAACTTGTTAAAAGCTATTAGAACTAGTTATTGATCATTAAAAGCAATCTATTAACAAGTTCTACCTTGCATTTGCATCAATCATGCATGTCATGACATATTGAGTAATATGTGTGCACTCTTTGATTGTGTTTCTTGTCTTGTATGTTTATTGTGTGGATTAGACAGATTTGCGCTAGAGAGTGCCGCGGAGGATCTACAGCATCAAGAGTTTGAAGGCTTTGATCCTAATCAACCGCAAGAGCAAGGCAAGTGTCCTTAAAGCATATTGATCCTTTTTTTAAAATAAATTTTTTGTTTGCAAAACTGCATGCTTGTGTCAAATTGATGGGAAACCTATGATAGGAAGTTTACTAGCTTTGTTTAACCACCCTTGTCACCTGGAATATATGGTAGAGAGTCGGGAAGGGCTTTTTACCTTTTGCTTCGCTTAATCAACTGGGATGGGAAACAACTATACCACTCAATTTAATTATGCATGGATGAGATTATGGTTAACATGAATTGGTTAATATGGTATGGTAATGGGTGATCTAAGCAAGCTTGGTATGTGGATGGGTTGGATGTTATGGTGGTTTGCTTACTTTAGATCTAAGGACCGGTTCATGCGAGAATAAGCCAGGACTACAGTGCCACCACGAGGCCAAGTATGGGTGCGGCGTAGCTGATTAATTAGGGCTTTGCCAGTGCTATTTGGACCATTGTGGATGCTCGGGGAAGGGGTAGTCAGATTGGGTTTGTTGATGATTGGTGGGACTACCCTGGGATCCGAATGGCTCAAGAGGGGGCCCTTGGTTGAAGATGTGCTCAGTTGGAGACATCGCCACCGGTGAAACCTTAGTGGGGTCTAAATAGGCTAGTAATCCCTTTGTAAAGGCTATTTTGTGATCTCTTGGCCGCACACTGATGGAAGTGTGAGACAGCATAATAGAGGTTTTAGTCATCGAAAGGTGATGAAATCACGAACACATGGGTAAAGAGGTACAAACTCTGCAGAGTCTAATAAAACTATCATGATAGCCGTGCTCCCGGTTATGGGCACCTGGACAACTTCCATGATTAGAGGGAACTCGGTATTGGGATGGTATTTGGGATGGTTATGGTTTGGTAATGGTTATGGTTGGTTATGGATTTATTTCTGGTATTGAATATGGTTATTGGCAAATGGTAAAATCTGGAATTATTGATGATGGTAGTGAATTCAGACTAGTATTATGATATTACTTATGCTTATGATGGGTTTATTTCATATAAATATAATATATTGCTTTTCAAATGTTTTAATGTACTTTTCAGCACTTAGCCATTATTATTGTCGTCATTTGAATCAGCCACATGTCATACTTTCCACACTTGCTGAGTACGACATGTACTCACTCTTGCAATCCCCCCCAACAGTTGCAGGTCAGGATTGGGAGTTTATTGGTGATAATGCGGAGTTCTAGGCTGTGTCTACCGTCAGCTTTGCCTGTGGTGTTGATTGGAGTTGTGCTAACCCTATTGCTTATGTTGCCTAGTTGTTTAGTTTCCTTAGTTGCTTAATTATTTTATTTCCGCTGCATTAGTTGAACTTGTCATTAATATTCATTAGAGGTTGTATTCGAGGATAATATGATTTGTGTAATAAAACCTGGATAAATAATCTTGTCTTGTGGTAATTTTTTGTATACTCTTTTGTGATTGCACTCGTGTATGTGTGATGAACGTCTTGGGCACACATATGCGTTAGCTTGGTTCATTTTTTGGAACCGGGCGTCACAGATTGGTATCAGAGCCACATGTTGACCGTAGGATGCAGCCTAGATAGAATGGACACTTTAGAGCACATAGGAGCACTCAGGAACCGATGTGTTTTTGGTTGGTGTGTTGTTGCTATATATATTGCTTGCTTGTGTGCTTAATAGAGGATTTTGGGATGCCTTAGCATTTCCATGTCCACCTAGGCTAGTGTAGCTAGTTGTTTAGTTTCATATCCCTTGATGCATATAGTTGGGGACGTTTTCTAATTCTTACCTATTGCTTTTCTTCAGATGGTGAGGACTCACAACCAGAGGGATGGCAATGATGAGGACGAGAACAATGGAGTGTCTCAAAACAACATTGGACAAGGATATACTCAGGGAGCTATCAACATTGAGCAGCTATTGGCTATGCAAAACCAGCTCATGCAGGCCATGATACAAACTATAGGACAGCTGCAGGCTAGCAACATCAACCATCAGCCCCACATGCCTCCACCGCCACCCCCGCCTCCTCATAACCAGTTGGGAGAGTTTATGAGGACTAGGCCACCGACCTTTGCTCAAGCTGCTGACCCTATGGATGCAGACGACTGGCTCAAGTCCGTGGAGAAGAAGTTAGCTATTGTCCAATGCAATGACCGGGAGAAGGTGCTATTGCTTCTCATCAACTCGTTGGAGCAGCTGCGGATTGGTGGGATGCTTATTGCAATGCTCATGAGAACCAAGAGAGAATTACCTGGGCAGAATTCAAGGAGAGTTTCCGTTCTCATTATGTGCCGGAAGGTGTTATGATTTTGAAGAGGCAAGAATTTGAGAACTTAAGGCAAGGGAGATCAAGCGTGAGTGAATATCTCAATAAGTTCACTCAACTCTCAAGGTATGCGCCCGAGGATGTTAGTCGGGACAGCCGGAAGCAATACTTGTTCATGAGAGGCTTGAACAATGAGATCCAAGTGCAACTACTCAATTGTGATTATGCAAATTTCCAGAAGCTTGTGGACAAAGCGATTGTGGTTGAGAACAAGATTTGTGAGATGGAGCAAGACAATAAGAGGAAGGCGCCCTATCAAGGATAGCAACAAGGGGGTAATGTGCGCCCTCGCTTTGCGCCGCCCAATGCGCCCTATTACAGCTCCTCTATTCCTGCTCAACGCCCTGGATTTGCACCACGCCCAACTCAGTTTGTGCAGCAGTGCCCTGTTATGCAAGCACCTAGGCCTCCAATGCCTTATGTGCCTCGTGCTAATTTTCCTACTGCAGGTGTTCAAAACCAAGCTCGTCCCAATAATTCTGGTGGAGTTAAGAAGTGCTATACTTGAGGAGAAGTTGGACACTTTGCACATCAATGTCCTAAGTCAGGCCTTGGTCAAGGAAGCGGTTCGCTGAGGCAAAACCCAAGACCCAATGGAGGACAGCCACAAGGGAACCGTGGACAGCAGAATTTTGCTCGTGGCAACGTGAACCATGTCTCTACAGAGGATGCTCAACAAGCGGATGACGTGGTCATTGGTATGTTTCTCACCAACTCCAACCCCGCGACTATGTTATTTGATTCTGGAGCATCGCATTCATTCATTGCATCAAAGTATAATGCCAAGTATAGTTTGCCTATCTCTCATATGAAGTTTACTCTATTGGTTAAGTCTCATGGGGGAGAGATGAGGACAAATATAGTATGTACAAAAGTAAGCCTTAGAATAAGAAGGTAGACTTCTCCGCCAACCTCATTGTTTTGGATTCTCAAGGATTGGACATTATACTTGGTATGGACTGGTTGAGGAAGCACAATGGAGTTATTAAGTGTGCCACGAAGACGGTGAAGTTGACCAATGAGGAAGGGATCACCGTAGAATTTGAAGCATCTCAAACCACACCGAAGCAATCGGAGCTGAATCATATGGACGGCGCCGCAATTGAGGAGATTCCGGTGGTGTGTGAATTTTTGGATGTTTTTCCGGACGAATTGCCAGGTATGCCACCTGATCGAGACATTGAGTTTGTTATTGATTTAACACCTGGAACTGCACCTATAGCTAAGAGGCCGTATAGGATGCCTCCTATGGAATTAGCGGAGCTCAAGAAGCAAATTCAAGAGCAACTAGAGAAGGGTTTTATTTGCCCTAGCTCTTCGCCTTGGGGAGCGCCTGTTCTATTTGTGGACAACAAGGATGGGACTCAAAGGATGTGTGTAGATTACCGAGCTCTCAACGAGGTAACAATCAAGAACAAGTACACCTTGCCGCGCATAGAAGACTTGTTTGATCAGATGAAGGGTGCTTGTGTCTTCTCTAAGATTGACTTGAGGTCAGGATATTTTCAAATGAATATTAGACCATCGGACATACCCAAGACAGCTTTTAGAACACGGTATGGATCTTATGAGTACACCGTGATGTCTTTTGGATTGACAAATGCACCTGCCTACTTTATGTACCTCATGAATAAAGTCTTCATGGAGTACTTGGACAAGTTCGTCGTGGTGTCAATTGATGACATTATGATCTATTCGGAGGATGACAAGGAACATGAGGAACACTTGAGGCTTACGTTGCATAAATTGAGGGAGCATCGATTGTATGCCAAGTTCAACAAGTGTCAGTTTTGGTTGAGAGAGGTGCCATTTTTGGGTCATATCATCTCAGGAGGAGGAGTTTCGGTTGACCCCGGAAAAGTGAGAGACGTGTTGAAGTGGAAACCACCGCAAAATGTAAAGGAAATAAGGAGTTTCTTGGAATGGCTGGGTATTATCGTCGATTCATCAAGTACTTTTCCAAGATAGCCAAGCCAATGACGGAGTTGCTAATGAAGGGAAAGGCTTTCCAATGGACTCAAGCTTGTCAAAATAGTTTCGAGGATTTGAAGAAGAGGTTGACAACAGCTCCAGTTTTGGTATTGCCGGATGTAAGCAAGAGTTTTGATATTTATTGCAACGCATCAAGGCAAGGACTTGGATGTGTATTGATGCAAGAAGGTCAAGTGGTCTCCTATGCATCGAGACAACTAAAGAAACATGAGCAGAATTACCCAACGCATGATTTAGAACTTGCAGTCGTGGTACATGCACTGAAAATTTGGAGACACTATATTCTTGTACATAGGTGTGAAATTTAACAGATCATAAGAGTTTGAAGTATATTTTCACACAAACGGATCTGAACTTGAGGCAACGAAGATGGTTGGAGCTCATCAAAGATTATGATTTGGGGATCAACTATCATCCGAGAAAAGCCAATGTAGTGGTCGATGCTTTGAGTAGAAAGGGAGTAAGTCATCAACTCACAGTTCGAGAGTTACCATCCGAGTTATGTAAGGAGTTTGAGAGGTTGAACCTCGGATTTGTAAATGAGATGGAGATGATGGAGTTAAATCCAACCTTGGAGCACGAAATTCGAGAGGCACAAACTGCATATGAGGAGATCAAGGAAATCAAGGAAAGGATCGAGGAAGGGAGAGAATTCAGATTTGATGAAGACGAACATGGTACCTTATGGCTTGGAAAGAGGATTATTGTGCCTAAGGTGAAGCATATTCGGGAGACAATATTAAAGGAGACACCTGACTCGCCGTACTCAATTCACCCTGGTTGTACAAAGATGTACAAAGACTTGAAGACTAGCTATTGGTGGGATAGCATGAAAAAGGACATAGCTGAATATGTGGCATTGTGTGATGTGTGTCAACAAGTCAAGGCGGAACATCAAAGGTCAGCCAGATTATTACAATCGTTGAGGATTCCGGAATGGAAGTGGGAAGAAATCGGAATGGACTTCATAGTCGGGTTACCACGTACTCAGACCGGGTATGACTCAATATGGGTAATTGTGGACCGCTTAACCAAGTCAGCTCATTTTGTCCCTGTGAAGACCAAATACACAACTGCACAATTGGCCGAGATACACATGGAGCATATTGTGTGTCGACACGGAGTACCGAAGAAGATAGTTTCGGATAGAGGTTCACAATTTACCTCCAGATTTTGGCAAAAATTGCATGAAGCTTTGGGAACGAGGTTGAATTTTAGTTCAGCATATCATCCTCAAACGGATGGACAAACCGAGAGGACCAATCAAATTTTGGAGGACATGTTAAGAGCTTGTGCTTTAAATCATGAGAAGAGTTGGGACAAAAGCTTGCCATACGCAGAATTTTCATACAACAATAGTTACCAAGCAAGCTTGAAAATGTCACCGTATGAAGCCGTTTATGGGAGGAAGTGTAGGACACCTTTATTCTGGAGTGAGGCAGGAGAAACTCAAGTATTTGGTCTGGATGTGTTGCAAGAAGCCGAAAAGCAAGTCCAAATAATTCGTGAAAACTTGAGGGATGCCCAATCAAGGCAAAAAGGCTATGCGGACAATAGAAGAAGGGAATTATCCTTTGAAGTGGGAGATTTTGTTTACCTCAAGGTGTCACCAATGAGGGGTCATAAGAGGTTTAACATAAGAGGAAAGCTAGCACCTCGCTATATTGGACCGTTCAAGGTTTTGGACAAAAGAGGAGAAGTAGCATATAAGTTGGAGATGTCAGCTCATCTTTCAGACGTACATGATGTCTTTCATGTTTCCTGGCTCAAGAAGTGCTTGAGAGTACCGGAAAAACAAGTGCCAATGGAAGGATTGGAATTAGAGGAAGATGTGACTTATGCCGAACAACCAATCAAAATCTTAGAAACCAAGGAGAGGGTCACAAGGAACAAGGCGATTCGATGGTGTAAAGTTCAATGGAAGCACCACGCAGAAAAAGAAGCAACTTGGGAGATAGAAGATGATATCAAGAAGGAATTTCCCTATCTCTTCTCTTCTGCATCAAATCTCGAGGGCGAGATTCATTTTAAGGGGGGTAGGTTTGTAACACCCTCATTTTCATGCATCATGCCCTACATACACTCATATACAAGTTTAACATTAACCCACAACAAGAGGAACGAGTTTAAAATTGATTTGGAACAAAACCACACTTAAATTGCAGAAAAGTGCGCACTAGTCCGATTTTGCTGAGGACTAGTCCAATTTCCCTCTGACTAAAAATGGACTTGTCCGTTTTTGCTGCGGACTAGTCCGATTTTGCCCCTAGAAACTTTTGGACTAGTCCGATATTCCAAAAACCCTTGAAAAATTGCTAAGTCCTTGG
This sequence comes from Tuctoria greenei, assembly GCA_036927565.1. NCBI lineage: Eukaryota > Viridiplantae > Streptophyta > Magnoliopsida > Poales > Poaceae > Tuctoria > Tuctoria greenei. The sequence continues at coordinate 8,069,699 of JAYESD010000003.1, forward strand.
ACTTTTCCGGACTAGTCCGGTGTTCCAACGGACTTGTCCGATTTCCTCTCTGTTTAAAGTCGGACTTGTCCGATTTTTGGCCAGACTTGTCCGATTTTCTCTCTGGACGACTTCGGACTAGTCCGGTCCTTTCCGGACTTGTCCGATATTTCGCGACTCCGAATTGATCTTTCGGTTTACGACTCGTTTCTTGGGTATCACATTAAGTGGGCCTAGGGACGTCGTGCCTAACTCTTTTAGAGCCCATGTGGGACTCTAAACCGGCCTCTACTCATCCCAAACTCGAAATCCATCTAACCCTAGCCTCCACCTCTATATAAACAGCCCCACCCTTTGGATTGACATCTATTTGCCACTTTTCCACCCCACCCAAACCCTAGTTCGTGGAGAGCCACCATCAAGGAAGGAGGAGAAGATCCCAATCAAGAGGAAGAAGAGTAGGAATCGAAAGAGGATCGAGATCTCCATCAAGTTTCGTTCGTCATCACCAATTCACCTCGAAGTTCATCACCAACCCTAGATCATCAAGATCCAAGTGTTACCTCCAAGTTTATTGATTCATTGGAGTCCTAAACACCTGGTATACCTTCTATTCTCTTTTCCTTACGAGAATTCAACCCCTAATCTCCAGATTTACGTCGATCTAGAAAACCCTAATCTGCTGATCTCGCAGAGGGCGGACTTGTCCCGTCCCTAGCGGACTAGTCCGATTTCCCTGGATAAATTGTGTTGAATTAATTCTAAATTTGATCTAATCAACTCCAAACTTGTATAAACTTGTTAAAAGCTATTAGAACTAGTTATTGATCATTAAAAGCAATCTATTAACAAGTTCTACCTTGCATTTGCATCAATCATGCATGTCATGACATATTGAGTAATATTTGTGCACTCTTTGATTGTGTTTCTTGTCTTGTATGTTTATTGTGTGGATTAGACGGATTTGCGCTAGAGAGTGTCGCGGAGGATCTACAGCATCAAGAGTTTGAAGGCTTTGATCCTAATCAACCGCAAGAGCAAGGCAAGTGTCCTTAAAGCATATTGATCCTATTTTAAAATAAATGTTTTGTTTGTAAAACTGCATGCTTGTGTCAAATTGATGGGAATCCTATGATAGGAAGTTTACTAGCTTTGTTTAACCACCCTTGTCACCTGGAATATATGGTAGAGAGTCGGGAAGGGCTTTTTACCTTTTGCTTCGCTTAATCAACTGGGATGGGAAACAACTATACCACTCAATTTAATTATGCATGGATGAGATTATGGTTAACATGAACTGGTTAATATGGTATGGTAATGGGTGATATAAGCAAGCCTGGTATGTAGATAGGTTGGATGTTATGGTGGTTTGCTTGCTTTAGATCTAAGGACCGGTTCATGCGAGAATAAGCCAGGACTACAGTGCCACCACGAGACCAAGTATGGGTCCGGTGTAGCTGATTAATTAGGGCTTTGCCAGTGCTATTTGGACCATTGTGGATGCTCGGAGAAGGGGTAGTCGGATTGGGTTCGTTGATGATTGGTGGGACTACCCTGGGATCCGAATGGCTCAAGAGGGGGCCCTTGGTTGAAGATGTGCTCAGTTGGAGACATCGCCACCGGTGAAACCTCAGTGGGGTCTAAATAGGCTAGTAATCCCTTTGTAAAGGCTATTTTGTGATCTCTTGGCTGTGCACCGATGGAAGTGTGATACGGCATAATAGAGGTTTTAGTCATCAAAAGGTGATGAAATCACGAACACGTGAGTAAAGAGGTACAAACTCTGCAGAGCCTAATAAAACTATCATGATAGTCGTGCTCCCGGTTATGAGCACATGGACAACTTCCATGATTAGAGGGAACTCGGTATTGGGATGGTATTTGGGATGGTTATGGTTTGGTAATGGTTATGGCTGGTTATGGATTTATTTCTGGTATTGAATATGGTTATTGGCAAATGGTGAAATCTGGAATTATTGATGATGGTAGTGAATTCAGACTGGTATTATGATATTACTTATGCTTATGATGGGTTTATTTCATATAAATATAATATATTGCTTTTCAAATGTTTTAATGTACTTTTCAGCACTTAGCCATTATTATTGTCGTCATTTGAATCAGCCACATGTCATACTTTCCATACTTGTTGAGTACGATATGTACTCACTCTTGCAATCCCCCCCCTAACAGTTGCAAGTCAGGATTGGGAGTTTATTGGTGATAATGCGGAGTTCTAGGCCGTGTCTACCGTCAGCTTTGCCTGTGGTGTTGATTGGAGCTGTGCTAACCCTATTGCTTATGTTGCCTAGCTGTTTAGTTTGCTTAGTTGCTTAATTAGTTTATTTCCGCTGCATTAGTTGAACTTGTCATTAATATTCATTAGAGGTTGTATTCGAGGATAATATGGTTTGTGTAATAAAACTTGGATAATTAATCTTGTCTTGTGGTAATTTTCTGTATACTCTTTTGTGATTGCACTCGTGTATGTGTGATGAACGTCCTGGGCACACATATGCGTTAGCTTGGTTCATTTTTCGGAACCGGGCGTCACAATCATACTCCATTCATCCTGGAAGCACGAAGATGTATCAAGATCTTAAAGATCGATATTGGTGGCATGGAATGAAACGGGGTGTAGCAGAATATGTGGCCATATGTGATACATGTCAATTGATTAAGGCGGAACATCAAAGACCAGCAGGGTTATTGCAACCAATCAAAGTGCTAGAATGAAAATGGGAAGAAATCGGCATGGATTTTATTGTAGGACTACCAAGGACACAGTATTGATATGATTCTATATGGGTTATAGTGGATCGTTTAACTAAAGTTGCCCACTTTATTCCTGTGAAGGAAACCTACAATGGTCCAAAGTTGGCGGAACTGTATATCTCCGGGATTGTATGTTTACATGGAGTTCCTAAGAAGATTATCTCAGATCGAGGCACTCAATTTACCTCAAGATTCTGGCAGAAGTTGCATGAATCAATGGATACCAGCTTAAATTTTAGCCCGGCGTATCATCCTCAAACTGATGGTTAGACAGAACGTACCAACCAGATATTAGAAGACATGTTGAGAGCGTGTGCTTTAAAGAATAGCCAAAGTTGGGATAAAAATTTGCCATATGCCGAATTCTCTTATAACAACAGTTATCAAGCCAGTTTGAAGATCTCTCCTTTTGAAGCATTGTATGGGCGGAAATGTAGGACACCGTTGTTTTGGAATCAAACTGGAGAAAGTCAAGTTTTTGGGCCTGATGTATTAAAAGAGGCTGAAAGACTAGTACAAGAAATTCAGAAGAATCTAAAGGCAGCCCAAACAAGACGGAAGAATTATGCGGATACTCAAAGGTGTGATCTAATATTTGAGGTTGGTGATTATGTGTACCTGAAAGTGTCACCCATGAGAGGGTTGAGAAGATTTAAAGTAAGAGGCAAGTAGTCTCCCCGCTTGTCATCCCTATCAGGGAGCAACCGATGCCTCCCTCTTTCCCGCGCCCACGCCGCACACCCACCCCCTCCATCTGCTTCTCCCCACGCCGATTCACCCCGGGAAACCGCCCTTCGCACGCACCGTCAACCGCCGCACGTTTTCCCCCTATAAAATCTCGCCTTCCCCCTCTCTTTCTTCCTCTCCACGCTCAAACCCAAGCCAACCACTGTTCTCGGTAAGCCACACGCGTTCCTGACTAGCCGGCGATTGTCTCACCCCTCTCTCCCCTCTAACCTCTTCGCCGTGACTCCAGGAGCACGCCAGGCAAGCTGCACGAAGGAATTGTCGGGGCTTCACTGGATTCGACGGGTGCCGACGCCAACCGCCGCCGCCTCTCGTCGTCGACCCTTCTCCGACCGATTTCGGACATCGAAACTCCCCTAGGTATGTTTCCCTTTCTCCCCTCTCTCGTTTAGTGTTAAATGCGCGTAGTTTAGACATCTTTTGGGCCGGTTTGGCCAACGCCGGCGACGTCCGCCACCGCGGGCGCCGAGAGCCGCCGCGCGTGTGTGACCGGCGTCGCCAGAGGCGACGTGGCCGTCCCTGAGGTGTCGGTTTCGACTGAACGGCCGAGATTAGACCGATCATACCGGTTCGGTTATTTTAAATCCAGGCCATAGATCTTAAATCCAACGGCCCGCATTCAAAATTCATTTCCCACCGATGGTTTTTGCGCCCAGGCCCCTGGAAAATTCTGAGCTACCCCCTGGACTTCTTTGTAATTCAAATCTAACCCCTAGAATTATCAATCTAGCCCATGGACTCTCTGCAATTCGATTAAATCAATTAATTAAGCATTCTAGCCCCTGGGAGATTATAGAATTATGTTTTAAACCCCTGTACAGTATAGAAAATTTACCAACTAGCCCCTGGTATTTTATTTATTTACTGAATATTGTTTAAAATTGTATTTGATATGTAGAAAAATAGATAAAAATGGTAAATAAATATAAAAACAGTAGAAAAATTTGTATAAAATATTTTTATGCTGTAATAAAATTTTAGAGTGCAAATAAAATATATTTTGACCATGTAAAATTTATTAAAAATGTTTAAAATACATTTTGGCCATAGAAAATTCAATAAAAATGACTTTAGCCCATAAATAAATCTTAAAAATGTAAAATAAATATTAAATGCATATTTTGGCTTTGTAAAATAATAAATGCTTCATAGGGACGCATTAGTATAGAATTTTATGCTTATGTGTATGTTGTGATGCCATGTATTGTGTGCTCTTTACTTATTTAGTTTTTATTTCTTTTTGCCATGCTTGGGCAATATATTTAGAGTCGTACTATGACCCCAACTTTAATCTTCAAGACCAAGACTTCAACAACAACCAGGTCTTCGAAGAAGGCAAGTGCCATTGACCATCTTGTACCAATTTTAGGATATTAGTTAGATGCATGCTAAATAAAATGATGTCCTATTTCATGATACATGCCTTGTTTCATATAATTCCTTGTCACCTGATTTGGGTTGGGAAGTAGATAGGTTTTAATTATGCTTAGCCATGCTTAGACATTGGAAATGAGATTTCATACAAATGTGACATATTATACTTTATGATTACTTTAATCATGATGGACACAATAGTAGTGGATTGGAATTTGGTGGTCGATAGTTTTGGTATGGTGCAGTTTGCACGAGACCCGGGATTAGGTTTGGCACCACCGGATTCTAAGGACCGGTTTATGGAGGAAACCACTAAGCTTTATAGTACCACTACGAGACTGAGATGGGGCGGCTTGGTCAATTAATTAGGTTTCTCCCGATGAAATGCTAGTAGTTGGATGGTGCGGGGAATGATGCAGGGGTACTGCTCTGGGAACCGCAAGGCTCAAGAGGGGGCTCTGAGGCGGAGGGTTACTCTGGAAATGCCTCAGTGGTGGAAACCTTAGAGGGCTAGCACTAGTCGGTAGTACCTTTGTAAAGACCATGTAGTGATCTCCCAGCCACACACCTACGAAAGTGTGAAATGTGGTTGATCACCACTGGCTACATGGAGATTTACTCAGTCCACCTGGCAACAGGGGATGGAATCACTGCTTGTGGATAAAGGGTACACTCTTTGCAGAGATTTGGTAAAACTGTCATGACAGCCGTGCTCACGGATAAGAGCGGTTTGGGGCCAGTTCATAATTATGTTTATGGTTGGGAAATGATGGTTATTTATGATTCAAGATACATTTATCATCATGAATATGTGTTGGATTTTTTCTTGAATTATGATATGGATAACTGAAAGCTAAGGTTAAGATCTAAGCATAGTGGTTAAGCCATAATGAGCCTACCCTTGTTCTAGCCAATCATGTCATTCTCTTCCCACACTTGTTGAGTACTCTATGTACTCAAGCGTTTACGTTTCTAATAGAATATGAAGAAGAAGCAGCACCGGAAGACTTCTTCGTCAACCCGAAGGACTTGGTCTAGGCTGGCGATCCTTCGCGCGACTGCTTGTGAAGATGGAGCCCTATTTGTCTATTTAGTCTTCCGTTGTAGTATTAAACTATGTGAATTGTTTAGATGATGTAAATAGGTTTGTGGTGTGTAATTGTAGACCTTCGGGTCATATTGTAAGACTATTATGTACTCGAATATGGCTATGTAATGATATTTCACTTTCGTCAACGCATGTACGATTCAACTGATTCTGGTGTACATGTGATTAGCGTATGTTCATCCTTTCGATGACCGGGCGTGATAATAGCATAAGATCAATCACAATTTCATGTTTATAATTAATGTGCAAGTCATGAATTATAATTTATTATGGATTCAAATAAGTCAAAGAATTCCTAATTTTACAACAGTCCCCAATCCTCTCGTCTAAAAAAGTTTAATATATCTCAACACTAATATTGTATATGGGCTCACAAAGAAAACAATACAATGAGCGCGGCATCTACGCAGGTGTGGTGAACACATCCTTCCCCAGCATCACAGACATCACAGCTGGAGTGCCGCAACCCATTGCAATGACGACGTACGCGAGCCATGGCGACTTGGGCTCGACGGTGAGGTACACGGCGGACGTCAGCGACGCGACCATGGCAAGACAGGCGACGACGGTAAGCCAGTGGCTCCACGCTACCTGCCTGTCCTTGAAGTCCTGGACCTCCCTTCTTGCCCAAATGAAGCTTAAGACGACGACGATGGAGGTCAACATTGCCAGGGTGTTGGCCACGACGAACACCTTGAACATCGTGCGGTGGCCTAGAAGAGCGGTGCCGTCCTGCTGGTCGTATCCGCCGGGCATGGTGAAAGTGGCGGAAAAGGTAACCGTGGCAATGAGTGTAGCCACGAGCGTGTAGGTCCCCATCCTGTTCTCGACGTACCGGCTGAACTCGCTCCACCATTCTGGCGTTCTCGTTGGTGGTGGCAGCGGCGTACTCTTGCACTTGGAATACTCCAGTTTTTTTAGTTCCCTCCACACGTATATCTGGAACAAATTACGCACAAAAGGGTATAGCATTGTGCTGAGGAGGGGATGAATAAAGACCAGCAACATGGGGAAGAACTAGCAAAAGCTTAAACGTCAGCGAAATTTTTACCGTATGGCTGTGCATTTCCTTTTGGGATTCGATGAGGCTCCGTGCAGTTTGGCCCTCCTGGTTGACAACGCATGGATCCAACAAGGGGTCCCCGAGCAGCAGCTGACACGCCTGTGCCCGGCCGAGTTTGACAGCTAGGTGCAGCGCAGTGTTGCCTTCCTGGTCGGCTCGGTTCATAATCACACCGGAACGTACGTGACTGAGCAGAAACTCCAAGGAGTTCACCTTGCCGTAAATGACGGCGACGTGGAACGCGTTCCTCCCTGAGTTGTCCAACATCTCGGCAGTGTCAGGACAACGTTTCAGAAGCACAGTCATGGCCATGGTTGAGCCGCTGCGGGTGGCGCAATGCAACGGGGACATCCCGTCTGCGTTTCTCATGTAGGCGAGGTCCGTTTTTGTGGTCAGGGTCAAGGGCCAGCTGGCTAGGAGTGTCTCCACGATGCGTGCATTGTTCCTCTCTGATGCGTAGTGCAGAGCGTTGTTCAAGTGGGAATCCGTCAGGTTGATCCACTCAGGTCGCTTCTCCAGCACCATCTCCACGATTGCTGTAGCGTTCGCAATGATATTTGCTTGTGAAACAGTTGACACAATGACAAGAGGAAGAAAAATGACTAGGGTTCCATATAATTAGCTTGCTTACGGATGTGCCCACCGAGCACGGCCTGGTGCAGAGCCGTGCCGCTGAGGGAGACGGAGGGCAAGAATTCCAGGTCGACCCAGCTGTAGTCGACGATGACGCGAACTACGTCGACGAGTCCCTCGCGGGCGGCAATGTGCAGCGGCGACTCCATCTGCTCGTTGAGGTCGTGGCCGCGCTGGGGGTCGGCTCCCAGCAGCTCCACCGCCACGGTGCCCCTGTGGTGGCGCACCGCCTCGTGCAGCGGGCTGTTGCCCGCCTTGTTAGTCATGATCAGAGGGCTCTTCTGGTCCCGAGGCAAGGTCAGGGCGCGGTTTACGAGGAGCTTCGCCACCTCCAGCTTGCCCGCCTTGGCCGCCAAATGCAGCGGGGTGTCACCGTCGCCGTTCCGGGCGACGAGCAGGTCCTCCATCTCCTCGAGGACCTCGTCGGCAAAGTCGGCGTGGCCGTGCAAGGCGGCGAGGTGAAGCGCCGAGTTGAGCTGCGGCGTCGTGGTGAAAAGGATCGTAGAGTCCTCCTCCACCAGTTGCTTCAGGCGCGACACTTTTCCCTGCGTCGCCGCCTTGTACAGCGCGGGATCCATGCGTCTCTCGATCTCCACGCTCTCTGCAACTACGGTGTGGTGTTTCGACCTCCAGGCTCTGCTCAACTGTGCCCTGCTATTAATCTGTCTAATCTCAGTGGATCAAGAAGAAGGAAAGAACAAGGCGATGCGTTGTGAATTAATTGGACATGAAAAAGTTGCACGACAGCAGGAGTGATGACAAGGTGCCGACGCGATTGGTATACTTGCAACAAGCTGGACTGCTTTCCTATCATACAAATGTTGCTTGCTTGGCAAAGCAGCATTGGTATCATGCTTACAACCAGAAAGGAATATACCAAGCTTGGTAGATCGATCAGGATCGGAATGATGCCACATCTTCCATTTATTAGCCTGTAATTAGATCAGCTGGAAGGGAAAAGAAGACAGTACAAGGTAGAAACATGTACTTCTTCCTTTCTCAAAAGTTTGTCGTCTTCTTATTCATTTTTGTATTGTAAAGCGGCAAACTTTTGAGAAAGTAGGGAGTACAAAACACTCAGTTAAGGTTTCATGTCTTAAAGATTGTTCATCAGTTATAAGAAACCATATTAGATGATCCTTCAACAAACAATACACATAGAAGGGTTTTCTCCCAAGTGGTGTAGATAGGTTGAAAGTTTGAGAAATGTTATTCGTAAGACCGTCCGTAGTGGTGTACTCTAAAGTGTATTGAACTATAGATATATATTGCAAGTATAAAGTAGGTGTGCAGAGAGAATATAGTGAAATTACACAATTCCAAGCCATAGAGTTTTTTTTCGAGACGGTAACACCACCTCCATTTCTATTACTGAAACAGAGATCACGAGTACATCTGATTTGATCAGTCCACTATTCCTAGCTCTCACCTCTATTTGAGCTACTGAATACATGGCTGATCACAAATGTTATCAACTCACAGTTCATGTTTTCTGCGACGGAGATAATATGAACTAGATTTGTATGCAAACATGCACCAAAATGAAGATACCACTTCAAACTCTTGACCTTCCAGGAACACCTTCTACCTAGACAACGTACGACTCATCCAGGATCATTTTAGCTTTTTCATCAAACTCGCACTGATCCCTGGCCTGGAGCCGGAAGCATCACAATTCTCCCCTGTTCTTGCATCATCCTCAAAGTTTCCTGCACAATTCTCTTCGTGCTGGTCTTGATGAATTCATGAATCTCCTGCGAGTAGAAACCTGCCCAATACAAAATCTGAGAGCATGCAAACAATAAAATATTACCAGGATGTCTTATACTTTTACCCCCGAAGCACGCTCTATTTCTGAGCTTCCATGAAGCCCAGCAAATAGCTGCAATGCCGAGGGGATAAACACTCACACCCACTGGGAGGACCTCACTAATCCAGGGCATAGAGTATGATTTAGTGTATATGAGTGTGGATAGCCTAAGGTGGCTGAAATATAAGATTTTTCAGACAACCTTTGGATTTGTTTTGAGATTCTCGTGGTAACAACTTTATCTTCTTCCTCCTCCTCTTTCCTCCCCTAACCCGATTTTCTTCTGGGTCTCGATCTATAGTGCGGTAGAGGTGTGCTGGCGCATGACGCGCATGACGGTTGGGCCAGCTGCGGCGCGCTCGTCGGCGGCGAGCGGTGCAACGGGGGTGGCACGGGCAAGCAGCAGCACAGGTGGCAACGTGAGGGAGGTGCGGCGAGCAGTGCGGTGGCTAGGGGTGTCGTCGGCACCGGAGAAGATGAGGTAAGTTTTTTATTTTGTTAATTGTTAATTTATAATGTGTAAAATTATGTTAATTGTAAAATAATCAGACAAAATAATTTTATGATTGACTAACCTATAGAATTAATGGCTATAGACCCTGAAAGTTTTGTCACTAGATGTCGAGATGTCTAAACTGACACCTCCCCCGGATCTACTCGGGTGTAGTACGCGGAGGTTCGATGTATATTTGAAGGGCTAGTCCTAACAAGATCAAGCTCAGAGAATGATGAACACGAGGGATTTACGTGGTTCGGGCCGCCTGAGCGTAATACCCTACTCCACAGTGGTTCTTCTGTGTAGTATTGCTTGGGTCTGAGAGAGCTTGTCCTAGTCGGTGGCTGCTCGATCCTTTTATAGTTCAAGGTCGAGCAGCTTATAAGTGGGATCCAGAGCCCGACAGGTGGCCCTGGGAGTACCAAATCCACTCTAAGATCTGAGAGTAAATGCTATCCCTGACAACGGCTTCAATGTGTCGCCTGTCCATACCCTGCCGCAGGGCTACCAATAGCCCCTCATCATGGTCGGCCGTGTCTTGTCTGTCTTGTCGAGGCCTTCCATTGATCCGTCGTACGTAGCAGTTCGGCTCTAACAAGTCATGACAAGACCGGCCACAGTCCACTTGACTTATGAGTGCGAGCTCCCGCCTACCTAGGGAACATGCACGTCCTTTCTAGCTTCGGCGTACCGAGCACGCCTCCCTTTACTGCTCCTTCCGCGGAAAGGTTCAGGCTCAGTGCTGCCTAACACGTGGCAGCTCCCGGACCTTCCCTCAGTGGGAGGTCCAGGTCCGGGAGGTTGGGTCCGGAGCTGTCGGGAACGTACAACATCGGACCCTCTCCCCATGAGAGGAGGTCCAGGGTCGCCGACCTAGCGAGCACGCCGGACCTTCCCTCGGCAAGGTGGTGGACCCGGAGTTGCAGGCCACGTGGCGACACTGGACCATCTCTCAATGGGAGATGCTACTGCTCTGCTTGCCGCGTGGCACCCTGGGCCCATGACAGGTCTCGCCCCCGTGGATGGTGGGGCCCAGTGTGCATTTATCCCTGTACTCAGAGATATCCGGTTCGCCAGGCACCGACACTAGAGGTAGCATTGGAATAAAAGTCAATGATGATATTGTTTATTACTTCGAGACAAAAACGGAGTTACGCCAATATGGCTCGTAGTCAACCACATCTTTTTCAACATCATAGCAGATATGCTAGCAGTTCTAATTAAAAGAGCCAAAAATATGGACAAATAGGTGGTATTATTCCGCACTTTGTGAACGATGGATTGCCAGTCCTCCGATGACATCATCTTATTTATGGACCACAATGTGGAGCTGGCAAAATACAAATGTTTTCTATATGCATGCCTAAAAATTAAGTTTTATAAAAATGAGATTTTCTGTTATGGTTTGGTCTGCCAGACAGCCAGGGAGTTATGTGGTCCGGACATTCCTTTGCCACGTGAAATGTCACCCGGGTTGGTTGGGAGGACATTCCTACCCTATTTTAACCCACGTCAGTAAAGCGAGACTAGAGAACCGTTTAGATGTGCAAAATGAACCGAATTAGAAAACAAGCAGACAAAATAAACTAGAAGATTTTTAAGGGGTTATCCGGGCTCTAGCCGAGGGATTGAAGTGTACCCAGTCCCACAGGAAATAAAAAATGAGTTTATTCAGTGTCAAAGTGTGTGATCGACACTTCTCCTGATACTACTAGATCGTAATCTGCGGTAGGGGTGAGAAAAAAAAATCGAGACCGAAAAACCGAAACCGAAAAAACCAAGACCGGAACCGAAAAGATCGAAATATCGGGTATCGGTTACTTTTCGGGTAGCAAATATAAATAACCAAAAAATAAATGTCGAGTTCGGGTATCACTCTCGGGTAACTGAAATAACCGAATAGTCAGTCCATCAAATAATAAGTTAAATTATGTGTGGTAAAATATGAATAATTCAAATTTAGATATTTTATTTTCAAGTTGTGATGTGTGAAGTTGTTAGGTTTAAACGTTTATTTTTGCTTTTTTATTTGTCAATTTATAATAAATTACCTCATAGGATTAAATTTATCAATCATATTAAATTTGTGCAAACGTGACATGGATATAAAGTATAAGTCGGATATATCGGGTAGGACCGAAGACCAAACCGGAATTTTGGTACCCAAAATGTTCGGGTACCTAATATTATTACAACAATTCGGATAGTGATTTCAAGAAACCGGATTTTGAAAAAGACCGAAATACCCGAACCGAAATATTGGGTAGACCGAATGCCCACCCCTAGTCCGCGGAGGTTCGTGATTGGTTGGGGCATGCGTGAGATTATGAACAAAACGGTGACACAAAGATTTTTATGTAGTTCGGGTCAGGTGGTTGTTGTATGTATGAGTATGTGTATGTGAGCGCTTGATTTGACTTGTTTTTTTGTATCGTGCGGCATAACTCTTTTATAGTCTAAGGATTGACTGTTACATTGTCAGCCTAGCCCGACATGTGGCCCCAGCAGTGTTTAATTACCTAATACACGATATGTTTGTATTAAGCATTATTAATAGTGTGATAATGCACCTTAATGACGGTGTTACCGGTACTAAAGGTCCTCTGATCGTGTGTCATTAGCATGACATTAATGACACATAATCATGTCTTGTAACAATTGCTTTAACCGTCTCTTGAATGTCCACGCCGTTAGAGATCCGATAGTTTTCCTGTTGCACGTTTAGGTCCAGAGGCTCGACAAGTAGCAACTCCGGAGCTTCCCACTGTGGGGAGGCAGGTCTGGAGCCGCCGTACACGTGGCAGCACCGGAGCTTCCCTTTACTGGGGGTTAGGTCCGGAGCCCCTGGACACGTGGCACGACCGGAGTTTCCCTATACAGGGAGATAGGTCCGACCTTGTGTTACACGTGGCCGTATTGGAGCTACCGAAACGAGGGAGGCGAGCCCAGTGCTGCAGGACATGTGGAACTTTCGGAGATCTTCAACTTGGACAGGTAGAACTTCGTGGCTTTTCTTACGGTATAATAGGATACCCGGTACGCAGGTTACCGACAATCAGACAACGGACAAGCAGATGAAGTAGCTTAGTAACAAAACAGGCATGACAGGAATGCAAAAGCTAGATGAACTTACTGGAAGATATGCATGATCAGTGATAACAAGGTTAAAACTGAGTGAGCTTTCGAGTCTTTGATTAACGTGCGATGATTATGTTCCTATGTATATGTACTCATTTGAAACTTAAAACGCACTAGTTACATGATCAATCAAAAGTATTATACAAATTCAAAGAGACTGACAATTACATACGTGCCCAAAAACACAACACATGGAAGCGCGCGCATACGCTTCTCTTATTGTTGCTTCAATGACTAGAGTCGCTTTCAGCTAGCCTTACAATAATCGACCGCCGCGATTTTGACCACTGCCGGTCCCGGTTAGCAGCCCATGACCTCCTTCTTTTCCATTTTTGGCTTGGACGCGACGGTTCCGTCGTTTCCGGCGAGCGCCTTGTACTTGTCCTTCCTGGTGAAGCTGGTGCACTCGTAGGACAGCGTGGATGCGATGAGCCGCTGGATGTAGTTGGCCACCTCGTGGCTGCTCCTGCCGCCGCTGCAGGTGAGCTCGCGTGGCAGCTTGTTGAGGAACGTGACCACGTACCCGGGGCTCGGGTTCATGAAGAAGTAGAAGGGGTCCAGCCCCTTCCACCCGCGCGCCGTCGTGCCGTGGAACATGCTCATCTGGTTCTCCATCGCCACCGGCACGATCTCGTCCGTCAGCTCCGCGAACAGCGCCGAGAAGCGGAGCAGGAAGGGCTCGCGGCAAGTCGTGCCTTCGGGGCAGATGACCAGGTCGCCCTCCGTAAGGAGGCGTCGGATCATGGCGGCGTCGGCGGCGCGGTCGCGGGTCAGCCGCACCGTGCGGATCGGCGACAGGATCTCCGACAGCCGTGACACCTGTTGATAGGAGTTGTATCCGTGAGCAGAGCAATCATTGAGCGACGGATCCGTTGAAGTGTTTTGCATGACATGTACCATGCGTTGAAAAATTCCGTGGCACTCGAAAAAGAAAAAGGTTGCATGACAAGTACCGAGTAGGTGACTGCTGTGATCGGGCGGCCGAGTGCGGTGGAGAGGAAGATCGGGTCGAGGAGTGTGCGATGGGAGCAGATGAAGAGCACGCCGGTCTGCCCGGTCTCGCGGCTGGCCGGCGGGGGAGGGTTGCCCTTGATGGTGACGCGGACGCCCAGGGCGCGGAACGCGTGGTACACCATGTGCATCGGCAGGAGCGCGCCCGCGGCGATGCGGAGGCACGCGAGGACGAACCCGATGGGGATCCAGAGCACCGTGAGCAGCGCGAGCGCCGGCGACGGCTTCTGGACGAGCCGGCCGTCGTGGAAGACCACCGGCTTCGGCAATTCCTCCCTTGGCACGGGCCTCATCTTCGGCGTCGCGGGCAGCACCACGTAGCCCTCCTTGCACAGCCTCATGAACGGGTAGTCCGTCCTCCGGTCGCCGAGGCCGACCTCCGGCGCGACGTCGCCGAACGCCTCCCGGAGCGCGCCAGCCTTCTTCTCGCCCACGAGGACCCCGGGGGAGCGCACCAGCCCCGTCGCCCGGCCGCGCCAGATCACGAGCTCCGTCCCGACGACGAGGTCCGCGCCGACGTAGTCCTTGAGGAACGCCTCGACCATGATCCGCGGGTTCGCGGTGAGCACGCACCGGCGCCCGCACGCCGAGAACACGCGCCACGACTCCGGGTGCAGGTCGGAGCAGTAGAACTTGGGCAGCACGGCCCGCGCCACGGCCTCGATGTCGACGACCCTCGCGCCGGCCATGGACGCGAAGATGAGCACCTGGATGCCGGCCTCCTCGGACAGGAAGTAGTAGAGCAGCCCCGCGAGCGGCGCCAGCACGATGAGCAGCAGCAGCCGCAGGACGCCGCCGATCTCGAACGCCATGTGCGCGAAGTACGGGAACGAGCTCCGGCCGCACAGCAGAGTGCCGTCCAGGTCCGCGACGACCGTGTCGCCGCCGCGGTCGTTGGACGAGCACTTCTCCACCGCCGGGAACGGCGAGGCAGCCATCACCGTCTCCCCCATATTCCAAGTCCCTCGGAGCTAGCTAGGCACGCACGCACCAGAAAAGCACCTGGTGTACGACCACACTTCCTACGCGCTTTTCTTGGATGATCTGCGTGCGAAGTCTGCGTTTTTCCGTGGCTGCTTATATATACACACGCAAGTGATGAAGCACGAAACGGAACGGACAAGAGATTTTGGTCGCGACGTGTATAGAAGAAATCGATGAAAGGGACTCGTAGAGAGTACAAGCAGCATAGAACGTCGATGGGAATTTTAGAAGTTCCCAGTGATCCAAGGAGGATTTCCTAGGAAGCGCCGGTAGGGCGTTGTTTTACGTGATCGAACCGCTTCGGCATGGCCGCCAGTAAAGCGAGGTTGGAGAAAAGAAACATATGTTTCTGAGAATTATTACATGGAGTGAAAATTTGTTCTCTTGGGTGAAAGCGACATGTGGTTTGTATTGGAGCTTGGTTTAGGTGTACTGTCATCAAGCCATCTTCAATTCTGGGTGCACCACGATTAGGTTTTGTGCCTGTGGATTCGAATTAGTTAGGTGTGCATCATCTCACCCCATCCGCCATGAGCGCAGCGTGCTCATGCGCGAGGGGGCCTCCCCTCGCTCGTCTACGCCCCGTGCTTCCTCGCCGTGTCGCTCCTCTTCACGGTGGCTCGCCGGACTCCGCGCCGTGCCTCTGACCGCATTCGCCTTCTTCGTCCTCACCGTCTGGCTCATCGTGCTCATGGCCGGCTTCCTCTTTCCTCTTCCTCAGCGGTGTGTTCTCCGGCTAAAGCGAGCCTCAGGAGCATTTGGGGCAATCCGGAACCGGAAGTACGACGCGGCCTGCGCATCAGTGCATGGGCCTAAAAGGCGTCCAATACATGTAATGGCGTATCTTAACCGGAAACAAACTGCAATGACAACGGTCTGGTTTCACGTATTGTAATGATAGTTTTCAAAACATACAAATCTGTAATGGCACCAATCTTTTTTTTAAAGGAAAAATTCTAATTACCCCCCTCATGTATAGGCTAGAGACTAATTTACTTCCCAAACTACTAAACCAGTTATTTAGCACCCTAAAGTATATAAAAATAAAACCATCTAACCAGCCTCTAAGAGCAGGTATAATAGAGCCTAGTCAGCTGGCTCAAAAGAATCCACATCAGCATATTGCTTACGTGGATGAGGGAGTAAAGAAGAGAGAGAGAGCTGCTGGCTCCAGAATAGTAGCCAGGCGCAGCGGCATTTACGAGGTGACTCTATCGACGTGTCTGCATGCGATTGGGGGTGGGGAAAACAGTGCATTTATTCCAATCACTTTCCAGTCAATCTAATAGCTAGTCTATTATATAAGAAGGCTAAACTGTTGACTCTAAAGTGACATGGCATTGAGTTACAGCCTGCAACCGACTACTCTATTATCCTTGCTCTAAAGTGGTTTTGCTGAGTGATTTTGCCACCTCAGCTGCTGACATGGGCTGGTTTTGCATGTGCTCACCTGTGGTCCTGCATGTCATTGTTAGAAGTTGAACCATCGTTGTTTCATCTCCCTCTCGATACAGAAATTGATTGTGCAAGTGCAACACCCGCGGCGGCGTACCTCCCAACAGCGGGCTCTCCTCCAGGCATCGACGCGATCTTCTAGGCGGCGGCGCCCTCCTCCCGACGGATGCGCCCTTCTCCCAATAGCAGCGCCCTCCTCCCGCCGGCGGCGCGCAGACTCCCGGCGGCAGCCCACAGATTTCAGCGGCAACGTGCAGATCCCAGTGGCAGTGCAGACCTCCAGCGGCGCGCATGCACGTCATGGCCGCATGTGCCGATTGTCCCCGGCTTCCTCTGTCTTTTCTTTTCTCATTTATGAAGGAATTCTGAACTGCTCTCGTGCTGGTTCGACTACCATCGTATATTGGTTTGCTTCACATCTTGCTCAGTGATATTGGCAGCAGCCGATCAGAATTCGGTGATTGGTGCCGATGTGTGATCTTTTTATATTTGCCCTGCCTTATCTCTGCTTGTTTTGTAGCTTTCGTGGCCAAGGTGATGAGAACTTACATCAGCTGCCAATGTGGCAAAATCCACTAAGCAAAACCACTTTAGGGGGTTAATTACCTGGTTTTATATAGATTAGGGGGTTAGTTACCCGGTTTTAAACTTGAGGGGGGTTAACTGGACCCTAAGTCATAGTTTGAGAGGATAATTAGACTTTTTCCTTTTCAAAAAATTATATGCCGTTTATTAAGAAGGGAAAATTACATCCGAAAGATTACATAAGGCTAAAATACATCACTGAAAAGCTAAGTAACGGATACAGAGAGGCTTCTTACTAATGGCACCAGGATACAGAGAGGCTTCTTACTAATGGCACCAATCTAATTTGTGGATTCAAATTACAGAGGGGATAGGGATGAAAACGGAACGGGAAAATCCTGTCCCGTACCGTATACCGTATTTTTTGGTTTTTTCCCGATCGTTTTCGATTTTTTCAGTAATCGTTCGAAATCGGTACGAAAACGGGACGATGAAATTCGAAATCGGTTCGAAAATGATTTAGGTGTTTTACCGACCGTTTTTGCGGTCCCCGTATTTAATTCGGGATAATACCGTTTTTGTACCGTTTTACTTAAATTCGGAATAAGCCCAGCCGGCCAGCCCAACTAACCCGCTCACCAGTCGACCTGACCGTGGGCCTGGACGCCTGGAGGCTCGAAGCCGAAGCCCACACACGGTGAAACACCGGAACCCTAGCTCTCTCCATCGGTGGCCCCAATCACGTCTCCGGTCTCTCGAGGGGTCGTGACCCGTCGACGCCGCACACTCGCACCCTCGATCCATCGCCGCTGTCGTCGCCTCGGTGATCTATCGCCGCCGTCGCCGCCCCTGCAAGCCTTCGCCGCCGATGCCGCCCCCTCCCCCGCGAGCCTTCGCTGTCGACGCCGCGCCCGAGAGCCGTCACGGCCGACGTCGCTGCGGGCTGTCGACTGTCGTCGTCCCCGACGCTGAGTTGCGACCCACGTCGCTGCTACCGCCTACTGGTAAGCCATCAAACATTCAAGCCCCAGCACTCGTCTCGTCGCTGCTCGCTCACAGACTCACCAATCATCGTCGCCGCTCGTCCACTGATTATCTGTGTATATGGATGCAAGGTACTGCGACTTCGTGAGGGCTTGTACAATTTTATTTTGTTACTGCAGCCTGCAGGCAACAGGCATGTATGGGCCAAAGGACCAATAAGGTTTTGCTGCAAGGTAGCTGCTCGAAATATTCAAGGATCAAGCAAGATGTTAGATACTTAGATTGACACTTTATCGTTATGTATTAATGTATGAATTATGTATTCATGTATGTGTATGAACTATGTATTTATGTATGGAGTACTTATTAATGTAAATACTACATATGAAAATATGATGTATCATTATTCACTATATGACTATATTAAATTTATGTGAACTAAGTTGGTGTTGTTGTCATCCCATCTTATTTATCGTTTTTCGATCGTTATCGATATATTTTCGTACCGATTTGTTCGTTTTCGACTAACCGACAATATCGATTTCGCCTTTCGATCGTGATTTTTCGTCTTCGTTTTCATACCGTTCAAAAAATATGAAATCAAAAATGATTTTGATGTTTTTTCGATCGTTTTCGACCGTTTTCATCCCTGAGAGGGGATGATCATTCTCGGTAGTTTTGCTGACTCCTGCAGGTATGTTCACATGTGGTGATGAGAAAACAGAAGGCGCAGGAGAAACTAACACGTCACTCGTCGTTGACCAGAGCGGCAGAGCGTGATCCTGGTGAGAAAAAAATGGAAATACAGCCCGCCGTTCGTCAGTTCCCACCTTCCCGCTCAAACCGCAGCCGGGTCCCAAGCCCCCCAGCCAATGTCCGCCCCTCCTCCTCCGCCGCCGCCGTCTCCTTCCCCGTCCCGCCTCGTGCCGCAACTGCTCGTCGCGCTCCTCCAGCGCCGCCACTTCGACGCCACGCTCCGGCCCTCCCCGACCTTCCGCGGCTTCTCCCCGCACTCCATCGCCGCCGCGCTCGCCGCCATCCCGCGCCTCCTCCTCCCGTGCTCCCCGCGCCGCCTCTGCCCGCAGCGCCCCTTCCCTTCCTCCTCCGCATCCTCCTCCCCGGCCAACCGGCGCCTCTCCGCCGCACTCACCCTCGCCTTCCTCTCCTGGTCCCACGCCCACCCTCGGCACGTCCCGCTCTCCGAGGCCCCGCTCCGCGCCGCGGCACTCGCGCTCGTCCGCGCCCGCGCGCTCCCGGCGCTCTTCCGCCTCCTCCGCGCGCACGCCCCGCTCGTATCCACCGCCGCGCTCACCGACGTTATCCGCGCGCTCGGGGAGGAAAGCCTCCCGCGCCACGCGCTCGCCGCGTTCCACCGCATGCGCCAGCTCCGCTGCGCCCCCGACGCGCAGTGCTACAACACCTTGATCGCCGCGCTGTGCCGGAACGGGCGGTTCAGGGAGGCCAGGTTCCTGCTCGACCAGATGGAGCGCCCCGGCGCGCGCTGCGCGCCCGACTCTTACACGTACACGGTCCTCATCTCCTGGTACTGCCGGATCGGGGTTGGCACGGGGTGCCGGAAAGCGGCGAGGCGAAGGATCTACGAGGCCGGGAAGCTGTTCCGGAGGATGGGGGAGAAGGGGCTCCAGCCGGACGTCGTGACCTATAACTGCCTGATCAATGGTCTGTGCAAGACGTACCGCGTTGAGCGCGCCCATGAGTTGTTTGATGAAATGCTGGTGAAGGGGTGCGCACCAAACCGGGTGACATACAATTCCTTCGTGAGATACTACAGTGTGGTGAACGAGGTGGGCAAGGCTGTGGAATGGATGATGCAAATGGTTGCAAGAGGGCATGGGGTTGCTTCATCGAGCACATACACCCCTGTTATCCACTCCTTGTGTGAGAGCGGTAGGGTTGGCGAGGCGAGGAAGTGCTTGATAGAGATGGCGGAAAGTGGGCATATACCTAGGGAGCACACTTACAAGTTGTTGAAGGATGCAATCGAGGATGCTGATGAGGAGCCCTTGCCGGCAGAGCTATGTCAGTCCATTGAGGATGGCATTAAGGAGAGATGTCGACAGGTGATGCGGATCAAACCCATTATGCGGCCAGTCGCAAGGTGATCTGGGACAAGAGTTGAATCTGCCTACTTGTGTGTCACTTGCCTCATGAGCGAAGCTGATTCTGCAAGCAAAAACAGCTCTAGGTTCAGATGTTAAACAAAGCATGGCTGCTTGCTATGTTTGTAACTGATGAAGACTGGGAGTACTCTTGTAAGGAGGCTTTGTGAATGTGCCTTGCAGACGGTGATGATATCACGGAGAAGCACGGGATGGGTATGCGGATGAAGCACAAAACACTGCTTTCACCAGTATGGAGCTAAATGAAGTTGATCTGTAAAGGAGGTAAATTATGTAAGACATTGTTGATTTTTGATCGCCATAGAGCATCAAGGAATAATCGTTACTCTCTACTTGCCCTTATAGCTTTGACCAAAGTCAAATATTTCTCTCTTTTACCATGTTGTTTGCAGTATGATCTTGTATAGAATTTTCCTTTCCTTGTCAGCTTTTCATCTATTACCTGACTCAGTTGCATTGTGTAGAACCTTGTTGCATGAATCATGAGAATGTGCTGTTTCTGTCAGATGTACTCATGTTTGGTTTGTCAGAGGTGTTGGTCTGTGACCTGGAAAATTCTGACGTTATCTTTGCAGTAACAGCTTTAAATTTTGATGAAAAATGCCACATTAGGTCGAATTAGCTTCAGTGCGTGCTCGAATTAGCTGCCGTAACGCATTTTCCTAATTGTGCTTTTGTCGTTGCCATATAATGTTTGAGAACTTAGTGAGCATGCCCTTGAACTAGGGAATTTTAAATATAAAATAACACGACAAAAATGAAGCAACCAGTATAAAGATTACACAAACCTTTTAGTACTATGCTAGTCTTTCCTATAAAATGATTTGTAAACGCCATTTCTACAAAAAGAGAACTTCAGGGGTCGCAAAGATTAGTTTCACGCACTGCACACAACTTCCAATCTGAGGATTTTATACTTTTCTTTCAAACTTGATACAGAAAGAGAAGCTCCGGTCGTCTGCTTTTCTGTTTGTGGCCTTTGATGTACCAAATGATCGCATGCTTGCTCTGCTCCTCCGTTTGATGCTTAGGCAATATTCAAATATAGGTCTCATCATGGTTTCCATGCTGATGGAGGTGGTGGAGGAGTAGGGAACATAGGAGGAATTGCAGAGAAGATGGTGTTCTTGTCAATTGCATATCTTCCAGTATCGATGTCTGCAAGAGAAATCAGTGCTGCAACCAAACCAGCATTTGCTGCAAGAGTGGGTTCTGTGTAATTGTAGTTTGTACGGATGTCTTTGAAACGATCATGCTTGTCAGGGCCAGCAACCATTGCTCCAACGAGGATATTAGGATTTGCCTTTTTACTTTCCCTCCATTTGAATCCTCCTTTGCATCCATACTTGACACCATTATGAGGTATCGATGCGCCCCTGTGGTGAGGCCGCTTCGGGTACTTCTTCCCAAAGCCCACAACATAGCTCATCTTTAGTGGATTCTTGCCAAGGATGTAATCAAGCTGCAAATTGAAGGGATCAAAGTTTCAGTTTACTTTGGGAGCTAATGTAACATCAGTAGAAGCATTAATAACAAAACCTTACCTGTGATCTGGCAAACTTGCGAAGGACTTCTGTGGTGTAGAAATTAGGCCCACAGTACCAGCCAGGTGTATCTGCGGATTCTAGATAATCAGCATATAAAGAAGCAAGGAAAGCTGCATTCACAGCATACTGAAGTGGTTGAGGTCCTCCATGGTTGAGTTGTATTAATCCTCCTGCAAAAATATTCCATTGCTTAGCTTTATTTTGTGGCTAGCAAGAAAGAAAGTGAGGAACAAATAGGGACGTCACCAACCTTTAGTGAAGTTGAATGAATTAAACAAGGGCAAATATGAGCACATAACATTATCAGTTTGGTTGTGGAATGTTCTTAATATTTCTTCGTAAGGGTACCCTGGACTTAGGAAGAGCCTCAACCTACTGAGAAGAACCTGGAATAAAGTAGAAACTATGTTAATGTTGGATCAATATCCCTTACAAGGCTGCATTAGAACATTGGTTAGCCTTTCTCATTTTCCTTATTACACTTGCAGAGAATGCTCAAGTCTTTTAGAGGGGCATGTTTTCCTTTCTACTATGGTTACGCAAAGTATTTTTAACACATAGTTCCGAAATACGAAATATGCTAACCTGAGATCCTGGAAGTTTGTCATCCCAGGTAAAAACTCCATAGTTTGGACTGCCAAACCAGTAAGCTCCAGCATGCTTGGCCATTCCTGGAGCTGTTGCGATTGTCAGGTATGAATTGTTTCCGGTGGCAAAGTACATCCATGCACCACCCCACACAAACTCATCCCAGTAGCTGGTGGAATTGTAGAAAATTGCCTGGTCGGAACCATTGGAACTGTATCTCCCACGCTGCGTTCTGCCAAATTTGTACAGGGCCTTGGCGCCATGAACAAGCTTGTCAGAGTAGGTCTTGCTGTCCTTGAACACTATGGAAGCTGCAGCCAGGGCGGCGGCCATTTCAGAGGCAAGATCTGAGCAAGAGTGGCACTCAGTGACAGGCCTTTTGTAATCGATATCCTCCGGTCTCATCCAGCAGTAGTGGTCATTTGGCGTGGAGCCTCCTTTAGAGGTGTCACCTATGCCCACCTGCAACGAGAAGTTTCATATGGCATCAATCAGTGAATGCTGTCACTGCAGTCTGCTGTCTGCTGATGCGTTGCCCCCAAAGGACATGCATTGGAAGGTTACCCAATTGGGTGGATCTGATGCATAGATTCTTTTTAAATAGAACATCAGCGGACCTAGATTAAGAACGTCTACAAACCTGGGCAACAATCCTGTCGATTGTGTCGGCAGATGAGTTGAATGTCTTGAGGAGATAGTCCGTGCCCCACTTGATGAGCTCCTTGATATGGTCGAGCTCGCCGATGGCCTCATACTTTGATCTGTACTCGATCACGCTCCAGCTGAGCATGGTCATGGACCAGGCCATGGGGTAGTTGAACTTGATGGCGTCCCCTGCGTCGTAGAAGCCTCCGACCAAACTCCTCCTGACGGAGCTGTCCGTGAGGCCATCCTTCATGCAGGAATTGCCCCTCCAGCTGACGCCGTTGTGCTTCGGCAGAGGACCGGCTGGCATTCCAGAAAGAGATGACGCCAGAATTATCAGCATGCAAAACCGGATCTGAATTCAGGGAGAGGAGAGGAGAGGAGGAAGGAACTGTGGAGTGCAGCAGAAAAAAAAAATGAGAACGCACTCACATCGCTGCGCGTTGAAGAACATGAGCGCCTTGTGCAGCGCCTGCGTGTACTGGTCGGGCGGCGGCGGCGGCGGCTTCTTGTGCGGCACGAGCTTGACGATCATCATGACGAACCCGATGAACAGGCCGACGCCGAGGATGGTGCCGACGGTCCACAGGAAGATCTTGCGGTCGACGACGAGGCAGCCGAGGTCGACGTACTTCTTCTTCTTGTTGCCCGCCTGGTCGCCCGGGCCGGCGAGGAGCCAGCTCTGCTGCGTCTCGTCCAGCTGCCGCATCAGCGCCGCCCGGTCCAGGTCCCGGCTCCGGTCGTCGTCCGTCGCCGAGTCCGCGTTGGAGATCTCCAGCGGCCCGCCCCACGGGTCCCGCCCGAACATCCTGCCGCGCGCCGCTGCTTCACGCCCTTTCCTCTCTTCCTACTACCGCGGCGCAACAATGGCGGCAATTCGAGTTCCTTGGAGGAGGAAGGGGGAGGGCAGGAGGCACGAGTGATGAGTTAGGAGGTGGATGTGGTGTGGCGCTGCTTGTGTGTATGGTGGCAGGTGGCGTGCGAGTGCGATGCGGCGGAGGGATCTGGTGGTTGGCGCGTCGCCCTCGTCCGTCCGCTTCCCGTCTTGTCGGGTCGGACGCGCTGCGCCTGGGCTACAGCGATCGAACGAACCGACGCGCAGCGCGGGTCGGTGGGTGGTGGCCACTCCACTTCGGCAGTGGGGGCTCGTGCGCTGGTGACGTCCCAACGCGTCGTAAATTCACTGATTGCTAGGTGCACAAAAAGAGGGAGGCGTACGACAGGCGCTTCACCCGGCGGTTGGGGTTGCCCGCTTCCTTGTATTGCTGGCTAAGTACAGCATCCACTTCACCAAATCACTTGGTAGAGCTTGTGCTCGGGTGCCGACACGAAGATCCGCATCCGCCCCAGTTCAGTTCAACCTACGCGTCAACGGACCAATTCGAGGCCACAAGTCTTGTTACAATGTTTCCATGGTTACTTCAGCTCCCATATGACATACCGCGGTCGCCACTTTGGTGGTTTAAGGATATCTGTTTTTTTTTAAGGGAAAACAGCAGGGATGAATCCTACTGTTAGATTTCATTAATCAAATGATTACAATGTTTGATTAATGATACTGATGCTCAGGTATTGCAGGATATCTGGTCTCGGTCGTATTATAAGAATAACAAAAAAGCTAAGGGCGGGTAGGTCTTTGTCATTAACTTTTTAGATCTGGGCGCGCGCAGTCGCTTGATTATATGCACCACAACTTCATCAGGCCGTGTGGTACAGTACGTGACAAGGAAAGATGGCGCCGCGGGATAATGCATGAAAGCGACAGCATTAACTCGTGCCCGATCGATGGCTTTGTTTGCCAAACGCACGCAGTTACCGTTGCTCAAAGGTTCAGCCGTTCAAGCAAGCTGCAAGACATTTCCGCCCGGCCGTACGTACGTACTCCCTTCATCTTAGAAACTTTGTCATCTTAGTTCAAATTGTTGCATTCTAAGGTTATGCCTAATGAAGATTAGGACACGGACTAATAATGCAGAGGCTAATTAAGCTAGAACAAATATCAATCGATCTAGCTAATCAATTAGGGTTAGGCATGGACGAACATACCTTTGGGTGTAGAAGAATTGGTCGCCATGGAGATTGTCGGGAGGGCAAGAGCGCACCTCCACCGACGTTGGTGCAGTCTTGCCGACGAGGTGCCGCAACCGGGATTGTGCAACATGGTGGGGAGCCTTCCCAGGACTTATTCCTCTATGCGATCGGTGCCTTTAATTCTAGTGGCTATGGCGTAGTACTGATTAGATTGATTCTAATGGTGCCTTTGCCTTTGCTTATATAAGGAGGAAACGCCCCAGGGGCCCATCCAACATTTTGTTGGGATTTTGTCCTCCGATCAGGACTGGGGAGGAAAGGAGATTGAGTTGGTTACGGGTGTAACCAACTCCTAATACATGTGATCATCTAATTAAATCCTCATATTCTCCCCCTTGACCACGGGTCACATAATTTAATTTTTAAACACATAGACTTTTGATATTATTTCCTTATGCTTGACATAAAAGGAACGACGTATCAAAAACAACCAGTTACGTACTGCTTGACTCGACGACCACATTACATCTCACACTTAGAAACATGTCCTAAACTGAGTTTGGTCCCTGAGTATCCAGGTATCACAGGCTCTCCCTCAAATCCATACCGATTACGTGTCTCCTGAACACGCTGGACGGAAGACCTTTGGTTAGCGGATCCGCGAGCATCTGCTCTGTATTGATATGCTCTAGACTGATGACATAATCCTGGATTCGTTCTTTCACAACGTAGTACTTAATGTCAATGTGTTTGACAGCACTACTCGACTTGTTGTTGTGAGAGTACAATATTGCAGGTTTATTATGGCAGTATAGCTTAAGTGGTTTCTCAATGCTGCCGACCACTCTAAGTCCGGATACAAATTTTTTAAGCCACATAACCTGTCCCGAAGCCTCATAACATGCAACAAACTCATCATACATCGTGGATGATGTCATGATAGTTTGTTTGGAGCTTTTTCAAGAAATAGCTCCATTCACAAGGGTGAAAATGTATCATGATGTGGATTTCCTAGTGTCCACACACCCTGCGAAGTCTGAGTCCGAGTATCCCACTATTTCTAGTGAGTCTGATTTCTGATAAGTCAACATGAGGCTCTTAGTACCTTGCACATATCTCAGTGCTTTCTTAACTGCCTTTCAGTGGTCGGTTCCTGGATTGGCCTGATATCTGCCAAGCATCCCGGTAACATAAGCTAAGTCAGAGCGTGTACAACTTGAGCATATTGAAGGCTTCCGATAGCTGAAGCATAGGGAACTGCTTTCATCTGATCGACTTCACACTGATTCTTAGGACACTGAAAATTCTCAAACTTATCGCCCTTGACAATAGGAGCAGGTCTGGCCTTGCTCTTATGCATACTGTACTTTTTAAGTACATTCTCTAAGTATGTCTTTTGTGAAAGATCTAATACCCCCCTAACTCTATCTCGGTGAATCTCTATGCCCAAGACATAGGCGGCTTCACCTAGATCTTTCATATCAAAGTTTAAGGACAAGAACTTCTTAGTTTCTAATAGTAGATCGACATTACTACTCACAAGTAGTATATCATCTACATAAAGCACGGGAAAGATGAATTTCCCGTTCTTAAACTTAGTGTATATGCAGTTGTCCTCCTCATTCTCAGTAAACCCAAATTTCCTGATTGTCTCGAACTTGAGATACCATTGTCGTGAGGTCTGTTTGAGTCCATAAATGTATTTCCTAAGTCGGGATCCCATGTTCTCCTTACCCTTAGTGACAAAACCTTTCGGTTGCATCATATAGGCGTCCTCATTTAGATCCCCATTGAGAAACGCCATCTTTACATCCATCTGATGTAATTCTAAGTCATAATGTGCTACTAATACCATGATGATTCTGAACGAATCCTTAGTCGAGATGGGTGAGAATGTCTCATTATAATCAACACCCTCTCTTTGAGTGAAACCTTTTGCAACAAGTCTGGCTTTGTACTTTTCAATGTTCCCCCTGGAGTCACGTTTGATTTTGTAGACCCATTTACAGCCTACTGTTTGACTCCTTTAGGAACTTCAACTAATTCCCAGACTTTGTTGGCATCCATAGACCACATCTCATCCTTCATGGCTTTACGCCACTTGGATGACTGAGGACTGCTCATAGCATGTTCAAATGAGGAGGGATCATCCTGCATTTGAAAATCTTCACTCATATAGACCTCATAGTCAGCCGGTATTGCAGACCGGCTGGCTCTCTGAAATCTCCTAAGTTGCGCATCATTTTGGGGCGGCTATTGTTCCTCATTAGCAACATCTAACTGAGGTTGCTCAGAAGGCTGAGTTGGAACATGTTGTACAGGTGAATCATTATTTTCTATAGCTGATGGAGAACTAACAACAAGTGTTGCACCACCATCATCAGGCACTTGTGGTGCATCGACAACAGTTAGAGTGAAGAATAGTTCTTGAATCATAGGAGTGGGCACATAGACCCGCTTCTCCTCAAGATCAATTTCACGTCTTACCGTGCCCCCCCCCCCCCCGATCATTGAATCCTCTGAGAAAATGACATGTCTCGTGTCTACAAACTTAGTGTGTCTGACAGGACAGTAGAAATGAAAACCCTTACTCTTATCTGGATAGCCAATAAAATGGCAGCTAACTGTTTTAGGATCCAACTTTCCTAAGTTTGGGTTAAATATCTTAGCCTCAGCAGGATAGCCCCAGATGTGCAAGTATCTAAGTGAGGGCTTACATCCAGTCCACATCTCATATGGTGTTTTCGACATCGCCTTAGTAGGAACCCAAATTAAGCAAATGGATGGCGGTTTTTAACGCCTCCATCCACAAGGTAACCGACAAGTCTGAATAACTAAGTATGGATCTAATAATGTCCATTAGCGTACGGTTGTGCCGTTCCGCTACTTCATTTTGTTGAGGCTCACCCGGTGTAGAATACCGGACAACTATACCATGTTCCTGTAAGAACCGTGTAAACGGTCCTGAAACTTGGCCATATAAGGTGTGCCGACCGTAGTACTCACCACCACGATCGGACCTAATGACCTTTATCTTAGTGTTGCGCTGATTTTTATCTTCAGCTTTAAATATCTTAAACTTATCCAATGCTTCGGATCGATGCTTGATTGGATAAATGTAGCCATAACAAGTATAGTCATCCGTGAAGGTTATGAACGAGTCAAAACCGTCAACAGAGACAATGGGAAAAGGGCCACAGATGTCTGTGTGTACTAATTCTAATATTCCCGTACTGCGTTTGGTGCCTTTTTTAATAGTCTTTGTGAATTTGCCTTTTATGCAGTCTATGAATTCTTCTGAATCTGAAAAATCCAAACGGGGAAGAATCGATTGCAAGACAAGTCGTTCAATTCTCCCCCTCAAAATATGGCCTAAGCGACAATGCCATAATCTCGATGACATTTCAGGATTGGTTCTTTTGCGCTTGTGAAATTCTGAGTCGTTACGTGAGGAATTCTGAATGTCGCTTATCTGATTCACATTATCATGCGTAGATAGCAAATAAAGTTGGTCTTGTCTGATGGCAAGACCCACAATCTTATTATCAAATTGAATCATACATTTGTCATTGCCAAAGTGACATACAAATCCATAATCATCTAAGCATGAAACTGATATTAAATTCCTCCTAGCTGAGGGTACATAGAGGACGTCATGAAGCACAAGTACAAAGCCATCACTAAGTACTAAGGGAATTTCTCCAATGGCTTCAACATGAGCTTCGTGTTCGTCAGCAACTCTAATGCTCCTTTCTCCTCTTCTTAGGTTCCTCCTTATATTCAACCCTTGCAACGAATAATTAACATGAACAGTAGCACCTGAGTCAATCCACCAAGTAGATGATGAATAGTCTAAGTACAGATATTCATCAACTGAAGTTACTAAGTCCATACCTCTCTTATTGCACCACTTTAGAAAGCCAATGCAATCCTTTTGAAAGTGTCCCTTCTCTTTACGAAAGAAACACTTATCCTTATCCACTTTCTCACTCTTGCTAGAGTGTTCATGTGGGACCTTAGCTTTGCCCTTGTCCTTCCGAGGAATGATGAGGTTTGGCTTTGAAGAATGGAAGTTCTTCTTGCCTTTTCCACTCACGTAGTTGATAGTGTCAACTCCACGAGCAAACTTAATTATTTCCTCTTCTTGGACACATATATCCATTAGTTTCTCTAAGTTCCATTGTGGCATAGAGTTGCAGTTGATGACAAATGGCTCAAATTCTTTTGGAAGTGAGGCAAAGATGACATGCACAAGGAATTCATCTTTCACCCCTAAGTCCATTGTCTTAAGCTTAGTAGCCATGCTTGTCATCCTAAGTATGTGATCTCTCACACTACCTCAAGTGAATTGCTCAGTAAGAGTCTCTTGATAAGAGTGCTCGCAATGGCCTTAACCTTTTGGAGGTATTCTGTGGCAAACTCACAATCAGGAATGGAACTCCTAATTGTTTTGAAGATTGTGCCCTTAATTATCATCAAACACTTTCTGTTTGATGCATTCCACTTAGAACAGACCTCAGTGTAGGATGCGATAGCCTTGTTATAGGTATCCATCCTCTCAGTGTAGGCCTCCTGACTCTCCTGAGGTTATTTCTCAGACGGAGTGACAAGAGCTGAGGGTAGAGGTGTCGTCAGTGCTAAGTCCAAATCTGAAACTGCTCGAGTAATCTCTAAGCTTTCCCTCCATGCACCATAATTGTTGCCATTAAGGTGCTCTATGGAGGACATAAGACTGAGTGTGTGATTCACGTCTGAGGAACCTTCAAAAAATGTGAAAAGAACAATAAACATAAGTGAATGCATAACCTTATTAGAAGGCAAACAGAGATGCAA
The DNA here is from genome assembly GCA_036927565.1 of Tuctoria greenei. NCBI lineage: Eukaryota > Viridiplantae > Streptophyta > Magnoliopsida > Poales > Poaceae > Tuctoria > Tuctoria greenei. The sequence goes on from JAYESD010000003.1 coordinate 8,099,566, forward strand.
TGTTTTGTCTTTTCACGTTGGCTACTTCAACAAAACATGTCATCCAAAATGACTTAGAACATGGCATATTTTATTTTTCACGTTGGCTACTCAACAAAATTCCATGACTTAATGTCTGAGAGCATAGTAAATTATGTTGTTCCCGTTGGCTACTTAAGAATAATTTACCATGAAATTGAGAGCATAAGAAAACTTTGATGTTCACATTGGCTACTGAGCAAAATTTCATTATGCAAGATATAACTGAGAACATAGTAATTTTAATTTTTACGTTGGCTATTTCTTAAAATTACCATGAAAAACTGAACAGCGGAAGCATAATAATGGACATTTTCCATATTTTACTGAAATGATCTACATCAATTATTAAATTAAATGACTCAGAAAATTATTAAGTGAGCAATAATATATCAATAATTATACTAAGAACATTACACCATTACATTGCAATACATCACACAAAACTAATCATTTTTCTCAGCCATATTAATTTAATAAGTGGGTCCCACAAAATTAATTGCCCATATTTTATTTTCTGGAAAATACAGAAAATAAACTAAATATTTAACCCACTACTAATTTGGCCCAGATGCCTTAATTTGTGGTCCAGCCCAACTAATACATAGGCCCAAGGCCCACAGCTAATTTTTCTGAAATTCCCTCGAAAAAGGGAAAATTGAAAACCGGCCTGCTGGCCTGACCCCATTGCTAAATTGTCCCAAGGCCCAATACTAAAAATCCTTGAAAAAGGAAAAACGGGATCCGACCTTTTGGCCGAGTCTGCGGCTTATCTGGCCCAAGAGCCCGCTAACTAAATAGAAAAAATCCTTTGCTAAATGGAAAGGGCGGCCCAGCCGGCCCGGCTGAGCCCCCCGCCTAGGCTAGCGGCCCAGCTGCGCGTGTCGCGCCTGGCCTGGGAGGCCCGCGCGTGCCACCGCCTAATGCTGGCCGCTGGATCTGAGTTCCACGGTGAAGATTAAACGCGCCACATCGACGGAAAAATCTGCACCGTAGACCTGGCAACAGACGGCTGAGCAAGGAGGGACTGAGATACTTAAGTCATTTTTGGTGAAAACCCTAGCCATTCGTTACGCGTCCGTATCCCCCGACTGAGCGAGTGAGAGCGGAGCGGCCGAAGGCCACTGAGTGGCGGCATAGCCGAGGCGATGGCGCCGGCTTCGCCGCGGCGGCGCACGAGCTTGCCGTAAGACGGCTCGCCATCGGAAGGTGGCCCGCAAGCATGAGGGGAGCACCCGCGCCAAGGGTTAGGGTTAGCGCTGTGAATCCTAGGGTTCCGACAAGCCCCCACCCTCGCCGGGATCTAAGGCACGAAGGCACCATTACGGCCCTCTCACCGGTGAGTGACGCTCACCGTTGGGGAGCGCACCGCCGTCGAGCGGCTCGATGTGGTCCTTCTCCGACTAAGGTGACCGCGCCCGAGGGTGCTCCGTCTAGGATGCGGCCATCGGGACATGGCAGCTTTGTCTCCGGCGAGCGCAAGGCGTCGCGTGGAGAACAAAGGCCGAAGCTAAGGTAAGTTTTCTAAGCCCCCTCCTAAACTGAGTTCTTCACTAATTTGATCCGCCTTGAAATCAATTCAAGGTCTAGATCCTATTTTCTTGTCTGATTTGAGCACCAATTTGAAATCAATTCAATTTCGGTTCTAATTTTGGGATTGGGCATCCCTAATCCCCTTATTTTCGCTCGGTTTCATTGTGACCCGAAGCCCTAATTTGTCTTAGGTTTGATTCACCTCCTTCTATCATGTTGTAGATCATGTCTTAGGTTTAGAGATCAAATTGATCTCATTGAGTTGATCAAATTGATCAAGACTTAGGTGGTCAAAGCCCTAATCCCCATTAGGGGTGACTCTGACGCCATTGTTGTATACTGAGGAGCAGTGCTTAGCCCTAATTGAGGTTAGGGTTGGGCCTAAGTGAGGAAGACAGAGAGCAAACATCAATCAACTTCTAATCTACTAGGGTTTATGGATTGATGCACATACCTTCGGGTGTAGAAGAATTTCCAGGCATGGAGTCTCTCGGGAGGGCAGAGAGCACCTTCACCAACGTTGGTGCAGCGTTGCCGATGAAGTGCCGCAACTGTGAAGGTGCAATACGATGAGGAGCCTTCTTGAGACTTCTTCCTCAAGGCGATCGGTGCCTCTAACTCTGGTGGCTATGGCGTAGTACTTGATTGATTCTAATGGTGTCTTTGCCTTTGCTTATATAAGGAGGAAACACCCTAGGGAGCCCACCCAACATTCTGTTGGGATTTTGTCATCCGATCAGGACTGGGGAGGAAAGGAGATTGAGTTGGTTACGGGTGTAACCAACTCCTAATACCTATGGTCATCTAATTAAATCCTAATACAAATAAAAAAGGTCCTTAAAAGGTTGTTGTTTCAGTACAAATCAAAATAACTCTAAAAGTGTTTTGCCTAATTTGCTTTTGCCTCTGCTTTCTCTTTCTTTCTTGTTTCACTGGGTGCCAGCATGTGCCACTGGAGCCCACAGATTTGCCGCCATCACGACATGCAGGAGCCGCCGCCGGTGTGGGGCACGGGAGGAGGGGCGTGTGGGGAGAGAAACGAGATGCGAATAGGCCAGCCTTTGGGAGCTGAGATCCTAAAGCAAAATACTCCCTCCGTCCCGAAAAGTTTGTCTCTTTGTAGTTCATTTTTGAACTACAAAGCGACAAACTTTTCGAGACGGAGGGAGTAGTAATTTTGCTCTTGTCTTATTTTTGTTGACCAAGTCTGAAACGACAAGTTTTACAGAATGGAGGGAGTACATACGTACGTGACAGCTATTTAGCAGTACTGTGATTCTGTCTGCGTGTTGGCGTTTCCCCTTTTTATTAGTTTAAACGGGTTGCAGCACGGGAACTGTGGGATTAAAAAAACGCGATGCCGATGCCTATGCGTATGCGTTGCTGTTGCTTGCTGCGGCTGCTGTGGTAGTTGGAGCGGAGGCCGCACGCCTTGCCTTAAGCTGTTTCTCTCTCTCATGATGGGTTAATTAACTCCACCCTCCACGAGATGAGATCTACGCGAGCGGTCGGGGGTTATCTGGCGAGTGGCGACCCCTCGCCTCGGCACAGAGACTCGTGTCGTCAGATGATCACGTGACGTGCTCCACGATTGGGCGCTCTCGCCTCTGCATCTGGTGTCGTTGCTCGGCGGCGCCACTCACCGGCTGCCACTGCCGCTCGGCTAGTACAAAGAAATGTCTCGTCTTGTGCTGCGGCCAGCACTGAACTCCAAGCAGATTCGCGTCGAGTAAGGGATCCGCCGCTTGACCCACCCTTTGTTTGTTTGTCTCGCTCTTTCGGCAAGCGAGCGAGTGGATCTAGCGACGCGGCTAGGGAACCAGAGGCCTCGTCGAAGAACTTTTGAGTAGAATGAATTCACTCAACAAACAAACGAAATCCAAAATAGCGGAGCAGGGGCATAGAATGCTGGCGCTCCGGGAAACGAGCTGCATGCCACGCCGCTTGGATTGCGCAACGGTCGGCTACATGCAGAAACAAATACGTATTGTGCGACCCTTGCCTGGAGCTTCAATAGCGTGCACGTCTCGACCTAAATTCCGGTGACACTACTCATTCTGTCTTCCTTGCTACATCAGCCAGAGTACAAGGTCCATGAGTCCTAGTTATCCTCTTCACGTAAACATTCCCCCCTCTCCTGAACATTTCTCCTCCACCCTAAGTTGTAGGTCAGCCAACCCATCTAGGGCTCACTTTCCGAACAGACAGGTGACCACACCAAACCAACACTAAGCCGAATCAAATAGTTTCATACTCCCTCCATCCTAAAATACTTATCACTTATTAGTTTATTTTTAAACTAAAGAGTGACAAGTATAAAATGAACTAATAAGTGATAAGTATTTTGAGATGGAAGAATTATTCTATAAGAAAAGAAAGCACCTTGCAAGTTCAATATTGGTATCATCCTGAACAATGACGTGTATAGCACGTGTGTCACACCCGCATTTTCAAAAACTAATAAAATGCAAATAAAATAGAATTAGGAATAATAAAATAAACAATAAGTAAGTAAATAAATAGAAATAAAAGAAATTACTCCTTTAATAACTTTTGTGATTAGAAAACATTCCTTACTCGTGCTTTCTGGTGTGAGCTTTGAATTCAATGGAAAATTCGCTTAGAACTTGAAAATGAAAATCAAAATAAAAGAGAAGGAAAGAAGGGAAAAAGAAAAGAAGAAAACCTCCTGGGCCAAGATTTCACTCTGCGGCCCATCTCTTCCCCCTTCCCTTTTTTCTTTCTCTCCCCGCCTGGTCCAGCCCGCGCGCACTACAAGAAACGTGTAAAAAAGTGTCAGCCTTATCGCCGTCGGCAAGCCACTGTAGCCGACGGCCTTACCGTAAACCCATCGTCCTACCGACGGCCATACCCGATGACTTTGAGTCGACGTTCTTAACACTTTAAATACGTCGGGACCGACGGCTTTAGACAATTAAAGACGACGGGTGGCCAACCCCGACACCTTTACTCCATAGGCGCTCTATGACCGTCGGGCGCCGCAGACCGACGGTCATATTGTTTTAAGGCCGTCGGCCCATCTGCTCCGACATCTTTAATTCCCTTTAAAGTCGTCGTCCCCGACGACCATATATGCGACACGTAGGCGCTCTAAGGGACTTATAGCCGTCGGTTTCGTTGCCATACCGACGGCTTTATGGTCCTTATGACCGTTGGTCATTAGAAAACGACGGCCATACTGGCAGTTTTTTTAAATACCTGGCTGCTTTCCCTCCCTCCCCGGGTGGGAAGCCTCCGGTTGATTTGTATACAGATCAGATTTTATACAACACATATATAATCCACAATTTCCATACAGCACATATAATCCACAATTCCATACAACACATTAGTTGCATATATCACAATTTCATCACATTCTTCACATAGTCATACAACAACTAAATGTATCAACATGTTCAATCCAAATTAGTTCAAGAGAAAACGAATCGCAAACACCATTGTGAAGATTACTCCGCTTCCATGTCATTGTTCGAACCTCCACCACTTGCACCTCCGACGTTCAAATTGAGGAAATCATCGCAACCATGAGCGGAACCCTACGAGAAACAAACAAAAGTTAACTTTGCATTAATAGTTACAATTCATATGTCTCAATGTTTCTAAAATTCACAAATGTCCAACTCACATGTGTAATTAACTTAAAGGTATTACCAACTATGTCATTGAATAAGTCGCTAAGTATTGTTCAAATTAAGCTACGCTATCATTAGAGCTAATGATTTAGTAATCATACCGCTGCAGCGCCCGGATGTGTTGATGGTTGACTATGCCCCGAAGCGAAGGACAACGATGGGAGAACACCTGGATAAGGCTGCAATCCAGGGGCCAACATTGACATGAATCCCTGATGTGGAGGATAGGCTTGACCACTCTGGGAACCCTGAGATAAATATGATTAGTATTTCGTACAATCAGTCGAATTAATAAGAAATGTGATTATACCTGTGAAGAAGAGCCAACTTGTTGTCCGGACTGCATTGGACGAGGCATACCGAACTGCGATCCAAAGCCACCTTGAGGGAAGAACTACATAATGTAAGAATATTCAGTTACTGACTTTAACACGAATATGGTAACAAGTATACCAACTTAAGTAAAACAGTAATTTACCCGCAACATCATCTCGAACTAAGGCTATTGTGGCATATTAAACTGAGTTCCAGTGTTGCTTTGACCCAAGAACTACACAAAGGAAATTATTTGTGAAATCTTAAGTAGAAGCAGTTTGGAAACGAATAAACTATTCAATTTTTAAGATTACAAGTTACCTGCGCCATATACAGATAATGCATCTGCTGCATCTGTATTTGTTGTATTTGCTGTTGTTGCAGTTCCACTTTCTTCTCATACCGTCTTAATTTTTCTTGCAGTACCTCATCTGCAACACAGGATCGACTCAAACTGGAAGTAGAAGATCGTCGTCCCACATAAGCGTCACGCTCCACATAACCGTTGCCTAATCTAAGTCTACAAAAACCACAAATTTGATGAACCGATGGTAATTAACCTTTAAACAATCATTAACTTTACACGTACCTCCCATGCAGTATGCCTCCACCGGCTTCGTACGCCGCACCCACATCCAACGATGCTCTTAAATAATCTACATCATCTCCATGCTTTTTCTTGAGACACTCAACATATTTTGTTTGCAACAATAAATTAAGTTCACGAGTAAGAGTCATCAAAGATAGATTTAGTTCATAGATAGAGAGCAGTCAACACACTTACTACTTTTTGTGTTGCCGCCTCGTCACACAACTACTCCGGGCGCGCCGGATCTGTGCCTCTGTACTCCCTGAGGTAAACCTCAATAAAAGAAGTAGCGACACCGGTTTCAGCTTCCTGCAACATCAGAATACAACATCAGTTCAATCAATGCAATTTTTTGAAGCAATTTACAAGTGATTGTGATAGTTCATACCATTCGTTATGCCATCCGCACATGTCCATCTGCCCCATAACGTTGTAGTCCAGACTTGCTCTTTCTGTTGCTTCGGTTTCTCCTTGAAATATGTTTGAACTCATTCGACGCCCAATATTCGCATAGCCATTCCTAAGCTGCCAGATCTACACAGATCCAATACACACTACTCTCCATGTACTCATACTTATGCAGATAAATTGTAGCTGCTCGCTTGTTTGTCATGGGATGACGCAACCTGGTCTTGTAATACACGGTCACAACCTTGATCCGTGCATCAGAGAAGGAGTCCTTCGTGAGCTTTCCCGCTGACGTCTCAAAAACAGACCTCGCATATGCTGGAGCCACACCTTCCTCCAATTTAAATATACCCTGCATAAAACCAACAACTAATATCAACCAAAGTAAGATGCAACCTATTTCAAACAATGAAAACTAACTTACCCAAAGACCTGCGCCAGAATCTCCTCTGCTCCTAAGACTCCTCCCTGCTCCTGACCCTCCTCCATTGTGCCAGCTTCTAAGCCTCCTCCCCGCTCCTGAGCCTCCTCTGAGTACACACCTAAGCCTCCTCCTGAACCTGGTGCTAGCTGGCTCGATGCCTGCTCTGTCACACTCCCCAAAAGTTGTCTCTATCTATCTGCACTCACAGTCGTGCCCTACAAATGCAAATAAACATATAGCAAATAGTAAATAGCTGATTGATATTGAAGTGTTAAAAAACAAAGTACCTGAAACAAGGACGTGTGAACCGAACCACTACTATGGTGAGACGCGGAGGAAGAAGTATCATCACTTCGCTTCTTTCTTTTTTTTTGAAATGCTTCCACATCTGCACAAATTTCAAAATAATGATTAGTATACAAGATTATTAAACAATAACAATAAATGATAAAGACTAAAAGATGTACACGATAAAAATTTAAATATCAAAGAATGCGAACAATAAGAACTAAAAATCACAAGTATTAGAATGTGCTAAAAATCATCAGCATCCGATTCTACTTCTATCACACGTGCATGAATATTTTCATGTCCCTCTTCTTCTACCATCTCTTCCTCAAACTCTTCTCCTTCACTATCTTCTTCAATAATTATATTTTGCTTTTCAATAATCCTTTGAGATTTCCGAAGACGTTTTCTCGAAGGGTCGACTTGTTCTTCAAACATTAACTCTAGAGTAGTACTAGCAATTTCTGCAAGTCCTGTCCCAAAAGATATCCTAATATCTTGTACTTCCTCGACTTCATCTTGATAAACACCACCACCATCGTCTTCCTGATTGTCTATGTACTCATCATAACGACGAGGGTGCACTTCACGGTTAACTTTATATACAACCCACCAATTTTTCAAACTTGGATGAGGATAACTTAAATATTACACTTGTTCCACTTGATGTGCAAGTACAAAAATGTTGTTAGGGGATGTATAGCGTGAGTTGTGGTTGACCTCCACCATTCCAATATCATCCACTTGCATGCTCGATGTTGGATCAAACAAGTGACAGTCGAAGAACACCAGCTTCAGTTCTTTCGTACCGCCAAATGTGTACTTCACCATTCGCGATCTATCGCAAATCATCAGAGATGTTGACATCTTTCATAAACTACATTTACAACAATATACAAAGTTAACATCTTATAATAAGTATATGAACTATGATTGAAGGACAAAGGATATCAGATAAGTTAGCATATTACATGTTCACGGAACAAGTTAATGAAGTTTTTGCCACCTTTTATGCCATGCTGACGTAGATTATCCAATTGACTTTGTGTCGGCCTTGGAGAAGATGTCCAATACAGATTGTCAAACATTTCAAAAAATGGTAACACTTCTTCCATGTTGAAAAACATGTAAAGCATGGTGTAATTTCTCCCTTGCTCTGAAATATAACGAGAATTAGCAACCCCGACACTTTTACGCTTCCAATGAAAAACTTTAAGCTCGGTCATAGGCTGCTCTTCAGCATCATGATATCGTGTCATAGATGCATTCAAATTGTTGGCACGTGCGAAATATTTACTAGAGAAGTTTGTAATCCCTTTAGCTGCAAATGCTTCTGCAATACACCCCTTAACTCTTGCCTTGTTGCGCACTGTAGCTCTAAATTTGTTCAGTTCTCTTTCTTGACTATACATCCACCTGAATTGTGCAGGTCCTGCTACTAACGCTTCATAAGGCAAATGCACCAGCAAATGTTGCATAACATTCATAAATCCAGGCGGAAAGACTTTTTCCATCTTACATACAAGCACGATGATTTCTTTTTCCCACTTCCGCATTATCTTCTTTGACACTTCCTTAGCACATACCTGCCTATAAAAATAGCTAAGTTCAATAAATATCTTCCACAAGTCAGGTTTGAAGTATCCACGAAACATTACTTGTAACAGTATATCCATCATAATATGGTAATCATGACTGTTCAGCCTATTCAGTTTACTAGTGCTGAGATTAACACATCATTTTATGTTAGCTGCATAGCGGTCTGGAAACATCAACGTTTTCAACCAAGTAAGTATTTGCTTTCTTTATTCTGGCTTGACACAGTAAGGAGCTCGTGGCCGAATTTCATTTCCACTTGCATTTGTTCTAATCTCAAACCCAGGACGATCACAAAGATCAGCTAAATCTTTTCTTGCGTTCAAATTATCTTTGGTTTGACCGGTAAAATCAAAACACATGCTTATTATGCTTTCAGCGACATTACACTCCTGATGCTTCAAATCAATATTGTGCGATAGAAGCAGCGCCTTTGCATATGGTAGCTCCCAAAGAAAAGACATATGAGTCCAGTTGTGTTATGTACCATACCCTTCGAAACCATCTTCTTCAGACTGTTTTAACTGAAAGTACATCTAGGCATCCCTTGTGGGTTTTGGTTGATTTATGACAAACAAATGAGATCCTAACCACATTATTGATATGAGCGTAGGTTTTAATAAAAGAATGAAGATAGTGCCAAAAATAAAGGAGAATGAGGATACATTCGGAAAAGAGCTCAAGAACTAAATAGAACACATCATTGTGTAGGGAGTGTGTTGGTGTGTCACATCCCAAGAGCTCAAGCATAAAAATCCTCACACACTTCACATTTCACAGGAAAAATGGACTAGTACAATCTACACTGGACTAGTCTGATATCCTCTCTGGATAGGTTCGGACAAGTCCAGCCAGTGTGGACTAGTCTGCACCGGACTAGTCCGATAATGTTTGGACTAGTCCGATAATGCCTCTGACTAAAATCGGACAAGTCCTCCAAGTGCAGACTTGTCCTATATTCACTAAGGATATCACCACATCGGACTAGTCCGATATCACCACAGACAAGTCCCAGAACCTTTCTGACTAAAATCGGACAAGTCCGCTCCTAGCCAGACAAGTCCGATAATTCTGGACACTTAGAGTTTCCTGCATGGCACACACTGAACTAGTCCGCACTCCACCACGGACTAGTCCGGACCCTCGAAACCCTAACAGTAACTTTTGAAAACCCTAATATAAATAGACGTGCACGGCCCAACTATCAACACTCTCGACCCCCTGCGCCGTCACACCCTCCAAGAGCCTAGAAAACACATCTCTCCATGCATTCCAACGCAAGAAATATTAATCCTTTGAGGATTCACTTTGGATCAAAGGAGAGACACGATTCCACACATTTGAGCTCTTGGGTTTGATCTCTAACACACTCCTATTATTTCATTGTTGATCTTATGAGTGTGTTCTTGGTGGTGTTTGAATTGTAATCTTGGGGAGCCCTCAACTTGTGAGAAGGCCCCTTGAACTTGGTGATTTGCCCCTTCGTGATAGTGGAAGAAGAATTGGCATTCGTGGCGATTCAACGAGGTTAGGGTCAGTGAAGACTCGGTCCTTTCGTGGGCTCCTCAACGTGGATAGGTTGCCTCTGTGGGAACCGAACCACGGGGTAAAAATTGTGTGTCAAACTGGTTCTTAAAATATTCTCATATCATATTCTAAGGTTTGATTGATTTTGTCCATCTTACGTTAAAACATTCATGTCAAAGTTAATTTGCACTACACTTAACTTCATTGACTCAATACTTGCAAGTTACATACTATATTCCGTTGCATACTGCTCTTGTATTGAAATCATTGATCAAATTTGATCAATTTAGTCCGCACTGTACCGGACTAGTCCGATATCTCGGGGTTTGATCAGTTTGTTAAGTGTTGCAGGTTCCGACTAAAATTCAAAAAGGCCTATTCACCCCCCTCTAGGCCACAATCAATTGGTATCAGAGCCGGACTCTTCGCAAGAGACTAATCGCTCGAAGAAAACATGTCGAACATGAAGGATGTACACAAGAGTCTCAACCAAGAGAAGGTTGAAGATGAAAAAGCTCAAAAATTTGAGAAGCTCCTCGACGCCATCCAGAACTTCGAGGATGACGATGAGGAGACGCTTAAACTCAAGGCACTCCTAAGGAAGAAAGCCCTCTCGAAAGGAAAGGTGAAGGTCGAGGACGAGAAGAAGAAGAAGGGGGGTAGTCACACTGAATACTCCCGATATCTTTTTAACTACGATCGTCTTAATTCTAATAATAACCATTATCTATCTATTCCTCTAGGAAAAGCCCCACACTTCGACGACAATGACTACTCAATGTGGAGGCAGAACATGAAAATGCACTTGATCTCACTCAATCCCAGTTTATGGCATATTGTGTGCACAGGAATTGAGGCGGGCATGCTACAACTGTGGTGAATATGACCGCTTTATAGTAGACTGCCCGTATGAAGAAAACAAGAAGAAAACCAAGGAAACTAAGCCTCAACCCAAGAAATTCTTCAAGAAAAGGAAGCAAGTTGGACAAGCGCACCTAGGAAAGGAGTGAGACTCAAATGATGAGTCCTCATCCGAAGAGGAGATGGCTAGCACAGCCATCGAGAAGACAACTAAGAAGTCAACCCTCTTCCCAAATCTCAGCGCATGGAAGGGCAACGACACTTGCCTCATGGCAAAGGAAGTTAAATGAAAGGTAACAAACAAATCCTCTTCCTTGCATTCCTATTCTAGTGATAGTGAAGTTGCCAGTGATAATGAAGACATGCTCGTTGGCTTAGATAAGAAAACAACTGCGAAAATGAAATTTCTACTTGATCAGCTTGTTGAGAAGGAGAAGTTGATCAACCGTCAAGAAGATATGATTATATCACAAAAGGAGGAATATCTTGAACTTGACAAACTTCTCGAACTTGAAAAGGAGCGAGGCAAGTCACTGGAGCTTGAGTTAGCCTCAAGCAAGGAAGCTTGCTTGAAGTTAAGCGACTCAAATACTACCATCAAGGAGGAACTTGCTAACCTATCCAAGGTTAACAAGATTATTGAGGTACAAGTTGAGTCACTCAAACAAAGTGACCCCTCATCCTCGTCAAGCTCACCTTCTCAACCACTTAAAACTGAAGCTACTATTACTTGTTCATGTGCTAAAATTGACACTAGCTTGGAGGAAAAGTAAACCTCTACCAAGGACAAGCATCCTTCCCAAAGTGGCATATTTGACAAGGAGAAGATCAAATATGCACGTAGTGCATACTTAGTCACAAGACCTCCTAATGTCAAATACGGCATTGGGTATTCTTATGGTGAAAAGCAATATGCTAGAAGCCATAAAAATAACAAGGAGAGCATTACCTTTGTGAGGGGAAACTCCTCCCAAGCTAGAAAGACCAATAATGCTAATAAGTCCAAGATAGTCAACACACACAAGAACCGGACTAGCCCGGTCCTTACTCGGACAAGTCCGGTCCTCCAGACAAGTTCGGTTTCCCGGACTAGTTCTGTTCATAAACAACAACAAATATTGTTCAGGACTTTTGATGCATCCTATGTTCTAATTAGAAGCAATTTTGGTAAAGTTTATGCTCATTATGTTGGACCGCGCCATGGGAACACCAAGTCCCATGTGCGGATGCCCAAATCTTTTGTGACTAACCTCAGAGGACCCAAGCAAGCTTGGGTACCTAAAACCAAGGAATGATTTTTTTATAGGCCTATTCCTTCGGTGGATCGAAGTGGGTGCTAGACAGTGGTTGCACCAACCATAGGACCGGAGAAAGAAGGATGTTCGTTGAGTATGAAGAAAATGAGGATCCAAGCGAGGGCATATATTTTGGAGACAATAGTCAAGGAAAGGTGCTCGGTACCGGTAAAATTGCTATATCATTTCAACATACTCTTTCTCATGTGTTACATGTCGATTCCTTAGATTATAACATGTTGTCCATATCTCAATTATGTGACAAATGTTATAATTGCTTGTTCACTAATGAGGGTGTGATCGTCTCTAGAAGGGGTGATGGTTCCATTGCTTTCAAGGGTGTGTTAAAGGGAAAGTTTTACCTTGTTGACTTCAACAAAGATAAAGCCGAACTTGACACATGCTTGATTGCAAAGACCAACATGGGCTGGCTGTGGCATAGACGGCTAGCGCATGTTGGTATGAGGAATCTTCAAAAACTCCTCAAGGGCGATCACATCCGAGGTTTGAAAGATGTTGTTTTTGAGAAAGACAGGCCTTGTAGCGCGTGCCAAGCCGAGAAGCAAGTAGGAGCACCTCATCCCGCGAAGAACATCATGACTACAACAAGACCACTCGAGCTAGTTCACATGGACCTTTTCGGTCCAATTGCTTACATAAGCATCGGCGGTAACAAATATGGCTTAGTAATTGTTGATGACTTTTCGCGCTTCACTTGGGTTTTCTTTTTGCATGATAAGACAGAGACTCAAGGAACCCTGAAGAAGTTTTTAAAGCGTGCTCAAAATGAGTTCTCACTGACGATCAAGAACATTCGAAGCGACAATGACACAGAGTTCAAGAACACTCAAGCTGAGGAGTACCTAGACGAAGAAGGGATAAAGCATGAGTTTTCAGCACCTTACTCCCCTCAACAAAACGGAGTTGCCAAAAGGAAGAACCGAACCCTCATAGAGATGGCGAGAACAATGCTCGATGAATACAAAACCTCAGATCGGTTTTGGGCGGAAGTGGTTAACACCGCTTTCCACGACATAAACTGACTCTACCTTCATCGAATACTCAAGAAGACACCATATTAGCTACTCACGGGTAACAAGCCAAATATTTCTTATTTTCGAGTCTTCAGTTCTAAATGCTATATTTTGAACAAGAAGCCGAGGACTTCAAAGTTCGCTTCGAAGTTCGATGAATGTTTCTTACTTGGCTTTGACTCAAACACTTACGCCTATCGTGTCTTCAACAAAGTCTCCAGACTTTATGAAGTAGCATGTGACGTAGTGTTCGATGAAACTAACGGCTCCCAAAAGGAGAAAGTTGATCCATGTGTGATAGATAGAAAAGAAGCTCCTTGTCAAGCATTGAGAAGAATGGCGTTGGGCAATGTTCGACCACAGGAGCCACCTCTACATGTGCATGAGGAAGATGAATCGAAAGTGGAGACCAATGATCAAGGGGGAGCTTCCACACAAGATCAACCTCAAGAAGACAAAAATGATCAACAAGTCAATGTGGGCAACCATCTAGGGGGAGAAGAAGAAGATCATGAAGACACAAGACCGCAAATGCCACACCCGAGAGTACACCAATGCGTCCAAAGAGACCACCCAATCGACAACATCATCGGTGACATCCAAAAGGGAGTAACAACTAGATCCTGCATAGCTAACTTTTGTGAGCATTACTATTTTGTGTCCTTTTTGGAACCACGCAGGATTGAGGATGCATTAAAAGAGTCGGACTGGGTGGTGGCGATGCAAGAAGAACTGAACAACTTCAAACGGAATGAGGTGTGGGAACTCGTCGAAAGACCCGACGCGAACGTCGTCGGCACCAAATGGGTCTTCCGCAACAAACAAGACGAACACGGGGTGGTTTTAAGGAACAAGGCACGACTTGTGGCCAAAGGGTATTCACAAGTCGAAGGTTTGGATTTCGATGAAACCTTTGCTTCTGTAGCTAGACTTGAATCAATTAGAATATTGCTTGCATATGCTACTCACCATGATTTCAAGCTATACCAAATGGATGTGAAAAGCGCCTTCCTCAACGGTCCAATCAAGGAGGAGGTGTACGTGGAGCAACCTCCCGGATTTGAAGACAATGAGTTCCCCGACCACATCTTTAAACTGCGTAAGGCTCTCTACAGCCTCAAACAAGCTCCTAGAGCTTGGTATGAGTGTCTTAGAGATTTCTTAATTGAAAAATGTTTCAAGATTGGAAAAGCATATTATACATTATTTACAAAACACTTCAACAATGATCTCTTTATCTGTCAAATCTATGTTGATGACATTATCTTTGGTTCAACTAATAAATCCTTTTGTGAAGAATTTAGTAAGATTATGACAGATACGTTTGAGATGTCTAAGATGGGTGAGATGAAGTACTTCTTGGGATTCCAAGTGAGACAACAAAGGGAAGGGACATTAATAAACCAAACCAAGTACACTCAAGACATACTCAAGAAGTTTGGGATGGACAAGGCGAAGCCTATCAAGACTTCCATGGCAACTAATTGACACTTGGATCTCAATAAAGATGGACCAAGCGTGGATCAAAAGGTATATCGCTCCATGATTGGATCCTTACTTTACCTATGTGCATCTAGGCCTGATATTATGTTGATTGTGTGTTTGTGTGCGAGATTTCAAGCCAATCCTAAGGAGTGTCAATTGACAGCCGTTAAAAGGATCTTGAGATATTTAGTTCATACACCAAACCTAGGCCTTTGGTACCCCAAAGGTTCCAAGTTCAATCTCATTGGATACTCCGATGCAGATTATGTCAGATGCAAAGTAGATAGAAAAAAGTACCTCCGACACCTGCCAATTCCTAGGTAGATCCCTAGTTTCTTGGTCCTCCAAGAAACAAAATTCCATTGCCTTATCCATGGCCGAAGAGGAGTATGTTGCAGCCGAGAGTTGTTGTGCACAACTCCTTTGGATGCGACAAACTCTAAGGGATTACGGTTACAATATGAGACATATTCCACTCCTTTGTGATAATGAGAGTGCCATCAAAATTGCTCATAATCCAGTTGAACACTCTAGAACCAAACAGATAGACATCCAACATCACTTTTCGAGAGACCATTCAATGAAAGGAGACATAGCTATTTCACATGTCAACACCGAAAAACAACTAGCCGATATATTTATCAAGCCACTTGATGAAAAGCGTTTTTGCGAGCTCCGAAATGAACTAAATATCCTTAATACTCGAAATGTGGCTTGAAAACTAGCATACCTTTATGGACTCTTCAAAATATATCGTTTGAGTTGCAAAAATCATCTTTCTCAGTTTTCTCCAAAAACTATTTCAACTACTTAATCTCGATGAATTATGGTCATTGCTTGATTGTTGTATGCTTACTGATCATATTCATCAAGATTATTTGATTTGCTTTGCCCCTATTTTCTTGATAAGTACCTTCGAATATATACGAATGGGCTAAGCATTTATGTTCTGGTGACCACAGACTAGTCCGTGGTTACCCGGACTAGTCCGCCCGTGTAGACTAGTCCGCAGAGTGTCCGGTAGTCTGGACTAGTCCGACAAACCACAGACTAGTCCGATTTAGGATCTGGAAGAGTTCAGACTAGTCCGATTATTTTTGGACAAGTCCGATTTTTCGACTCCATAACCCTATCCACCACCAAGACCTAATCTTTTTCATCCTCACAACTTGCCTCGCGCTCTCTCTCCTCGCTCGAGCTCCCCACGACGATTTGGCGATTCCTCCATTAAAAGTCTCCAAGTTTGGGTGCAAAACGACCTCCATTGCATAGAGATTGAAGACCATAGACTTGTCCACTCCTTCAACCCCTCCATCTCCAAGAGTCGATGAATTTTAGTAAAATTTCCTCCCAAACCCTAGAAATCTTGATTTCCTTTGTTGTTGATCAAATAGCTTAGTTCCTTTCACCAAATACATGCTTCCTTGATGTATTACATTGACGTTGAGCTATTCTTGCATTGAGCAACACCATTGACCATCTAGTTAGGGTTCGGGGTGATGAACATCGGACTAGTCCGGTCCATGTACGGACCTGTACGCCGGACTAGTCCGATTTTTTTCCGAACTCAACCCTAATTACTCATTTCTCAATGCAACTCCTTGCCATCAATTCTCATCCATACCTTTTGTAATCCATTGTCAGGACAATGTCGAGCTCCAACGACGAGATCTTCGATTTCGAGGCCGAGATGGACCAAGATGCCTTGATTCGACCCTCGACGGGTGAAGGCAAGAAGCGCCAAGAGCGCCCATCCGAGTCGGCGCCTTCTCCACCTCAGGCTCGATGCAAGTTCCTTGCCAAGAATCCCGCCTCCAAGGTCTCAGCAGGTGCTGGCCCTAGCTCAGCGACTGCTCGCCAAGCTAAGGGTAAGGGCAAAGGAATTGCATCGGACCCAGTTGGACCTCTCAAGATGCATGCTCCTAGGCAGGGAAACAAAGATCCCTCCATGGAGAGGTTCAACGGCAGGGGAAGCGGCACTGCTTCCAAGTTCAGAAATGTGGACTGCTATAGCCGGTCCAAGCAGGCAGCCGATGGAAGGTTCTGGAGCAACTTCCATGCGGACTTCTATAAGTCCGTGTACCTCACAATGAAGACTCCAGTGGTGCGCAACCAATGGATTGATTGGGCGCACTTTGAAAGGAAGAGTTGTTCAGCCTTTGATGAAGTAGTTCAAGTAGTGGAGAGGCATGGATTGAAGGATCTATTTGTCTTCCGGAACAATTGGAACGATGAGGTCATTGCTCAGTTCTATGCTACATGCCACTTTGCAAGTGATGAGGAAGAGCGGGTGACTTGGATGACTCATGGATCCAAGTACACCATTACCTATGACGAATTTGCAAGGCTGCTACATCTTGATAGCTCCAACAACGACAACTTGATCATTCACAACATTGGTGTCCTTGAGAAGGACAAATGAAGTTCCTTTATGACACTTGCTCAACTTTGAACCCTCCTTACACCAAGAATATGAAGCCATTCTTTGTGGTCTTCAATAGGGTCTTGAGGAAGACTATTGCCCCGAAGGATGGGGATGCAGGGAGTGTCCAAGGCTATCTCAGGACACTGATGAAGGTGATAAGCAAAGACAGGAAGTTTGATGTCTTTGACTACATATGGAATGCCATGGTGAACATCTCCTGCACTCCTAACAGGTCTTGTGGCTACGCACCTTACTTGATGTTCATGATTGAGAAGGTCACAGAGATCGAGTTTGTGAAGGACGTGGAGCACACCCCTCTGAGGCACAAAAGCCTCCTCAAGCCACAATCCAAGC
This sequence comes from Tuctoria greenei, assembly GCA_036927565.1. Lineage (NCBI taxonomy): Eukaryota > Viridiplantae > Streptophyta > Magnoliopsida > Poales > Poaceae > Tuctoria > Tuctoria greenei. The sequence continues at coordinate 8,117,374 of JAYESD010000003.1, forward strand.
TGCCCCTTCTCTTGCATCCAGTGAAGAAGCACCGAGGAGAGCTAGAGGAAGTGCAATGGATGATCCCACCACTAGGGCCCCTCCCAAAAATGGGTCTCCTAGTGGAATCCTAAAGTACTTGGCAACAATTTTTGCCTCTTGTAAGAAGGCAGAAGTGAACACTCATAAGCTAAATAAGGCGAGGAAGGCTGATATGCGGTATGTCAAAGAGAATGTCAAACACATTTGCTACAAGCTCGAGATCAAGACCATTGGATCTCTAGTCATTTCTGAAGATTCAGCATCGGATTTCACCGAGCTCAGCCCTTTGACTCCCTCTGAGCTTGCTTACTTTGGCATTGGGGGCTCGAGTGGATCCGCTCCTCCTCCTCCTCCTCAGCCTGAGAATGAAGAAGAAAATGATGAGAGGACCGATAGCGAGGACTGAAGATCTTAGATCCCTCCTCTCCTTCTTTTTCGTGTCTTGATGCCAAAGGGGGAGAGATTGAGGGGGAGTCACTAGGTCTTAGCTATAGGTTGAGAGATGAGAGCTTCACTTATGCATCTTTTTGTCTCTTTTGGGTTGTAAGACTTCATATTATGCTCTTTTCATACTTTTGTTCTTGTGATGCAATGCTATGAACAATTTATGCTCATAATTTTGAAATATGTGATTTTGTTCTGAAATTGACATATATGCTTGTTGCTGATATATTGATGTCAATTATTTCACTGTCATCATGATTACTGCTCTCACTCACTTAGTTTTGCATCCTACCATAAAGAGTGCACATATGTATTATGTTGACATTGCTAAATGAGTTTCAAGCTCATATATGCACACTTTGTGAAAATCTCAATTTTTATCATACTTTGTGAAGTCTCAATTGGTTGTCATCAATCACCAAAAAGAGGTAGATTGAAAGTGCATCTTGGCATTCCTTGTGGGTTTTGGTTGATTTATGACAAACAAATGAGATACTAACCACATGATTGAGATGGGCGCAGGTTTTAATGAAAGAATGAAGAAAGCGCCAAAAAGAAAGAAGAATGAGGATACATTCGGAAAAGAGCTCAATAACTAAATAGAACACATCATTGTGTAGGGAGTGTGTTGGTGTATCACATCCCAAGAGCTCAAGCATACAAATCCTCACACACTTCACATTTCACAGGAAAAACGGACTAGTCCGATATACACCGGACTAGTATGATATCCTCTCTGGATAGGTTCCGACAAGTCCAGCCAGTGCGGACTTGTCTGCACCGAACTAGTCTGATAATGTCCGGACTAGTCCAATAATGCCTCTGACTAAAATCGGACAAGTCCTCCAAGTGCGGACATATCCTATATTCACTAAGGACATCACCACACCGGACTAGTCCGATATCACCACGGACAAGTCCCAAAACCTTTTTGACTAAAATCGGACAAGTCCGCTCCTAGACGGACAAGTCCGATATTTCTGAACACTTAGGGTTTCCTGCACGCCGCACACCGGACTAGTCCGCACTCCACCACGGACTAGTTCGGACCCTCGAAATCGTAACAGTAACTTTTTAAAACCCTAATATAAATAGATGTGCACGGCCCAACTATCAACACTCTCGACCCCCTACGCTGTCACACCCTCCAAGAGCCTAGAAAACACATCTCTCCACACAATCCAACGCAAGAAAGATTAATCCCTTGAGGATTCACTTTGGATCAAAGGAGAGACACGATTCCCCACGTTTGAGCTCTTGGGTTTGATCTCTAACACACCCCTGTTGTTTCATTGTTGATCTTACGAGTGTGTTCTTGGTGGTGTTTGAATTGTAATCTTGGGGAGCCCTCAACTTTTGAGAAGGCCCCTTGAACTTGGTGATTTGCCCCTTTGTGATAGTTGAAGAAGAATTGGCCTTCGTGGCGATTCGACGAGGTTAGGGTCAGTGAAGACCCGATCCTTTCGTGGGCTCCTCAACGTGGACGTAGGTTGCCCCTGTGGGAACCGAACCACGGGATAAAAATCATGTGTCAAACCGGTTCTTAAAAGTTTCTCATATCATATTCTAGGGTTTGATTGATTTTGTCCATCTTACATTAAAACATTCATATCAAAGTTAATTTGCACTACACTTAACTTCATTGACTCAATACTTGCAAGTTACATACTATATTCCGTTGCATACTGCGCTTATATTGAAATCATTCATTGAACTTGATCAATTTAGTCCGCACGCACCGGACTAGTCCGCACTGTACCGGACTAGTCCGATATCTCAGGGTTTGATCAGTTTCTTAAGTGTTGCAGGTTCTGACTAAAATTCAAAAAGGCCTATTCACCCCCCCCCCTCTAGGCCACATTCATTAACTTTGCATGCCATGCCATTTTTTGCTTGCTTGTCAATCGACGAGGTGCTCCTTTTGTAACTCTTATTCCTTTCCGGAATGATTGTGTATCTCCCCTGAAAGGATGATTTGAAGGAAGGAATCATCGATGACAATAAAAAAAGCTGATATTTTTCCCGTACTTTAGCCTTATGGCATCAGTGTCACTCATACATATGGGACAACACAATTGTCCGTGGACACACCAACCAGACCAAATGCCATATGCCAACAAAACATGAATTGGCCATAGATACACGACACATAAGTCAAATTCACATTTCATATGGCTGTCATATGCTTTTACACCTTGCCACAACTCTTTCAACTCTTCAATCAACGATTGCATAAACACATTGATTTTCTTGCCTGGATGTTTAGGACCAGGAATGACCGTCACAAGGAATATGTATCCTTCTTTCATGCACATGTTGGGAGGGAGATTGTAGGGCATGATAAAAATAGGCCAACAAGAGTATGGACTGTTACTAGTGCTGAATGGAGTGAAACCATCTGTTGACAACCCATGAAAAACATTTCTCGGATCTCTTGCAAACTCCGGATCAAAACGGTCTAAAGCTTGCCAAGCCGCGGCATCCGAAGGATGCGCCATAATGTCTTTATCATCGTTCTCACGTATCCCTTCAGAATGCCATCTCATGTGCTTCGCTGTTTCTTGAGACAGAAATAATCGTTTAAGCCTTGACATGATTGACATGTACCGAAGTTGTTTGATCGGTACTTTTGTAGTTATTCATTCTCCATCATCATTCATGACATCCACATATCTAGATTTCTTACAATGCAATGAGTATCGTCCATGTGTTCCTTCCAAAACAACATGCAATTATTCTCGCACGCATCAATCTTCTCATAATTCATGCCCAGACCAGCCAAAATTTTCTTAGATTGATATAGATCCGGCAGCATCTGATGACCTGACGGAAGGATATCACTGATCAGCTTAATGATACCATTGTAGCAATTGTTTGTGAAATTGAACTTGTACTTCATCGCCATAAGTCATGTGAACGCCTGCAAAATGGTCATATTGGCGCCTTCATACACTTTTCGATCTGCGGTGGCAAGACACTTATAAAAATCCTTCACCTCCTTCGGGTGTGACTGATCTTTGTACTCTTTACCAATGTCTGCTATCATTTCATCCATCCGATCTTCATCCTCATTGCCGTCCGACTCATCATCATGCTCTATCTCCCCATCCTCACGCCACACCAGATAGTCGGGCATAAATCCGTGCTTGCAAAGATGCAACTCCACTTCAGACTAATCCAGACGTCGACAATTCCAACACTTGATACCCGGACACTTCGCAACACGAGCATCACTAGCAAATGCATGGCTCAGAAAAGCATTTGCGATATGACCCCATTCATTAGTGTGTGTGCACCAGTTGAACTCCATGCATCATACATCACCTTACGATCGTCACCCATTTTAAAACTGCATCAAATAAATATATGTTAATGAACATATATGGTTATTTTATAGTTTGTTCAATGTCACGACCCTACATCTATTGTCTAGGATAGGTCCTAAAATTTCGACAGCATAACGTCGCCTATTTAACACTACAACCCCCTATCCGGTGCAGTTCTTTAAATAAAAAGGGGCAGGCAGTGCCGACAGCCTAAACAATAGCGGTCACGCGACTGCACATGACGCAGGGCCAGAGCCACTGAACGTCTGCTTTAACTTCATACTAAACGGGTCTTACCGTTACTTCATAGTTTGTTTAATGTCATGACTCTACATCTATTGTCCATGATAGGTCCTAAAATTTCGAAAGCATAACGCCGCCTATTTAACACTACACCCCCCTATCCGGTGCAGTTCTTAAAGTAAGAAGGGGCAGGCAGCGCCGACGGCCTAAACAACGGCGGCCACGCGACTGCACATGATGCAGGGCCAGAGCCATTGAACGCCTGGTTTAACTTCGTACTAAACGGGTCTTGTCGTCACTAAATAATTTGTTTAATGTAATGACCCTACATCTATTGTCAGGATAGGTCATCAAATTTCGACAGCATAACGCCGCCTATTTAACATGACACCTACCTATCTGGTGCAGTTCTTAAAGTAAAAAGGGGCAGGCAGCACCAACGGCGTAAACAACAGCGGCCACGCGACTGCACATGATGTCAGGGCCGGAGCGCCTGGACGTCTTACGAAGCCTGCTTTAATTTTGTACTAAATGGGTCTTGCCGTGCCATCAGTCGTGCCGCCCGCTGCCGCCTAGCACCATGGCGTTCCTTTCCAGGTGTGTCGTCGCTGCTCCTCCACCGTGCGCCACTGTCCTTCTCATGTCCGCCTCCATGCGCCGTTCTCTCCTATCCCCTCTGCCTCCTCCTTACTCAACGCTGGGATTGCGCCATTCTTCCCTATCCCCTCCGCCTTCTCCTTTGCAACATCGGGATGATGGTACTCCCGACTTTGTTTCCTTAGTGTCGATTAACAACACTTTTCTCTAAAATACGTTCGACGACTACGAGGTAGACTAGAGTTCGACTACGATTGACTAATCGCCCTAATCGACGACTAATCGCCTAGTCGATCCTATTCACCTATATTTAATAACATTGTATATACATATAGTACATAAACAATAAAAAAATTCAAATAAACATAATTGAACCTAAATAACTAACATCTATGATAATCAAGTTAACATACACATATATGGATAAAACATAATATAAAATTGCACAAGTAATGATATAGTAATTCATACACTAATCAATTAGAAAACTTAATGCCACACTCATCGAAATTCAAAAACTTAATTTATAGACAAGTTCAAAGTTTAACCTTATCCGAGGAGCGGAAAGAGCGAAGGCGGAGACGCGAGGACCAGGAGCGGCGGCCAGTGGGGCGCTGGGCGGTGAGGCGGCCGCGCTGGGGTGCCGAGGCGCAGAGGTGAGGCGCGGGGCGCGGTAGCCGGTGCGCTGGGAGGCAGGGCGCTGGGCGGCCGGACGCTGGGAGGCGGTGAGCGCGGCAAGGCGCGGGCGGCGGAAGGGTGGCGGTGCGGGGCGCGGGCGGCGATGCTGGGTGCAAGCGGCGACGCCGGCAGCGGGGCGGCAACACGGGCGGCGGCTTGGGGACGCGGGCGGCAGCGCAGAGCTTGGGACGAGAGCGGCACGTGCAGGCGAGTGGAGTGTTAGGTTTTCCCGCTGTGCACGCGAGTTGAGGGCTGCGGGGCCCACATTATGGCCGCCAGGCAAAGCGCTACAGCCGACGGTCATAACTTAGCAGGGCGAGGCCCACTTTAAAGCCGTCAGCTCCAGAGTTTGGCCCGATGGTCTTATAAATCGGTGGGGACATTGTTTCTTCACACAACGGGGCCCACCGTAAGGCCGTCGACCCTAGGGCATTAAACTGACGGCCACAATTAAAGTCGTCCGCCTCGGTGCTGAAACCGATGACCATAATTAAAGCTGTCGACCTTCGTTGCCTGGCCGATAGCCATAATTCTATAAGTGTCGGCTTCTCTAAACTGACGAATTTAGTGAGATTTAAAACGTCGGGGCCGACGATTATAGTTTGGCCGACACTTCTTTGCCCGATTCTTGTAGTGGCGCCAACGGCCCAACTTGGCCCAATTGTGCGCCCCACCTCCCCAGTCGAACCCTAGCCGCGCCTGCCCCGACGCTGCCGCCACGGTTCGTGCACGCGCCCAACCAACGGTGCCATCTCCTCCCTCTGCACGCGGGTCCCACCCGTCATCGCTGGTCCTTCCTCACGACGCCCGCACCCAATCGACAACCGCACCTCTCTCTCTCTGCCCCGGGGACCCCGCCCGTCAGCCACAACCCCCTTCTTCCCCACGACTCTACACCGCTCACCCCTGCGCGATTTCCGCTGTGCCCCGACAATCACCCCGCGAATCTCAGCCACGCCGCACCCTTTCCTGGTGCAAGGATCGCCCGCCCTTCCATAAGTCCCTGCCCATGCCTCTTTAAGTTTTCCCCCTGCTAAACCCCTAGCAAATCACCGCCGCCACAAGCCTCCACTCGGGAGCCGCCGCCGCCGCACGATTTCCGTCGAGCTCTCGCTGCTTGGCCTCGCTATCACGTCGTGTGTCTTCACAGGGATGCGGCGAGCCCTCCTCAGCCTCCCTCGACGCGAATCGACGCCGCGAAACCCAGTCGCATTGAAGTCTCGGTAAGCATTGCCGCCTCACCGTTGTTCCGATCTTGCCGCTCGATTTCCACTCGCTTTGACCCTTCCATCGGACTCGCCATGCACCAGAACGCGTCCGGGACAAGGATGCGGCATGAAAACGCCACTGTGGCATCATCCCAACAAGGTACATCGACGATCGCCGCCGTTCGTCGTCGCAGCCGCTTCCCCAAGCCGTTCCACACTGTGATTTGGACCTAGGTGAGTTTGCGACAAGTTCCTCCTTCATTTTGGTAGCCGGCGACTAGGCTAGATCGCCCCCACCCTTGATTTGCATGCGCCAGCGAGCCTTAGCCGCTGGCCAGGGAGGCGCCACCATTCTGGCGAGGGGAGGAAGAAGCCCTGTGCTTCTATTCGTTCCTGGCCGTTAGATCCCAGACCATCGGTCAAGATTAGAGGGAACATACCCTTTCATCAAATAAAATCAGGACCATTCCATTAGGATCTGATGACCCATATTAAATCATTCCCATACCCCTTCTTGATTAGCAGTTAGCCCCCTGTACTTTAATACATAATTACACATAGGCCCCCAAAGCCCTTTGTTTAGCATTTTAGCCCATCCAGTAGTCTGACTTTAGCGTTTAAGCCATTGTACTTAGTAAAAATAATATTTGTACCCTCTGTTTAACAATACAATCATAGAAAAGTCCCTGAACACTATTAAAATTATTTTTGGCCTTTGTATCAATTTTGTTTTTATAGAAAACCCTTACAAATAATGTTAATTGCATAAAAACATATATATTATGATCATTTGAATAAAACATATTTAGAGAATTGTATTGTAGTCTATTTAAATTTGAATAATTCATTTAAGTCAATAATCTATGTAGAAAATATATATAATGCATTTATTAGTCTAAAATTATTTTGAGCATAGAAGTAAATATTTAAAATGATATAAAAATTATTGGGCACGTTCTTTTAATATGAAATAATATTAAATGTATAATTAAATATATTTTGGGTAGGAAAAACCCATTCAATTATGTTTTGAGCATAACATAAATATAATAATGATATAATTATATAGAAAATATAGGAAAATTAGTTATAAATCCTTTTAGGCTAGAATAAAATTGTAGGATGCATATAAAATATATTTTGACCATGAAAATTTCATTAAAAATGTTTTTAGCCTATAAAATAAGTGCTAAAAATAGAAAATAAATGGTAAATGCATTTCTTTGGTTATGAAAAATAATAAAGCACTCATGACTCCGATTTCAATCATAATTGTAACATCATCAATGATAGCCTTTGCATTGCTTGGATGGTGTACCGGTGTACTATTGGTGAATGCTTTTATTTCTCTTTTGACGATAGTTTACACGCATTCGTACCTCGACAAAGAAGCAACACAATGAAGACTATGGAGATCAAGAGTTCAATGAAGAAGAATTGAGCAGCTATATAAAAAACAGGCAAGTGCCCTTGACCATCTTGTGCCTATTTTAGGGATTATAGTTAGTTGCATGCTTAATTAATGTGAATCCTATTCTATTTACTATTCCATATAATTCCTTGTCACTCGAGATGGAAAGGGTGGTACTTGGGTATTGATTTACGCTTAGCCATGCATAATAGATAGGGGAAACATTGAACATATATGTCACCTAGGATTTATGATTATTTATTGAGATATGGAGAATGAATTGTAGTGGATAGGAATCTGGCGGGTTGGTTTGAATGGTATGGTGCAGTATGCACGAGACTCGGGATTGGAGTTTGGACCTTGCTGGATTCTAAGGACCGATTTATGGATGAAGCCACTAAGCTTTATAGTACCACCACAAGATTGAGTATGGGGCAGCTTGGTCAATTAATTAGGCCTCTCCCGACATAGTATTGGTGATTGGATAGTGCGGGGAATTGGTTCAGGGTGTACTGCCTTGGGATCCGCATGGCTCAAGAGGGTGCAACTGGGGTGTTGAGACGCGGGTAGCGGCTCACACTTTTGTACAGGGGTGAAACCTCAGAGGGCTAGTACGCGTTGGGAGAACCCTTTGTAAAGACCTCGTAGTGATCTCCTGACCACACACCTACGGAAGTGTGTATTGTGATTGGTCGCCACTGGCAACAGAGAGGTTTACTTAGTCCACCTGGCAACAGGGGATGAAATCACATCTTGTGGGTAAAGCATACATTCTCTGCAGAGATTGGGAAACTGTCATGATAGTCGTGCTCACGGACAAGAGCGGCTTGGTGTCCAATTCATAATTAGACGATGGTTGGGATGATGGTTGAGATGGTGATTTGGGAATGATATTGGTATTGGTTTTATTATTATTATTATTATTATTATTATTATTATTATTATTATTATTATTATTCTATTATGGTTGGGAATATTTACCTAGATGTAGGTTGCTAACGAAAGTTAAGGATAGGTTTAATGCTTAGTGCTTAAACTACTATCAACCTTTCCTTTTGATTGCCCTTCATATCATTTATTTCCCATACTTGCTGGGTACTCTATGTACTCATGCGCTTGCTTTTGTGGTTTTTATAAATGCTGCTCAGTGAAGAGAAGATTCAACGAAAGCAAGTTTTTATTGAAGATGGTGTGTAAAAGGTCGCGTTGCTGCCAGTCGATTTGTCTGTGGTTGCCCTAGAGTTTTTCCTCTTCCGCTGCTATTCAAAACTCTTTTAGAGGTATCAATGTTGTTTGTATGCGATATAGAACTGTTTATCACTAATTGTCGTACATGTATGGTGAAACTGATCCTCACATATATGTATTTTGCAGTTGGTTTTATTTTTACTAAAACTGGGTGTGACAAAGTGGTATCAGAGCTATATATCGACTCTAGGCACGTGACCTTAGTTAGAATGTACCTCTTGAACTTTCCTTTGACCTCGTTTATGAAGACAAAGATTCGATCCAACAAACAGAAGCTTTGGATGGACATATAAAGACAACGCACAAGAAAAAAAGACTTTGAAGATTATTATATATCACTCACTTAGCTTAGGTCCCTTTTGTTTAGCGAGTAAAACTCTTGCCTTGTTTACAACGATTTAGAAACATGTTGCTTGATGTATTGCTAAAACAACAAGTAATGATAATATTAATCGTAACCATAATAAAGAGTACACGAACCTATAAAATGATAGGTTTATCTTGTTTAAGGGGGTAGCCGATCGCTAATAAATCATACTATGTCTCCTTCGTCAACTTACTTGAATCTCGAGGGCGAGATTCCTTGTAAGGTGGGTGGGATTGTAACCCTCATATTTAACAAAAGGAAAAGAAATAATAATAATAACGATAATAATAATAATTATTAATGTATTCATCATGATTATGCATTTGAAGTGAATGACTTTAAAATTTAAAACACAATTGAAATTAGGCCAAATTCAAAATAACAAATAAGAATAAGAATAGTAATGTAAAATAACATATAATAATAATAATAATAATAAAATGTGTGTGATTGTGTGCTAATAGTTTGAAATTTTACTAATTGACATATTCTATCGTAATCATTTATTTGTGAAAAAAAATAATGATTTCAATTTCTAGAAAATACGTTTGAATACAAATAGAATTAAGGCATGACAAAGAAAATTCAATCACACCTCGTATCACCCTGTTAAATATTTATTAGCCTTGATAACAAGCTCAATATATAAATACAACAATAATAATAATAATAATAAATACAAAAATAATAATGACAATAGTGATAGTTATAAAAATAAAGTATGAATTTGTGTGTGGTAATAGAAGTTTTTTTAAATCAATTTAGGGATTAAAATATATATTAAATGTCTTTCATGTATTCAGTTGTGTACAATACTAAATTTTTAAAAATATTAGAAGAAAATTAGGAAGTAAATAATAATAATAATAATAATAATAATAATAGTAACTTGTTGATGGGTAAAGATCTGGTCCAATTCTTTGTCCAACCTTCTAGAATCTCGGGGCGAGATTCCGTTTAAGGGGGATAGAGTTGTCACACCCCCCTTTTTTAAAAACTAATAAAATGCAAATAAAATAGAATTAGGAATAATAAAATAAAAAATAAGTAAATAAATAAATAGAAATAAAAGAAATTACTCCTTTAATAACTTTTGTGATTAAAAAACATTCCTTACTTGTGCTTTCTGGTGTGAGCTTTGAATTCAATGGAAAATTCGCTTAAAACTTGAAAATGAAAATCAGAACAAAAGAGAAGGAAAGAAAGGAAAAAGAAAAGAAGAAAACCTCCTGGGCCAAGACTTCACTCCGCGACCCATCTCTTCCCCCTTCCTTTTTTTTTCTTTCTCTCCCCGCCTGGTCCAGCCCGCGCGCCCCACCTCCTCAGCCGAACCCTAGTCGTGCCTGCCCGGACGCCGCCGCGACAATTCGTGCACGCGCCCAACCAATGGCGCCCTCTCCTCCCTCTGCGCGTGGGTCCCGCCCGTCGGCGTCAGTCCTTCCTCACGACGCTCGCGCCCAACTGACAACTGCACCTCTCTCTCTCTTCCCCGGGGGCCCTGCCCGTCAGCCACAATCCCCTTCTTCCCCACGACTCCACGCTGCTCACCCCTGCGCGATTTCCTCTGCGCCCCGACAATCACCCCATGAATCTCGGCCACGCCGCACCCTTTCCAGGCGCAAGGATCGCCTGCCCTTCTATAAGTCCTTGCCCGTGCTTCAAGTTTCCCCCCTGCTAAACCCCTAGCAAATCGCCGCCGCCACACGCCTCCACTCGGGAGCCCCTGCCGCCGCACGATTTCCGTCGAGCTCTCGCTGCTTGGCCTTGCTATCACGTCGTGTGTCTTCATAGGGACGCGACGAGATCTCCTCGGCCTCCCTCGACGTGAACCGATGTCGCGAGACCCAACCGCATCAAAGTCCTAGTAAGCATCACCGCCTCACCGTCGTTCTGATCTTACCGCTCGATTTCCACTCGCTCTGACCCTTCCATTGGACTAGCCATGCACCAGAACGCGTCCGAGACAAGGATGCAGCGTGAAAACGCCACCGTGGCATCATCCCGACGAGGTACATCGACGGCTGTCGCCCTTCGTCATCGCAACCTCTTCCCCATGCTGTTCCACACTTCGATTCGGACCTAGGTGAGTTCGCGACAAGTTCCTCCTTCATTTTGGTAGCCGACGACTAGGCTAGACCGCCTCCACCCTTGATTTGCGTGCACCAGCGAGCCTTGGCCACCGGCCATGGAGGCACCGCCGTTCTGGCGAGGGGAGGAAGAAGCCTTGTGCATCTATTCGTTCCTGCCTTTAGATCCCAGGCCATCGGTCAAGATTAGAGGGAAGATACGCTTTTACCAAATAAAATCAGGACCATTCCATTAGGATCTGGCGGCCCTTATTAAATCATTCCCATACCCCTTCCTGATTAGCAGTTGGCCCCTTGTACTTTAATAGAAAATTACGCATAGGCCCCCAAAGCCCTCTGCTTAGCATTTTAGCCCATCCAGTAGTCTGACTTTAGCATTTAAGCCATTGTACTTAGTAAAAATAATAAGTGTACCCTATATTTAATAAGACAATCATAGAAAAGTCCTTGAACACTATTAAAATTATTAGTGGCCTTTGTATCAATTTTGTTTTTATAGAAAACCGTTACAAATAATGTTAATTGCATAAAAACATATATATTATAATCATTTGAATAAAACATATTTGGAAAATTGTATTTTATTCTATTTAAATTTAATAATTCATTTAAGTCAATAATCTATGTAGAAATATATATATAATACCTTTATTGGTCTAAAATTATTTTGAGCATAGAAATAAATATTTAAAATGATATAAAAATTATTGGGCACTCTCGAAGTGTTAATGCGACACTTCCCCCGGATCTGCTAAGGAGCAGCCCGCAAAGGTTCTTGTTCAGCGGGGCTTAGGGCTCAAACTAGTGTTCTAGCGGAAGAGTATGAGGCACGGTGGGTTTTACGTGGTTCGGATCGCAAGGAGCGTAACACCCTACTCTACAGTGGATTGTATTGCTAGTGAGTGTGTATGTGTATGTGTGTATCGGGGATTCTGAGTCTGGTCCAACCAGAGGAGCTGTCTAAGTCGATGGCTACCCTGTCCTTTTATAGTCCAAGGATGAACAACTTACAAGTGGGGCCCGGGTCCCGACTGGTGGCCCCGGGATGATCTTATCGTGTACAAGGTCTAAAGCTTCTTGCGTGCACGGCCTCTGACCGCACCTTGAAGACTTGCCGTCTTGCTGCATCGGTCGCCAGTGGCAGGACGTAGTCATTGATGATAGCAGGGAACATCTCATCCGTCTTGTTGTCGTATGCTACCCACTTGGCGGTGTGGGGTAGGCCTACGATGCCTTCACTGCGATGTGATTGGGCGTAGTGGTACCTGACAGGGGCGTGCTCTGCACCGTGTGCATGGGGAAGGCGCGTACCTTCAATGCTTGAGTTGCACCGTGCGCTTGGGGAAGAACGTGTCGCCCTTTACTCTTTGGGGTCCATGGCCTATTGCAGGCCATGGGACACACTCCAGCTCCGGAGCCCTCCTCGATGGGAGCAAGGGACCAGAGTAGGACGCGTGGCAGTTCTGGAACCCTCCTCGGTGGGGAGGACGGGTCCGGAGCTTCTTATTGTATGCGGGGGAACCCGGTCTTGAGGGTACGGACAGTGGCCCTCGGGCCCACCTCAAGAGAGATGACGATCCTGTAGGTGGGGCATTTATCTTGTCTTGTAAAAGTGACGTCAGCAGGCCCCCTTGAGGGGCGCCGGAGTTCAAAGAAGTGACGCTGGCGACCCCCTTGGGGGCGCCAGAGCTCACAGAAGAGATGCCAGCGGCCCTCTTGGGGGCGCCAAAGCTCACAGAAGTGACACCAGCGGCCCCCTTGGGGGGCGCCGGAGCTCGTAGAAGAGACGCCAGCGGCCTCCTTGGGGGACACCGGAGCTCGGAGAAGTGACGCCAGCGGTCCCCTTGGGGGCGCCGGAGCTCGGAGAAGCATCACCGGTGCCCCTCCCCCCCCCCCCTTGGGAGCGACGGAGCTTGAAGAAGTGACGCCAGCGGTGCCCTTGGGGGGCGTCGGAGCTTGTAGAAGCGTTGTCGGCGGCCCCCTTGGGAGCACTGAAACTCGAAGAAGTGATGTCAGCGGCGCCCTTGGGGGCGCTGGAGCTCGCAGAAGCGACGCCGGCGGTCCCCGTGGGAGGCGCCGGAGCTCGGAGAAGTGACGTCGGCGGCCCTCTTGGGTACGCCGGAGCTCGGAGAAGTGTCACCGGTGGCCCCCTTGGGAGCGCCGGAGCTCGAAGAAGTAACGCCGGCGGCCCCCTTGAGGGGCGCCAGAGCTCAGAGAAGTGTCGCTGGCAGTCCTCGTGGGAGCACTGGAGCTCGAAGAAGTGTCGCCGGCGGCCCCCTTGGGAGCGTTAGAGCTCAATGAAGTAATGCCGACAGCGCCCTTGGGGGGCACCGGAGCTCGCAAAAGCGTCGCCGGTGGCCCCCTTGGGAGCGCCGAATCTCAAGGAAGTGACGCCGGCGGCCCCCTTGGGGGGCGCTGGAGCTCGGAGAAGCGTTGCTGCCAGTCACCGTGGGAGCGTCAGAGCTTGAAGAATTGACACCAGCAGCCCCCTTGGGGGGGGGGGGCGCTGGAGCTCGGAGAAGCGTCGATGGCACCGGTGGCCCTCTTGGAGTGCGCCGGAGCAGGAGAAGTGACGTTGCGGCTACGACAGACGTGTAGAACGTCGACGACAGCTCCCTGTATGTCCTGCACATATGATAGACAAAAAGTAATTTCGCTCATCGGTCACCACTTCCCTGTTCTTTAGTTTCGTTATGGCTTATGATCCTTCGATAATATACGGGGCATGGGTAATTCGGTGTGACAGCATCCAGGGTATGGTCGCTACCTTGCTCAAGGCTTGAGCCGTCTGACCTTCTATACTCAGCTGTCAGCACTGGGAGGCAAGGTGCACATGCTTAAGGTATAGAACCAGGCTAAGAAGGCTACACACCCAGGACCTCTAGCTCAGCATTAGCCTTTCTGGAGTTAGAACCATTCGACACCATGGACCCTGACCAAGAAAACGATCATCAGACCTCAAACACATTGCAGGTACCTCATGCGGATCTGCCTTTAGTAGGATAGCACAACTCAAACTAGGACGAGACAAGAGAAATGTAACCGGGCATATGGTAGACGATATGCGAAAGTAAGCAAAAAAATTAAAGCTTAATGTAAATAATTTTGCTCGTCGGTTACTCCCTTCCTGCTTTTAGTATCGTTATGTCTTACGGTCCCGAGTTGGGCTTATGTTGTGTGGGTAATTCAATGTGATGGTATTTGGATTATGGTTATCGCCCTACTCAGGAGTGTGTGCCATGCGGCCCACTGTACTCAGCCGTTAGCGCTGAAGAGGCAAAATGTACACGCTTAGGGTGTAGGACGAGGCTAAGTAGGTTGTACCTTCTGGACCTCCCACGGGCGTTAGCTTTTCAGGGGAGTGACCATTCGACGCCACAGGCTCCCGAGCAGTGAAGCAACCAAAGAACCCAAATACATCACAGGTACCTCAAGCAGACCCGCCAGCAGCAGGATTGCATAACTCCACTAGGCGCGAGACAAGGGGAAAGTGCACGTGCATATGACAGAGAATATGCGAGAACGAGCATAATTTTATGATCATAAAATTAACGTGTAATTAAATGAACATAAACGAAGCATAGGGCAAGACAATGTTTCTTCTAACTTGGTAATCATAGGAGGAGGCCGACTTTACAAGAAGGCAACGACTCGCTCCAGATGACAAGAGAGGAAAAATGTACAAGCTTAGGGTATGGAACCGTGCTAAGCAGGCTGAAAACCATGGACCGGACCCACCGGAGCTTAGTTGCTTCGAACGCTGCTTCTAGACGCTATGACACCCTTTTCAAAAAAAAAGACTATCCTACCACACTACGCCTACGGTGAAGCTTTGCCGAAGTGGCGCTGGGAAGGCAAAGTGTACACACTTAGGGTGCAGGACCAGACTAAGCAGGTTGCATACTCTGGACCTCTCATCGTGCCGAAAGTAAAACTTACAGCGGATCTTTGGCTCGAACTTACCGTAACGCCTTAGTGATGTCGTTGTCGCCGTGGTGGCGTCGTTGTCACCGTGGTGGCAGTAAACCGCTTGAAGTCCTGCCCATGAGACCCCTTAGAGGCCCCCTGGTAGGTGTGGTCAACTGGTTGGGCACGCCTACCATTTAGTCGCATGATGTCGTCGGTGGGCCCCTGGTGGAGAGTGAGAGCTTGAATAGTTGACGCCCTTGGGCCCCCTGGGGAGCGCCAGACCTGAATTGAGATGTGTGGTCATCGTCGGAGAAGTCTGCGGCGACGATGGCAACGAGGTGGCCACTGAACCGAGGCGGTGCCAACCCTCAACGTGTGGAACGTCGATGGCGGGACCCCTGGGAGGTGCCATAGCTGGATGCTCTAGCGGCACCCACCATCAACGCTAAGAAACATTGACGGCGGGCCCCCTGGATGGTGCCGGAGCATGCTGCTCTAGCGTCGACCACCATCGCTGTAGAAACGTTGATGGTAGGCCCTTTGGGTGGTGTCGGAGCTGGCTGCTCCGGCGTCGCCCATCGTCGCTATCGAAGCGTCAATGGTGGACCCATTGGGTGGTGTCGGAGCTGGCT
Source organism: Tuctoria greenei (assembly GCA_036927565.1). Taxonomy (NCBI): domain Eukaryota; kingdom Viridiplantae; phylum Streptophyta; class Magnoliopsida; order Poales; family Poaceae; genus Tuctoria; species Tuctoria greenei. Next base: position 8,133,545 of record JAYESD010000003.1, read on the forward strand.
GCTTCAACGTCGCCTATCGTCGGTGTAGAAATGTCGACGGCAGTAGGGGTGGGCATTCGGTTAATTCGGTTAATTCGGTTCGGTTAATTCGGTTAATGGTCAATTCGGTTAATAGAAATCGATAACCGAATATGACCGAACAAAAACATTAACCGCACAATTCGGTTGCGGTTAATTCAGTTCGGTTAATCGGTTAACCGAATTAACCGCATATAGATTAAAACACAATTTAAACATAAAAATAAATAAAGAAAATTTGAAATTTTGAATAATAAAACAACATGAAATCAACTCAAACATAAAAAGACCAATATATAAGTTAATATACAAGCATACATCCATGTTTGATAAATTATAAACCAAGAGAAATAAAAATAGACATGAACAAATCACATAAAATTTGGTTAATTCGGTTAATTCGGTTAATCGGATCAAAAACCGAATTATTAACCGAAAACCGAATAGCGAAAAAATCATAACCGAACCGATAACCGAAAACCGAATTAACCGAAAATTTCGGTTAATTCGGTGCGGTTAATTTCGGTTAACGGTTATGCGGTTAACCGCGCCCACCCCTAGACGGCAGGCCCCCAGGGCGGTGTCGGAGCTGGATGCTCCGACGTCGCCCATCATCAACGAGAAGAACGGCGACGGCGGGCCCCCTGGATGGTGTCGGAGCTAGATGCTCTGGCGGCGCCCACCATCAGCGCTGAGAAACGTCGACAGCGAGCCCCCTGGGAGGTCTCAGAGCTGGATGCTCCGGTGGCAAACACCATCAATGCTAACAAACATCGACGGCAGGCCCCCTGCAGGCCTGATGAACACCATACCTGGCGTGCCAAATGTCGAAGTGTTAATGTGACACTTCCCTAGATCTGCTAAGGAGCAGTCTGTGGTGGTTCTTATTCGGCGGGGCTTAGGCCTCAAACTAGTGTTCCAGCGGAAGAGTATGAGACACGGTGGTTTTTACATGGTTCGGGCCGCAAGGAGCGTAAAACCCTACTCCACGATGGATTGTATTGCTGGTGAGTGTGTATGCATGTGTGTGTGTATCGGGGATTCTGAGTCTGGTCCAACCAGAGGAATTGTCTAAGTCGATGGCTGCCCAGTCCTTTTATAGTCTAAGGCCGAACAGCTTACAAGTGGGGCCCGAGGCCTGACAGGTGGCTGCAGGGTGATATTATCCTGTACAAGATCTAAAGCTTCTTGTGTACGCTGCCTCTGACCGCGCCTTGAAGACTTGCCATCTTGCCGCGTCGGTCGCCAGTGGTAGGACGTAGTCATTGATGATAGTAGGGAACGTCTCATCCGTCTTGTCGTCGTAAGCTAACCACTTGGCGGTGTGGGGTAGGCCTGCGACACCTTCACTGCTATGTGATTGGGCATAGTGGTACCTGACAGGGGCGTGCGCTGCACCGTGCGCCTGGGGAAGGTGCGTGCCTTTAATGCACGAGCTGCACCGTGCGCCTGGGGAAGAATGTGTCGCCCTTTACTCTTTGGGGTCCATGGCCCATTGCAGTCCATGGGACACACTCCAACTCCGGAGCCCTCCTAGATGGGAGCAAGGGACAGGAGTAGGACACATGGCAGCTCTAGAACCCTCCTCGGCGGGGAGGACGGTTCCGGGGCTTCTTCTTGTATGCAAGGGTACAAAGTCTTGAGGGTACCTATCTGTACCCTGTGTACCGGGTACCCCATGATACTACAAGAAGTGCATGGGAGTTCCACCTATCAAAGTTGAAGACCTCCATAGGCCCCACGTGTCAAACAGCACTGGACCCACCTCCTACATAGGGGAGCTCCGACACCACCACGTGTAACACAAGACCGGAGCTCCACCCTTTATGGTGACCCCGGAACTAGCCCCCAATAGGATGAAACTTCGATGCCTCCACGTGTATAGCAGCTTCGAACCTACCTTCCCGCAAGGGAAAGCTCCAGAGCTGCCACGTGTCAAGCCTCCAGACCTACGCCACCAACAGGAATACAAACGGATCTCCAACAACACAAGTATTGAAAGGGTTCTTATTGCTACAATTACAAGACCTGATTATGCTCCATTAATGCACTATTAATGGCACACGATCAGAAGACCCTTAATGCTGGTAACGCCACCATTAAGGGATGTTATCACGTTATTAGTGTGCTTAAACATACTTAATCGTGTATTAGGCAAGAATAACCGTCGAGGCCACATGTCGGGCAAGGCAACCCATGTAACAGCCACTCCTTGGTCTATAAAAGGGATGCGCTGCTTGATACAAAACAGGCAAGTTCATACGCACGCCAGCACTACTAAAATCCTCAATACAACAACACACACCCCATGGAGTAGGGTATTACGCTCAGGCGGCCCGAACCACATAAATCCTCCGTGTCATCATCTTGTCTAAGATCTCTGCGCGCCCAAACCAATACAAGAACCTCCGCGTGCTACATTTTAGTAGTACTGCGGGAAGTGTCGTTCATACGCTTCGACATTTGGCGCGCCAGGAAGGGGGTAGCGCCTAAGATCACAAGTTGGTGAACTCTACCGCAAGATCATCCAACGACAACAATGTTGTGCAACTTGTTGGAGGGAATCCTTCCAACATGCATCAACCAGTGGGCGTCGTTGTCCCAGCAGGCATCGCACCACCACCACCACCACCATCTGCTCTGGAGAACAATGCTGGAAAACAGGATGGGTACTTGTGTCGGTCACAGCATCGGCAAACAACAACCCTGAGAACGCACTAATTGCTGCGCGAACTCTGTTGGAGTCCCACCAGCACCCGGAGCACCTCAGAGTGTGATGGAGCAGTGGCGCGCTGATGTGCAGCATCTGGTTGGGGCCGCAGCCGATGCAATCAGCAACCAAGGTCCTCCCCCTTCGAGGTAGGCACCAGCTCAACGTAGGACCTTGTCTGGAAGACATGGTCCTCATGTGTCACATCATCGAATGCGTGTTGTATCTCAACAGGTGACGTCACTGCCTTCTGGGGCGCCTCGCACCCATACCATGTCGAGACTTTCGACACATGATTTGCGGTAAGATCTTGACCGCCGCTACCGACAGCAGGATGATCACATCCATATTGAGCGTGCTCGCGAAAGGCGAGAGGCTCGGGACAACCCTGCTCCAGTGGGAGTAGGAGGAGGTTGTTCTGCCTTGGCTATGCACCTACGCATGGTTCGCTGGCCATAAAAGTTTTGGCCTCATCTGCCGGAGAAATTCGACGGGACTATTAACCCTACCGAATTCCTTCAAATCTATTCCACTGCTATACTTGCAGAGGGGGGCAATGAGGCTGTGATGGCTAACTACTTCTGTGTGGCTTTAACTGGGACCGTCAGGTCCTGGTTCATGAGTCTTCTGCCCGACTCCATCGACAGTTGGGTGGAGCTATGTCAACAGTTTACTGCCAACTTCGTAAGTTCTTATACCCGACAAGGCACTAAACTGGACATGTTTGCTGTGAAGCAAACAACAGGGGAATCGCTGCAATCCTTTATTTAACGGTTTTCTCAGGTATGCAATACCATCCCCTCTATCTCGAACGCTTATGTTATTGTCGCATTCAGACAGGGCGTCCGAGACAAGAAAATGCTGGAGAAATTGGCGACAAAAGAAGTAACCAGTGTCACGGAGTTGTTCAGCCTGGCTGACAAGTGTGCCCGGGCCACAGAGGGCCGAGAAATGCACTCAAAACCAGCTTCGGGGGCTAACAAAAAGCCTTCCAAAGCTGAAGCCACAACCTCTGGCAGTGGCAAAAAGAAGAAGAAGTCCAACGGCAAGTAGAAGCCGTCGGCAGGCGCACCTACTGCTGCGGCTGTTGCAGCTTCGGGTGTCCGGGGGCAACATTCCAAAAAATGACCTCGACCTTCGTCAGAAGATTGCGGTAGTTCCAAGATGTGGTGTCCAATCCACAAGATGGACAAGCACAGTCTGGAGGACTGCCGAGAGGTCCAAAATCTTGTCGAGCGCTACAACAAGCGTCGAGAAGAAGCTCCTTTCCGTTAGCGGAAAGGAAAGCAAAAAGTCGATGAATCTTCGGCTGAGACGGAGCTAGGCTTCTAGGACCCCAAGAAGGTTCTAAAGGTTGTGTACAACACAGTCGATGATGACTATGACGTCTCTGACAATGAGCATTGGAAGACCCTTAACACCATCTACGGAAGGTTCTGGGACATCACCTCTCGCCGCATCCTCAAGACAATGCGGTAGAAAATGGCTGTTGTAGCTCCTGCTATCAGGGTGAAACCACATCGGAAGTGGATGGATACACCCATCACTTTTGATGCATCAAACTGCCCCAGGAACATGGTCGGAATTGGCCAACTTCCGCTGATGGTATCTCCGACCATCAACAATGTTCAGCTCTACTATGTTCTGGTAGACGGAGGCACAACGCTCAATATCTTGAGCTTTGAAGCCTTTATGAATATCTAGCTACAACTCTTGGACCTTCGCCCCTCGAGACCTTTCTCTGGGGTAGGTCCAGGGGACATCGGCCCCCTCGGATCCATCACTCTCCCGGTGACCTTCGGGACACAGGAGAAATACAGGACTAAGAAGCTGGTTTTCGATGTCACACACATCAGTCTGCCCTTCCTCCGGGCCGTTGAGACCGCACTGCAGGAGTCACTGCACTAGAGGAACTCCATGCGCTTGCCACGGAGCAAGAAGGAACCTCTGGCAAAGAGCTCATTGCTCAACCCCCAAGCACTCGTCATCAGGGCTCAACCTCTGCACCACGTGTGCAACCAAGCGACGATACCAACGTTCCCGTCAAAGTCGCCCAAATCGGTTTTGATGCTGCTCAGGCCACCTGTATATCGGGAGGTCTGAACAACAAATAGGAACTCGCGCTCATCACTTTCTTACGGGCGAATGTTGACGTGTATGCCTGACAACTGTCAAAAATGCCTGGGATCCCTAGGGAGGTGACTGAGCACAATCTGAAGATTTATCCTGATGCACGGCATGTACACCAGAAGCCTCGGAAACAATCAATCGAGCAGCAGGACTTCATCCGACAGGAGATCAAGAAGTTGCTCAAAGCTGGTTTTATCCAAGAGGTTTTCATCCAAAATGGCTGGCAAACCCAGTCGTTGTACCCAAGGCCGGCGGGAAGCTTTGGATGTGTATCGACTACACCACCTTAAATAAGGCATGTCCAAAAGATCCATTTCCACTACCTAGGATATATTAGATAGTGGACTCCACCTCCGAGTGCGATCTATTGTGTTTCTTAGATGCATATTCTGGATATCATCAGATCCAAATGTCTAAGGAAGATGAAGAGCATACTGTCTTCATAATAGTAGATGGATTATATTGTTATACTGTCGTGCCCTTTGGTCTCTAAAATGTTGCTTCAACTTTTGTGCGAGCTATGTACAAAACATTTGGAGAGCTAATTAGAGACTTATTGGTGGTGTAAGTCGATGACATCGTTGTGAAGATCAAGAACAAGGAGTAACTCCTTGACAATTTACAAGCCGTCTTTGACAAGCTGTGCATCATGCGCACCAAGCTAAACCCGGACAAGTGTGTCTTCAGGGTTAGCTTCGGGAAACTCCTTAGTTTCTTGGTGACTCACCGAGGAATTGAAGAAAACCCGGCAAAGATCAAGGCTATAGAAGACATGCGGTCTCTAACCCGCATCAAAGACATCCAGAAGCTAACTAGATGTCTAGCTGCGCTCAGCCGGTTCATTTCAAGGCTGACAGAGCGAGCACTTCCCTTCTTCAAGCTATTGAGGAAGACTGGACCATTTAATTGGTCTGAAGAAGCAGAAAAGGCATTTCAAGAGCTGAAGTAGCTACTCACCATCCTGCCAATCTTGGTAGCTTCGAACCCTGGTGTGCCTTTACTGCTTTACATTTCTGCAACTACGGAAGTTGTAAGCATGGTCCTCGTAGTGGAAATACCGCAGCCACATCAAGATCAGGAGCCTAGACCCCTCGAGGAGGGTCCGGAGCTACCTGAAGGCGAGTTTGGGTCCCAGGCTCTAGACACGGAACCTCAAGGCGGAATGACAGGGTATATACCTCTCTCACCAGAGGGGGTTCACCTGGCTGACCAAGGCGATTTGGACCCTTCCAGTAAGGTCCGGGTCGAACAAGAAGAAATTACGGACCACTCTGGGGAGGTCCAGGAAGCTCAACAAGAAGGTATGTACCCCTCGGGGAGAGTCCGGGTCGATGGAGAGGAAGCTTCGAGCCCTTTTGGGAGGGTTCGGACCGTCCAACGTCCAGTGTACTTCATTCGTGAAGTACTCCACGATGCCAAGACCAGATACATAGAGGTGCATAAGTTGCTTTATGCAATTCTTATTGTCTCAAGGAAGCTTCGTCACTACTCCCAAGCCCACAAGATATGAGTGGTAACTTCTTATCCACTACGTGCTATATTGCATAACCCTAATTCAACTGGGAACATCGCAAAGTAGACAGCGGATTTGGCTGAGTTCGATCTTGAATTCGTGCAACGGCAAGCAATCAAGAGTCAGGCTTTGGCTGACTTCGTGGCGGAGTGGACTCCATCTCCATCTAATCCTGGGGGCCTCAGTGAGCATATGCCAGAACCCAAGGTCCCGGTCTTCATCGAACCTCACTAGACACTCTACTTCGACGGTTCCATGCAGAAGCAGGGGGCCGAAGCTGGCATCCTTCTCCTAGCTCCGACCGAAGAGAAGGTCAAATACATGGTTCACCTTGATTTCAAGGCAACCAACAACATGGTGGAGTATGAAGCTCTCATCTACGGGCTCAAGGTGGCACTATCCTACGGTGTCAAATAGCTGTTGGTGAAGGGTGACTCACAGCTCATCATAAAACAAGTCAAAGGTGAATGCTGCTGCAACAACCCACAACTAGTCGCCTATCTCCTTGAAGTCCAGAGGCTTCAGAAAGACTTCGAAGTCCTGGATCTCCATCATGTTCAGCGTCTCCATAATGCTGAAGCCGACAAAATCTCGACGAAGGCTTTCACCAGAGCTCCGACTCCCGATGGAATCTTCGTCCGGAGGTTGTCAGGACCAACAGCTCAGTCTGCCGAACTGAGCGAAGGGGGCCAGATCAACACCTCGAAGTTGGGGGTCCCGGTGGCCCTGTTACCATGGCGTCCACCAAGAGTCGTAGGTGCTGTCAGATGCTCCGAGCAACCCAACACGCAAGATTCAGAAGCTCAAGTTAGCTCTGATGCATGGATCTTGGAGATCTGGAGCTACTTGAAAGACAACATCCTTTCTGAAGATGGTGTATTCGCTGACCGGATCGTCGGATGTGAATGTGAACTAGAGGGGGGTGAATAGGCCTTTTTGAAATTTGGTCAGAACCTGCAACACTTAACAAACTGATCAAATCCTGAGATATCAGACTAGTCCGGTAGGTTGCGGACTAGTCTGGTGCGTGTGGACTAAATTGATCAAGTTCGATCAATGATCTCAATACAAGCACAGTACGCAACGGAATATAGTATGTAACTTGCAAGTACTGAGTCAGCGCGACCAAGTATAATGCAAACCAATTCTTGTTTCAAAGTTTTAATGTAGGTTATGCAAGATTGAAAAAACCCTAGAATACAATATGAAAATTAAGAACAAGTTTGACACAAGATTTTATCCCATGGTTTGGTTCCCAAAGAGGCAACCTACATCCACGTTGAGGAGCCCACGAAAGGACCGGGTCTTTGCTGACCCTAACCTTGTCGAATCGCCACGAAGGCCAATTCTTCTTCCACTACCACAAAGGGGCAAATCACTAAGTTCAAGGGGCCTTCTCACAAGTTGAGGACTCCCCAATATTACAATTCAAACACCACCAAGAACACACTCATAAGATCGACAATAAAACAATAGGAGTGTGTTAGAGATCAAACCCAAGAGCTCAAACGTGTGGAATCGTATCTCTCCTTTGATCCAAAGTGAATCCTCAAGGGATTGATCTTTCTTGCGTTGGATTGCATGGAGAGATGTGTTTTCTAGGCAGGGTGTGACGGCGCAGAGGGTCGAGAGAGTTGATAGTTGGGCCATGCACATCTATTTATATTAGGGTTTTCAAAAGTTACCGTTAGGGTTTCGAGGGTTTGGACTAGTCCGTGGTGGAGTCCGGACTGGTTCGGTGTGCGGCGTGCAGGAAACCCTAAGTGTCCAGAAATATCGGACTTGTCCGGCTAGGAGCGGACTTGTCTGATTTTAGTCAGAAAGGTTTTCGGACTTGTCCGTGCTGATATCGGACTTGTCCGATGTGGTGATGCCCTTAGTGAATATAGGACAAGTCCGCACTTGGAGGACTTGTCCGGTTTTAGTCAGAGACATTATCGGACTAGTCCGAACTTTTTTGGACTAGTCTGGTGCGGACAAGTCCGCATTGGCTGGACTTGTCTGAACCTATCCAGAGAGGATATCGGACTAGTCCGGTGTATATCAGACTAGTCCGTTTTTCCTGTGAAATGTGAAGTGTGTGAGGATTTTTATGCTTGAGCTCTTTGGATGTGATACGCCACCACACTCCCTACACAATGATGTGTTCTATTTACTTCTTGAGCTCTTTTCCGAATGTATCTTCATTCTCCTTTCTTTTTGGAGCTTTCTTCACTTTTTCATTAAAATCGGCGCTTTCTTCATTCTTTCATTAAAACATGCGCTCACCTGAATAATGTGGTTAGGATATCATTTGTTTGTCATCAACCAAAACCCACAAGAGATGCCTAGATGCACTTTCAATCTCCCCCTTTTTGGTGATTGATGCCAACTTATTGAGATTTCACAAAATATGATAAAAATGCAGAATTTTCATAAAGTGTGCACATATGAGATTGAAACTTATTTAGCAATGACAACATAAGACATATGTGAACTCTTTATGGTGGGATGCAAAACTGAATGAGTGAGAGCAGTAGTCATGATGACAGTGAAATAATTGACATCAATATATCAACAACAAGCATATATGTCAATTACAGAGCAAAATCACAGATTTCATGAATATGAGCATAAATCATTCATAGCATTTCATCACATGATTAAAAGTACCAAAAGAGCATAATATGAAGTCTTACAACCCAAAAGAGATAAAAGATGCATAAGTGAAGCTCTCATCTCTCAACCTATAGATGAGACCTAGTAACTCCCCCTCAATCTCTCCCCCTTTGGCATCAAGACACCAAAAAGAAGGAGAGGGGGGAATTAAGAACTTCAGTCCTCGTTGTCGGTCCTCTCATCATCTTTGTCTTCATTCTCGGGCTCGGGAGGAGGAGGATGAGTGGATCCACTCGAGTCCCCAATGCCAAAATAAGCAAGCTCGGAGGGAGTCAAAGGACCAAGCTTAGTGAAATATGAGGTTGAATCATCAGAAATGACCGGAGATCCAATGGGCTCGATCTCCAGCTTTTGGCAAATGTATTTGACATTCTCTTTGACATACCGCATGTCCGCCTTTCTCGCCTTGTTCAGCTTGTGCGTGTTCACTTTGGCCTTGTTGCAAGAGGAAAAAATAGCTGCCAAGTACTTCAAGATGTCACTAGGGGACCCTTTCTGGGGAGGGGCCCTAGTGGTGGGATCAGCCCTTGCATCACCTCTAGCTCTCCTTGGTGCCTCTTCACTAGACACCATAGAAGGAGCAGCTTGAACTGTGGCTTGAGGAGGCTTTTGGGGCCTCAGAGGGGTGTGCTCCATGTCCTTCACAAATTCGATCCCTGTGACCTTCTCAATCATGAACATCAAGTAAGGTGCGTAGCCACAGGACCTGTTAGGAGTGCAGAAGATGTTCACCATGTCATTCCATATGTAATCAAAGACATCAAACTTCCTGTCTTTGCTAATCACTTTCATCAGTGTCCTGAGATAGCCTTGGACACTTCCTGCATCCCCATCCTTCGGGGCAATAGTCTTCCTCAGAACCCTGTTGAGGACCACAAAGAATGGCTTCATATTCCTGGTGGAAGGAGGGTTGAAAGTTGATCGGGTGTCATAGAGGAACTTCATTTTATCCTTCTCAAGGACCCCAATGTTGTGAATGACCAGGTTGTCGTTGCTTGAGCTATCAAGATGTAGCAACCTTGCAAATTCTTCATAGGTGATGGTGTACTTGGATCCATGAGTCATCGAGGTCACCCTTTCTTCCTCATCACTGGCAAATAAACAAGTAACATAAAATTGGGCAATGACTTCATCATTCCAGTTGTTCCTGAAGGCAGAAAGATCCTTCAATCCATGCCTCTCAACTTATTGAACCACTTCATCAAAGGCTGAGCAGCTCTTCTTTTCAAAGTGCGCCCAATCAATCCATTGGTTGCGCACAACTGGGGTCTTCATAGTGAGGTAGACTGAACTGTAGAAGTCTGCATGAAAGTTGCTCCAAAACCTAGGACCAGCAACTTTCTTGGAATGGTTGTAGCAATCAATGAATCTGAGTTTGGAAGCAGTGTCGCTTCCCTTGCCGTTGAACTTCTCCTCAGAGGGATCTCTGTTTCCCTGCCTCGGAGCATGCAACTTGAGTGGGCCGATCGGGCTCGTGGCAATCCCTTTGCCCTTGCCCTTCACTTGGCGAAGAGTTGTTGAGCTGGAGCCGACTGCGTCCTTAGCCTTGGACACAGGCTTCTTAGCAAGGACCTTGCATCGAGCCTGAGGTGGTGAGGGTGCCCGCTAGGATGGGTGCTCTTGGCGCTTCTTGCCTTGGCTCGTCGAGGACCGAAGCAAGGCTTCTTGGTCCATCTTAGCCTCGAAATCGGAGATTTCATCATTGGTGCTCGACATTGTCCTGATAATGGGTTACACAAGGTATGAATGAGAATTTATGGCAACGAATTGCATTGAGGAATGAGTAATCAGGGTTGAGTTCAGAAAAAATTGGACTAGTCCGACGTACAGGTACGGACTAGTCTGGGTGACCAGACTTGTCCGTACATGGATCGGACTAGTCTGGTGTTCATTACCCTAAACCCTAACTAGATGGCCAATGGTGTTACTCAATGCAATAATGGCTCAACATCAATCTAATACATCAAGGAATCATGTATTTGGTGGAAGGAACTAAGCTATTTGATCAACATGGAAGGAAATCACGATTTCTAGGGTTTGGGAGGAAAATTTAACGAAATTGCTTGATTCTTGGGGATGAAGGGGTTGAAGGTGCGGACAAGTCTGTGGTCTTCAATCCCTATGCAAAGGAGGTCGTTTTCCACCCAAACTTGGAGAGTTTTGATGGAGGAATCGCCAAATCGCCGTGGTGAGCTCGAGCGAGGAGAGAGAGAGCTTGAGGCAAGTGTGAGGATGAAGAAGATTAGGGTTTGACAGTGGCTAGGTTTATGGAGTCAAAAAAATCGTACTTGTCCAAAAATAATCAGACTATTCTGAAATCTTCCAGGGCCTAAATCGGACTAGTCCATGGTCGGTCAGACTAGTCCCAACTACTAGACACTCTGCGGACTAGTCTGCAGGGGCGGACTAGTCTGGGTAACCACGGACTAGTCTGTGGTCACCAGAATAGAAATGTTTAGTCCATTCGTATATATACAAAGGTACATATTAAGAAAATAGGGGGCAAAGCGAATCAAATAATCTTGATGAATATGATCAGTAAGCATACAATAATCAAGCAATGACCATAATTCATCAAGATCAAGTAGTTGACATAGTTTTTGGAGAAAATTGAGAAAGATGATTTTCGCAACTCAAACAATATATTTTTAAGAGTTCATACAGGTATGCAAGTTTTCAAGCCACATTCCGAGCATCAAGGATATTGAGTTCATTTCAGAGCTCGCAAAAACGTTTTTCATCTAGTGGCTTGGTAAATATATCGGCTAGTTGCTTTTCGGTGTTGACATGGGAAATGGCTATGTCTCCTTTCATTGAATGGTCTCTCAAAAAGTGATGTCGGATGTCTATGTGTTTGGTTCTAGAGTGTTCAACTGGATTATGAGCAATTTTGATGGCACTCTTATTATCACAAAGGAGTGGAATACTGCTCATATTGTAACCGTAATCCCTTAGAGTGTGTCGCATCCAAAGGAGTTGTTCACAACAACTCCCGGCTGCAACATACTCTGCTTTGACCGTGGATAAGGCAATGGAATTTTGTTTCTTGGAGGACCAAGAAACTAGGGATCTACCTAGGAATTGGCAGGTGTCGGAGGTACTTTTTCTATCTACTTTGCATCCGGCATAATCTGCATCGGGGTATCCAATGAGATTGAACTTGGAACCTTTGGGGTACCAAAGGCCTAGGTTGGGTTTATGAACCAAATATCTCAAGATCCTTTTAACGGTTGTCAAATGACACTCCTTAGGATTGGCTTGAAATCTCGCACACAAACATACACTCAATATAATATCAGGCCTAGATGCACATAGGTCGAGTAAGGATCCAATCATGGAGTGATATACCTTTTGATCCACGCTTGGTCCATCTTCATTGAGATCCAAGTGTCCATTAGTTGCCATGGGAGTCTTGATAGGCTTTGCCTTGTCCATCCCAAACTTCTTGAGTATGTCTCAAGTGTACTTGGTTTGGCTTATGAATGTCCCTTCCTTTTGTTGTCTCACTTCGAATCCCAGGAAGTACTTCAGTTCTCCCATCATAGACATCTCAAACCTATCTGTCATAATCTTACTAAATTCTTCACAAAAGGATTTGTTAGTTGAACCGAAGATAATGTCATCAACACAGATTTGACAGATAAAATGATCATTGTCAAAGTGTTTTGAAAATAATGTATAATCTTCTTTTCCAATCTTGAAACCATTTTCAATTAAGAAATCTCTAAGACACTCATACCAAGCTCTAGGAGCTTGTTTGAGGCCGTAGAGAGCCTTACGCAGTTTAAAGACGTGGTCGGGGAACTCTTTGTCTTCAAATCCGGGAGGTTGCTCCACATACACCTCCTCCTTGAATGGACCGTTGACGAAGGCGCTTTTCACATCCATTTGGTAGAGATTGAAATCATGGTGAGTAGCATATGCAAGCAATATTCTAATTGATTCAAGTCTAGCTATGGGAGCAAAGGTTTCATCAAAATCCAAACCTTCGACTTGTGAATACCCTTTGGCTACAAGTCGTGCTTTGTTCCTTGTCACCACCCCGTGTTTGTCTTGTTTGTTGCGGAAGACCCATTTGGTGCCGACGACGTTCACGTTAGGTCTTTCGACGAGTTCTCACACCTCGTTCCATTTGAAGTTGTTCAGTTCTTCTTGCATCGCCACCACCCAGTCCGGATCTCTCAATGCATCCTCAATTCTGCGTGGTTCCAAAAAGGACACAAACGAGTAATGCTCACAAAAGTTAGCTATGCGAGATCTAGTTGTTACTCCCTTTTGGATGTCACTGATGATGTTGTCGATTGGGTGATCTCTTTGGAAGCATTGGTGTAGCAGTCTTGTATCTTCATGATCTTCTTCTTCTCCCCCTAGATGGTTGCCCTCATTTACTTGTTGATCATCTTCGTTTTCTTGAGGTTGATCTTGTGCGGAAGCTTCCCCTTGATCATTGGCCTCCACTTGCGGTTCATCTTCCTCATGCACATGTAGAGGTGGCTCTTGTGGTAGAACTTCGCCCAACGCCATTCTTCTCAATGCTTGACAAGGAGCTTCTTCTCTATCTAGCACACATGGATCAACTTGCTCCTTTTGGGAGCCGTTAGTTTCATTGAACACTACATCACGTGCTACTTCAACAAGTCCGGAGGTCTTGTTGAAGACACGATAGGCGTAAGAGTTCGAATCATAACCAAGCAATAAACCTTCATTGGACTTCGAAGCGAACTTTGAAGTCTTCTTGTTCAAAATATAGCACTTAGAACCGAAAACTCGAAAATAAGAAATATTTGGCTTGTTACCAGTGAGTAGCTCATAGGATGTCTTCTTGAGTAGTTGATGAAGGTAGAGTCGGTTTATGGCGTGGCAAGCGGTGTTAACCGCTTCCGCCCAAAACCGATCCGAGGTCTTGTATTCATCGAGCATTGTTCTCGCTATCTCTATAAGGGTTCAGTTCTTCCTTTCGGCAACTCCGTTTTGTTGAGGAGAGTAAGGTGCTGAAAACTCATGCTTTATGCCTTCTTCATCTAGGTACTCCTCAACTTGAGTGTTCTTGAACTTCATGTCATTGTCGCTTTGTATGTTCTTGACCTTCAATGAGAACTCATTTTGGGCACGCTTGAGAAACTTCTTGAGGGTTCCTTAAGTTTCTATCTTATCATGCAAAAAGAAAACCCAAGTGAAGCGCGAAAAGTCATCAACAATTACTAAGCCATATTTGTTACCGTCGATGCTTATGTACGCAATTGGACCAAAGATGTCCATGTGAAGTAGCTCGAGCGGTCTTGTTGTAGTCATGACGTTCTTTGCAGGGTGAGGTGCTCCAACTTGCTTCCCGGCTTGGCACGCACTACAAGGTCTGTCTTTCTCAAAAACAACATCCTTCAAACCTCGGATATGATCGCCCTTGAGGAGTTTTTGAAGATTCCTCATACCAACATGCGCTAGCCGTCTATGCCACAGCCAACCCATGTTGGTCTTCGTAATCAAGCATGTGTCAAGTTTGGCTTTATCTTTGTTGAAGTCAACAAGGTAAAGCTTTCCCTTTAACATGCCCTTTAATGCAATGGAACCATCACCACTTCTAGAGACGGTCACACCCTCATTAGTAAACAAGCAATTATAATCTTTGTCACATAATTGAGATATGGATAGCAGGTTATAATCTAAGGAATCGACATGTAACACATGGGAAAGAGTATGTTGAGATGATATAGCAATTTTACCGGTACCGAGCACCTTTCCTTGACTATTGTCTCCAAAATAGATGCCCTCTTTTGGATCCTCATTTTCTTCATACTCAACGAACATCCTTCTTTCTCCGGTCATATGGTTGGTGCAACCACTGTCTAGCACCCATTTCGATCCACAGGAGGAATAGGCCTATAAAAACAAATCATGCCTTGGTTTTAGGTACCCAAGCTTGCTTGGGTCCTTTGAGGTTAGTTACAAGAGATTTGGGCACCCACACATGAGACTTTGTGTTCCCATGGCGTGGCCCAACATAATGAGCATAAACTTTACCAAAATTACTTCTCATTAGAACATAGGATGCATCAAAAGTCCTGAATAATAGTTGCAGTTGTTTATGATCAGAACCAGTCCGGGAAACCGGACTTGTTCAGAGGATCGGACTTGTCCGAGTAAGGGTCGGACTAGTCCGGTTGTTGTATGTGTTGACTATCTTGGACTTATTAGCATTTTTGGTCTTTCTAGCTTGAGAGGAGTTTCCCCTCACAAAGGCAATGCTCTCCTTGGTATTTTTATGGCTTCTAGCATATTGCTTTTCACCATAAGAATAACCAATGCCATATTTGACATTAGGAGGTCTTGTGACCAAGTATGCACTACGTGCATATTTGATCTTCTTGTCAAATATGCCACTTTGGGAAGGATGCTTGTACTTGGTAGAGGTTGACTTTTCCTTCAAGCTAGTATCAATTTTAGCACATGAACAAGTAATAGTAGCTTCAGTTTTAAGTGGTTGAGAAGGTAAGCTTGAAGAGGATGAGGGGTCACTTTGTTTGAGTGACTCAACTTGTACCTCAAGGATTTTGTTAACCTTGGATAGGTTAGCAAGTTCATCCTTGATGGTGGTGTTTGAGTTGCTTAACTTCAAGCAAGCTTCCTTGCTTGAGGTTAGCTCAAGTTCTAGTGACTTGCCTCACTCCTTTTCAAGTTCAAGAAGTTTGTCAAGTTCAACATATTCCTCCTTTTGGGAGATAATCATATCTTTTTGACGGTTGATTAACTTCTCCTTCTCAATAAGCTGATCAAGTAGAAATTTCATTTTTGCTGCTGTTTTCTTATCTAAGCCAACGAGCATGTCTTGATTATCACTAGTAACTTCACTATCACTAGAATAGGAATGCAAGGAAGAGGATTTGATTGTTACCTTTCATTTACCTTCCTTTGCCATGAGGCAAGTGTTGTTGCCCTTCCATGTACCTAGAGTTGGGAAGAGGGTGGACTTCTTGGATGTCTTCTCGATGGCTATGCTAGCCATCTCTTCTTCCTCTTCGGATGAGGACTCATAATTTGAGTCCCATTCCTTTCCTAGATGCGCTTGTCCAGCTTGCTTCTTTTTCTTGAAGAATTTCTTGGGATGGGGCTTTGTTTCCTTGGTCTTCTTCTTATTTTCTTCATACGGGCAATCAACTATAAAGTGGTCATATTCACCACAATTATAGCACACCCGCCTCATCTTTAGTCTTGGCTTCTCTTTGTATTTTCCTTCATTTTCCCCCTTGTCTTTTCTTCATCATTTTCTTGAATCTCTTCATAAAGAGGATCATGTCCTCTTTGTCAATGTCACTGCTCTCGTCATCGTTGTCTTCTTCTTGTTGAGCTTCTCGAGCTTCTTTAGACAAGGGCTTGCAAGTGGACTTCAAAGCGACCCCTTTCTTCTTTGTCGAGGTGAGGTCGGCAATGTCCTTGACATGCTTTTCCTGCTTTTCCATCATCTCAAAATTGATGATTTTCCCAAGCAGCTCATCCAGGGTCATTTTCTTGTACCGGGGCTTTCTCTAATCATCGAGCACAATGTGACGTTGCGAGGCATAAAGGCTCTAAGGATGAGCTTTACCACCTCGTGATCGTTCCACTTCTTGCTTCCATATGCTCGAACCTTGTTGATGAGCATCTTTAACCGGTTGTACATGTTTAGCGGCAACTCATCTTCTTCAATGGCGAATCTCCCCAATTTGCCTTCGATCATTTTGATCTTCGCCTCTCGCACATGACAATCGCCTTCATGTGCAGTTTGCAACGTGTCTCATATTTCCTTTGCAATCTTGAGTCCATCCACCTTGGTGAACTCGTCCTGACTTAGTGATGAGGTGATGACTGCTGCAGCTTGGGCATTTCGATGGATTGCTTGCTCTTGGCTAGGCGTGAGCTCCTCATCATCGTCGGGGATATCTATTCCTGTAACCACAATGTGCCACAAGCTTGGGTTGAGTGAGATCAAGTGCATTTTTCATGTTTTGCCTCCACATTGAGTAGTCATTGCCATCAAAGTGTGGGGCTTTTCAAGGGGAATAGATAGGTAATGATTATTGTTAGAATTTAAGTGATCATAATTAAAAGGATATCGGGAGTAGTCGGTGTGACTGCCGCCTTCTTCTTCTTCTCATCCTCAACCTTCACTTTCCCTTTCGAGAGTGCTTTCTTCCAGAGGAGCGCCTTGAGTTCAAGCATCTCATCATCGTCATCCTCAAAGTCCTGGATGGCATCGAGGAGCTTCTCCAATTTTTGAGCTTTTTCGTCTTCAACCTTCTCTTCGTTAAGACATTTGTGTACATCCTTCATGTCTGACATGTTCTCTTCGAGTGATTAGTCTCTTGCGAAGAGTTCGGCTCTAATACCAATTGAATGTGTCCTAGAGGGGGGGTGAATAGGCCTTTTTGAAATTTGGTTGGAACCTGCAACACTTAACAAACTGATCAAATCCCGAGATATCGGACTAGTTCGGTAGGGTGCGGACTAGTCCGGTGCGTGTGGAGTAAATTCATCAAGTTCGATCAATGATCTCAATACAAGCACAGTACGCAGCGGAATATAGTATGTAACTTGCAAGTATTGAGTCAACACAACCAAGTATAATGCAAACCAATCCTTGTTTCAAAGTTTTAACGTAGGTTATACAAGATTGACAAAACCCTAGAATACAATATGAAAATTTCGAACAAGTTTGACACAAGATTGTATCCCGTGGTTCGGTTCCCACAGAGGTAACCTACATCCACGTTGAGGAGCCCACGAAAGGACCGGGTCTTTGCTGACCCTAACCTCGTCGAATTGCTACGAAGGTCAATTCTTGTTGCACTATCACAAAGGGGCAAATCACCAAGTTCAAGGGGCCTTCTCACAATTTGAGGGCTCCACAAGATTACAATTCAAACACCACCAAATACACACTCGTAAGATTGACAATAAAACAACAGGAGTGTGTTAGAGATCAAACCCAAGAGCTCAAATGTGTGGAATCGTATCTCTCCTTTGATCCAAAGTGAATCCTCAAGGTATTGGTCTTTCTTGTGTTGGGTTGCGTGGAGAGATGTGTTTTCTAGGCTCTTGGAGGGTGTGACGGCGCAGGGGGTCGAGAGAGTTGATAGTTGGGCCGTGCACATCTATTTATATTAGGGTTTTCAAAAGTTATCGTTAGGGTTTCGAGGGTCCAGACTAGTCCGTGGTGGAGGCCGGACTAGTCCGGTGTGCGGCGTGCACGAAACTCTAAGTGTCCAGAAATATCGGACTTGTCCGGCTAGGAGCGGACTTGTCCGATTTTAGTCAGAAAGGTTTTCGGACTTGTCCGGTGTGGTGATGCCCTTAGTGAATATAGGACAAGTCCGCACTTGGAGGACTTGTCCGATTTTAGTCAGGGGCATTATCGGACTAGTCTGGACTTTTTCGGACTAGTCCGGTGCGGACAAGTCCGCATTGGCTGGACTTGTCCGAACCTGTCCAGAGAGGATATCGGACTAGTCCGGTGTATATCGAACTAGTCCGTTTTTTCTGTGAAATGTGAAGTGTGTGAGGATTTTTATGCTTGAGCTCTTGGGATGTGATGTGCCACCACACTCCCTACATAATGATGTGTTCTATTTAGTTCTTGAGCTCTTTTCCGAATGTATCCTCATTCTCCTTTCTTTTTGGATCTTTCTTCATTTTTTCATTAAAATCGGCGCTTTCTTAATTCTTTCATTAAAACCTGCGCTCACCTCAATAATGTAGTTAGGATCTCATTTGTTTGTCATCAACCAAAACCCACAAGGGATGCCTAGATGCACTTTCAAGATTGGTTAAAAGATACACGCTGGTAGAAGGGGATCACTACCGGCGCGGTGCCAACAGCATCCTAATGCGATGCATTGCAAGGGAAGAAGGTTGCGAGCTCCTCGCGGAAATCCAAGGAGGCTAGTGTGGGAACCATGCGTCTTCCCGCACGTTGGTCGGTAAAGCCTTTCGACACGGCTTCTACTGGCCAACAGCACTCCAAGACGCAGTAGAGTTGGTGAAAAATGTGAAGCATGCCAGTTCCATGCAAAACAAATTCACACACTGGCTCAATCACTACAAATAATACCTCCTACGTGGTCATTCACTGTGTGGGGTATGGACATATTGGAACCATTCCCAAAAGCTGTCGGAGGTTACAGGTTCCTGTATGTTGCCATCGACAAGTTCACCAAGTGGTCGGAAGCTACTACAGTTGTGACTATCAACAAGCAATCAGCAATCAAGTTCTTGAAGTCTGTAATATGCAGATTTGGAGTTATGAATAAAATCATAACTGACAATGGAACCCAATTTAAAAGTACTACATTCCAAGAATATTGTGAAGACCTCGGCATTCAAGTCATCTACGCATCAGTAGCTCACCCAACAAGCAATGGTCAAGTTGAGAGAGCAAATGCAGAAATTTTAAAAGGACTCATGACGTGCACATATGAGCACCTGAAAAGGCATGGAGCCAACTAGATCGAAGAGCTTCTGTCCGCACTATGGGCAAGTAGGACTACACCTAACCATTCAACTGGAGAGACATCCTTCTTCCTCGTGTACGGAGCTGAAACAATCCTTCCTCCAGAGATCACCATGGGGTCGCTCTGGATCCGGACCTTCGATGAAGCTGTGCAGGACCAGCTCCGGCGTGAAGACCTTTACCTCGTCGATGAGGGAAAGTGCCAAGTAGCTGTTTGGAATGCACGCTATCGTTAAGTGCTCCGGCGCTATCATCAAAGGCATGTGCGCAACCGACAGCTCGAGGAAGGCGATCTGGTGTTGCGGAAAATACTAACTTGCGAAGGGATGAATAAACTTTTCCCCAGCTGGGAAGGTCCCTTCCAAGTGATCAAAGTATCCCGTTCTGGATGCGTTCGCTTGGCAACTGAGGATGGGACCCCGCTTCCTAATCCTTGGAACATCGAGCACCTCCGTAAGTTTTATACTTAGAATCACGGAGGTGAGTCTGTAATTATACACAATGTATGTTATAGAGTCTATATACAGAATCGAGTAGGTCCTCCGGGAGAACATCCGGACCCCCCCCCCCCCCCCCCCCGAGAGGGTCCGAAAAGTTCAAGTAACACTTGATACAGTCATAGCACTAAAAGTGTAGCGCACTTAGCAAGGTCATGCACCCTAAGTGTATCCTTGTCTCCCAAGTAATCCAGACCTATAATGAAAGACATTATTGTGTGAAAACAGACTCCACGTGCATTTATTTTTGTACAAGGCTCAGTCTTTTGAATTATTATTTCTATCCTTCTTGTCTATAATGAAGTTGTGCAATTCTTTTTAAGTTTTAGTCCAAGTTATTTATATGTGTTCCAAGTTATATTGTTGGTCTCTTTGGATCTTAACATTGCTGCATAGTCTACTTGCCTGAACGCCAAGCCAACATAGGTCCGGAGTGTGCTACCGACTTAGCCTGGTCCTACACCCTAAGTACGCCACTCTACCTACATCCCGACAGGCCTGAGTAGGGTGAGTACTAAAAAAGCATGCGGATCTGGAGAGATCACATCAATATGCTTGTTACCATATAGAATTTCTTCGGATCTAAAACTCCAATAGGAATAATAAGTCGCAAACAATTTATAGACAAGAGGACGAGTTTTACTCTTTTTCTTGTCTTTAATGTACAGGAAAAACACAGCGATGGTGGACAATGTCGGAGCTATCAAGCTCTGATTACCTCCAAGGGGGCCCGCCGTCGATGTTTTCGAACGTTGAAAGTGGGCGCCACCAGAGCTAACAAGCTCCGGTAACTTCCATGAGGGTCGGACGTTGACATAAAGTATAATTCAAGTGAAGATGGCATAACCATCCAACGTTATCTACGATTTATGGTGGGTGTCGTCGGACCTACAAAGCTCTGACAACCCCAGGGGGCCTGCCATCGGCGTTCTACGCGTTGATAGTGGGTGTCTTCGGACCTATCAAGCTCTGACAACCCCAATGGGCCCGCCGTCGACGTTCTACGTGTTGATAGTGGGTGCCGCCGGACCTATCAAGCTCCAACAACACCAGGGGGGCCGTCGTCAACGTTCTACACATTGATAGTGGGTGCCATCGGACCTATCAAGATCCGACAACCTCAGGGGGCCCACCGTCGACGTTACAAAAGCACACTGGAGAAGTCGAAAATAAACTTCAGACCTAAAAGCTATAAGTTCAAAGTGTCCAAGTCATCAACACATCGTCAAATCCTTTTGGTAATTGTTTGCAATCAAATTGTGTACATCTACCAGGGGGCAAACAAGATAAAGGACAGTGTATTGAAGACAAGGACAACAAAATGCAATTCATTGTAGAAATAGTGGATTTCATTCATTCAAAGTATTGGATTACAAAATCAGGGTTACAGCGAAAGACAAAAGGAAAAGCTCCTAGATACTGGAGGATCTAAGTCCCGTGGAAAAACGAAGCAACCTTCTCAGCAGCCTCTTGGACACTAGCTTTGGCGGCATCCTCCTCTTCGGCAATGAGTCCTTCAAGGACTGGATCAAGAGAAAATTGAGAGTCTCGGCTTCCGTAACATGACAAGACATACTCGACGACGTTTTTGGCCAGAGATTTTCCCTCTGTCTCCAGCTGATCAGCGATGACATTACCCATTGTGTCGAGATTGCTGCCAGCAGAGCCAAGCGCCACCAGCGATTGGTCCAGCTCCTGTGTTGGGTCCTCCGGGCGTACTGGACTGAAGCCAAGAGGCACAAGGGCTCTGTCCGCACGTCCCAGAAAATCCCATACCATCCGGGATTCGGTTGCCCTTGAGCTCCGCAGCTCCTCCAGTGACCTCCGGGCGGCCGCTAGCTCCGAACTCTCCCAAGCGAGGCGCTCAACCGATTTGGCATGTTGCTGCATGTTCTCAGCTACTTGCTTTTCACGATCGGCTAGCTTTGTCTCCCGGAGGTGGATGCGATTCCGCCATTCCGTCAGGTCCTTCTCCCTACCCCTTACTTTCCCTTCTCTGGTGGCAACATCAGCTTCTCTTTTCGAGAGCTCCTGTCCCAGTTTCTAGTACTATTCCTCCTCCTCCTTACTCCACAAATCAAACATCTTAGAGCGATCTGGCAAATTTTGCTTAGACAGAGTCAGTTTCTGATCGAGCTCTTCTTCCCTTTTCAAAACATCCTCCTGTTGTTCCAAGAGCTTCTCTTCTTTTGCATCAAGGTCAGCTCGACGCTTCAGGAGGATCTCGTTTAATTCATTAAGGTTTTCGTGACGCTCGTCAGTAGAATCACTCCTTTCCTTGGCATGCTTGAGGATCTCCCGAGAATTAGTGTCGAGTGCCCTGATGGTGGCTTCATTCTCCTCCAGCAATTTGCCCCAGTATTCCATCCGGGTTGTTTCCCTCTTCACCCACACCTTCTGATCAGCAAGCCTTGTCTGTGCAAGATTGGTCTCAAAGTGGAGCCTGTTGTGCCAACACCTCAAGGTGTGGTGCTCCTCTTCAAGGGCCTTACTCTCGTGATCGAAGGCGAGCTGAACTTGTCGGAGGCTTGAGCAGGCATTGTCTATGGACAATGCCAAGGGAATAGGCTCCGGACTTGCCGGGGTCACCTCCGCTGGCTCCAAGGGGTCTTCAAGAACAAAAATAGAGTCCCATGCCACAAGCGTTGTTCCCTGAGTTTCTACGGCACTGGACCGCCCTCCGGGAGCTCTTCAGCAGCAACAAAGGAAGGACCCACTGGGGGAACTTCTACCTCCGGAGTTGAAGCCAAAGGTCCTGACACGGGAACTTCAATTACTGGCTCTACGGGTGAAGAGCATGCCTCCGCCTATTCATGGTGTTCTGCCTTGAGCATGGGCACCTCCGGAGCAGTTACTTCTGGGGTGGTCGTTGGAGCTTCACCCGAAGCCATATCCATCGTCGGCTCAGATGCCGGTACATCAGCTACCTCCGGCTCAACTGTCGAAGCTTCAACAACTTCCGGCTCAAGGGTCGGAACTTCAAGTACCACCGACTCGGTTGTTGGGGCATCAATGACTTCTGGTTCAAGGGCCGAAGGTTCTGGCACCACCGGTTCACCTACCGGCTCAGCAGCAACTTCTAGCACAGCGACAGGAGCCTCACTTACCTCCCGTCCCGTTGACGGAGCTTCCACCATCTCCGCATCCCGTGCTGGAGCTTCAATCACTGGTGACGCCGCTACAGGAGCGTCTTCATGCATGTCTCCCCTGTGGTCCGGCGCTACCACATGAGTCTTTGGAGATGACTTTGGATCTAGATCCATGACAGCCGGTGCCGGAGCTGCCGTGACCACAGCCACCACTTGAGGAGGCACGGGGGTTGAAGCTGGAGTTTCCGTACGAACCGTTTCGGCCGTTGCAACATAGGTCAGAGCTTTATGCCCCGTCTTTGATGCTCTGCAGTCAAAAAATTGGAAGATTCAAAACATGACAAAAATAAGAGTGGCCAATCAAGGTGAAAAAGCAAAGCTTACCTTGGGAAGCTACCACTCCAATCGACGCGGAACCTCTTCGCCGTAGGCTCAGAGCCAGAACTGCCATGGTTGGCACGGAGGGAGCTCCGAAATGTCGCCTGGAGCCTGTCGTCGTCGTTGGTGTTGCCCCAGCTGAGGTCTTCCTTGGTTGGGAAGGACTATCGGACCTAGAGCCCGTAGCTGGTGCCGGAATCAGAGTCGACTGTAAAGAACTGGTACCCCTTGAGGACGCTTGCACTGGAAGAGGTGTTGTTGCAAAAGGTCTCCCTCTTCGTTGAGAAGGGGCAGTTGTAGATGGAGAAGACTTGACGGAGCTCCTATCAGCGTGCCTCAGCTTTCCCTTCTGACTGGAAGATTCAGCAGGCTCCTTGCCCTTGCCAATGTCATCAACTTTTCATCTCGGCGTAGGGGTGACCACCTCCTCAGAAGCTCCAGGTATTACAACCCTGGAGACCCTACGCTTTTACACCTCATCGAGGTCATCTAACGCTGGCATCTTCCTCCAGAGCTCCCTGCTAATCTCTGGAATCATGTTTAGAGGCAGGAAAGCGATCGTCGGAGCTAAAGTATCATCGGCGATAGACCCGTGCTGAAATTTCTTGAGATGGAGCTTCAAAGCTTCGTCATCCAAGTTGGATTTCAAACCGATTTCAATCCGGTCGTCATCCATCACACTGTTGAAAGCCCAGGCGAGCTTCTCCCTCCTCCTCAGTGGAGCCCACCTGTTCACCAAGAAATTTCCGAAGACCATCTGGGGGTTCACTCCACCCTCCACACATTCTCGGATCCTGGTCAGGACAGAGTTAAATGCATCCTACAGCTTTGGAACTACATTCCAGGCATCAGTGTCAATGTTGGGGAGTCCTTGGGACAGCTCCAACCTGTCGTGCTCCTCCACTGCGATGACGATCCAATCCTTCTTCCAGTCGTCCCATTTGTCAGAGGGGAATGACTTCAAGTACTTGAAGGGACAGTTCTTGCGCTTCACAAAGTAGTAGAAGCCAAGCAACTCTGTCCCCTTGCCAGTGTTATGGGCCGTGAATAAGGTCCGGAACAATTCGACGCATGGAGGAACGCCCACCCACATCTCGCAGAAGTGGACGAAAGTCGCCACGAGCAGGAGAGAGTGCGGGCCGAGGTGATGCAGTTGGAGGCCGTAGAAGTCCAGCAGCATCAAGATGAAGCTCGAGAAAGGTGGGATCACTCCCACCATGGCATACGCTGAGAAATACACCATCTTCCCACGACGCTCCTTCTTGAATGGGAGCTTACCGGCACGGACCAAGTGGTTGAAAGAATTGCTGGACCATCCCATGAAGGTCCGAACCTTCATCAGAATGTCCTTGCTCTTGATGCGGCTCTTGGGAAGACCTAACTCTATCGTGGAAAAGTGGAGTGAAAGAGGAGAAATCTAGGCAAAGTTTGGGAGGCTCTAAGCGCGAGTTTGATTGAAAGCATAAAGAGTCCTCAAGCCGTGCGGGCTTTCCTTCTTAAGTAAGCCTCCACGACGCTTGGATGGAAACCGCGGCGAGAGCAAGTCCACATTACAAAGAACCTACCCCGTCAATAAAGAATGGGCCTAGGGCCACCCCGACAAAGAGGTCGAGTTTATTACCCCATGCGAACTATTGTCATGATGGGCGGCAGGAAACCCAAAGGCGGTAGTCTGACAAGGCGCGCGAAACCGATACGGTTTTCGTATTGGGAGATGGCGACTCTCAATTGCATGAGATCCGCACTCAAAGATATCATCTGTTGAATTCAAAACAAGCCATGCGGCGATGGTTTAATCTCGAACCATCGCCCCAACGATACATCAAAAGACCTTTGAAGCTACAGCACGGGAATCGAGGATGGCCCCACCTCCGGTAGAGCAACTTAACCCAAAGGGTTTTCTCCCAGAGGTGGGCCTGGGGGGCCACTGTCGGTACCTTGCATACCGGGTACCCCATGATAACGCAATAAGTGCAAAGGAGTTCCACCTGTCAAAGTTAAAGACCTCTATAGGCCCCACGTGTCAAACAACACTAGACTCACCTCCTACATAGGGGAGCTCCGACACTGCCACGTGTAGCATAAGACCAGAGCTCCACCCTTTACATAGGGTAGCTCCGCACCTGACATGTGTACAGTGACCCCGGACCTAGCCCCCACTAGGATGAAGCTCCGGTGCCTCCACGTGTATAGCAGCTTCGGACCTACCTTCTCGCAAGGGAAAGCTCTGGAGCTGCCATGTGTCAAGCCTCCGGACCTACGCCACCAACAGGAATACAAACGGATCTCCAACGACACAAGTATTTAAAGGGCTCTTATTGCTACAATTACAAGACCTGATTATGCTCCATTAATGCACTATTAATGGCACACAATCAGAAGACCCTTAATGCTGGTAATGCCACCATTAAGGGGCGTTATCACGTTATTAGGGTTCTTAAACATACTTAATTGTGTATTACGCAAAAATAACCATCGGGACCACATGTCGGGCCAGACAACCCATGTAGCAGTCACTTCTTGGTTTATAAAAGGGATGCGGTGCTCGATAAAAAACAGGCAAGTTCATACGCACGCCAACACTACTAAAATCCTCAATACAATAACACACACCCCGCGGAGTAGGGTATTACGCTCAGGCGGCTCGAACCACGTAAATCCTTCGTGTCATCATCTTGTCTAAGATCTCTGCGCGCCCAAATCGATACAAGAACCTCCGCGGGCTACATTTTAGTAGTACCGGGGGGAAGTGTCGTTCGTACGCTTCGACGATACCGACAGACACATTCTTTTAATATGAAATAATATTAAATGTATAATTAAATATATTTTGGGTAGGAAAAATCCATTAAATTATGTTTTGAGCATAACATAAATATGATAATAATATAATTATATAGAAGATATAGGAAAATTAGTTATAAATCCTTTTAGGCTGGAATAAAATTGTAGGATGCATATAAAATATATTTTGACCATGAAAATTTCATTAAAAATGTTTTTAGCCTATAAAATAAGTGCTAAAATTGGAAAATAAATGATAAATGCATTTATTTGGTTATGAAAAATTATAAATCACTCATGACTCTGATTTCAGTCATAATTGTAACATCATAAATGATATTCTTTGCATTGTTTGGATGGTGTAGTGTTGGTGAATGCTTTTATTTCTCTTTTGACGATAGTTTACACGCATTCGTACCTCGACAAAGAAGCAACACAACAAAGATTATGGAGATCAAGAGTTCAATGAAGAAGAACTGAGCAGCTATATAAAAAACAGGCAAGTGCCCTTGACCATCTTGTGCATATTTTAGGGATTATAGTTAGTTGCATGCTTAATTAATGTGAATCCTATTCTATTTACTGTTCCATATAATTCCTTGTCGCTCGGGATGGAAAGGGTGGTACTTGGGTATTGATTTACGCTTAGCCATGCATAATAGATGGGGGAAACATTGAACATATATGTCACCTAGGATTTATGATTATTTATTAAGATATGGAGAATGAATTGTAGTGGATAGGAATCTGGCGGGTTGGTTTGAATGGTATGGTGCAGTATGTACGAGACTCGGGATTGGAGTTTGGACCTTGCTGGATTCTAAGGATCAGTTTATGGATGAAGCCACTAAGCTTTATAGTATCGCTACAAGACTGAGTATGGGGTAGCTTGGTCAATTAATTAGGTCTCTCCTGGCGTAGTATTGGTGATTGGATAGTGTGGGGAATTGGTTCAGGGTGTACTGCCTTGGTATCCGCATGGCTCAAGAGGGGGCAACTGGGGTGTTGAGACGCGGGTAGCGGCTCACACTTTTGTACAGGGGTGAAACCTCAGAGGGCTAGTACGCGTCGGGAGAACCCTTTGTAAAGACCTCGTAGTGATCTCCTGACCACACTTGGTCACCTATGGAAGTGTGTATTGTGGTTGACCGTCACTGGCAACAGGGGGTTTACTTAGTCCACTTGGCAAAAGAGGATGAAATCACTGCTTGTGGGTAAAGGATACATTCACTGCAGAGATTGGAAAGCTTTCATGACAGTCGTGCTCACGGACAAGAGTGGCTTGATGTCCAATTCATAATTAGACGATGGTTGGAATGATGGTTGAGATGGTGATTTGGGAATGATATTGGTATTGGTTCATTATTATTATTATTATTATTATTATTATTATTATTATTATTATTATTATTATTATTATTATGGTTGGGAATATTCACCTAGACGTAGGTTGCTAACGAAAGCTAAGGATGGGTTTAATGTTTAGTGTTTGAACCACTATCAGCCTTTTCTTTTGATTGGTCTTCATGTCATTTATTTCCTGCACTTGCTGAGTCTCTATGTACTCATGTGCTTGCTTTTGTAGTTTTTATAAATGCTGCTCAGTGAAGAGAAGATTCAACGAAAGCAAGTTTCCATTGAAGACGGTGTATAAAACGTCACGTTGCTGCCAGTCGATTTACCTGTGGTTGCTCTAGATTTTTTCCTCTTCCACTGCTTTTCAAAACTCTTTTAAAGGTATCAATGTTGTTTGTATGCGATATAGAACTGTTTGTCACTAATTGTCGTATATGTATAGTGAAACTGATCCTAATATATATTTATTTTGTAGCTAGTTTTATTTTTAATAAAACCGAGTGTGACAACGTGTGGAGACAATTGTTGCAACAACACACGCCACTAAAATATGTACTCCACAAGAACCCTTCCGTGCAACGTAAGAAAGGGTCAGGCGATTGCTTCAGACCGTTGCACCCGCACGTGTTCGCATGTCTTTATCCTGTCAACAACCAGTACGAAGGTTGAAGCACAAGGCTGTTGTAAATTACCAAAAGGGGGAGCGATTTGTTTATTGGCACAATGCACAATCATTGAGCACAGAACATGGATATTGTACAAATCAGATGTGTAGTGCACGCAAAAGCCTTAAGTTGCAACTAGCTAAATCCAGAGTACTGAATACATCTCTGTACGTCTCAAATCACACAGCAAAGGGATGTTGCAAACCATAGAATTGTAGGAAGTGATAGTACAATCTTTCACGTAGGGCGTCAATTAACGAAGCTACGCAGTGAGGCCTCTGTCATATGCTGCTGACGAAATGTGGCTCCAAGCTGATGTTTGGAACGCAGAGGCCATTATTTCTTCAGAGATGTGCATCTGTGAACCAGAATGAAACACAAATC
This sequence comes from Tuctoria greenei, assembly GCA_036927565.1. NCBI lineage: Eukaryota > Viridiplantae > Streptophyta > Magnoliopsida > Poales > Poaceae > Tuctoria > Tuctoria greenei. The sequence continues at coordinate 8,162,207 of JAYESD010000003.1, forward strand.
TCTGTGAACCAGGATGGCCATCTTCCTATCCGCTCGCTTGGTCACTCACCTATGGTGCAAAAGTTTCAGCAAACTTAACCTCTTCCAACTGTGGTTTGCCTCCATGAGAACTGGTAACTGAATATAAGACCAGCCTTTTTCACCAATTACAGATCTGACAAATGGTTACCAAAGAATGCGTCATGGTGGATCAGTTTGGTGAAGATCTAAAAAATGACCATATAGGGCTCGCTTTGTATTACTGCAGAGAAATTCAAACTATGCAGAAACATAGACCGACACCTTTTGCGCAAACCTTTCCTCAAATGCTTCACCAATCATCTCAAGATCTTCTCTTTTTCTGTGACCATGTTGGCCCATATATTAGCAAGTTGGTCCTACCAAACCTCCTGTCAGCTATCTGCAATTTTTAAGTGAGCAATCACATCAGCAATAAAGAAAAGCAAATACTACATGGCATTAGAATAATTGAGTACAACAAGACAAAGACCTTACCTTTACAAGGTTTCCGCAGGATTCAGCCATGTCAGTTTTCAATGGATACTCGACAAGCTAGGTAAAAACAGCTTAAGTAAAAAATGTGCATAAGGAAAATAGTTAGGTTTACATAGCAGGGGGTACTCACAATGAAGCAATCTTTTCCAACCAATGGTGATCTTGCAAGTTGATCGAGTAGTGTACTGTAATTGACCTCCAGGTATGGCGGTGTTACACTAATATAATCAAAAGAAGGATATCTATCTGAGAAAGAGAGAGAGGGAGAAATAGAGTCAGGAGAGAAAAGGTACTGATGTTACAAGAATCCAAATAATTCTGTACTTCAGTACAGACAGATCAACTATTAAGATTCCAGTATACAGAAAAATATCCACCATGTCATTTGCATTGCGTGGCATATATTACAGTCTTCAAGTATAGGTGATGCCTAAACACAATGAGTCTTCAAATGAATTACTGAATTCCATCTAAGATTAATGAGAATCTTTAAATGAATTGTTAAATTCCATCTAAGAACAATGATTCAATACAACCACTCACATCAATTATAGTTGAATAGATTAGCAGCCTAGTGTTTGATTCCAGTAATCAATAAACCTCAACTACGTTAACCAATGGATCACACTGAGAGTAAAGTCTTTTTACAGCATGGCACCAAAGAGTGTTATTTGTTTTTTTATCTCCTGACTACTGTTTCCTATGTGTCTATGACTAAAGCAATGTGTCTGTCCTGCGAGGAATCTTACCTTTAGATTTTTCGGCAATGGACAAGAAGTTTTCGACACGGTACATATGTACGTGTGAAACACCGAGAAATCCAGTACACTCGAGATTCGGTTTAAGGACCTCAGAGATAACCCACGGATCCATCTCAACAAAGTGTGCCTAGATAGAGAAGACAAACAGGTGAATAAATGGATCAGAATACTTGGCATTCACATCATTTACCAAACCCAGTTGCAGAAGTAACATTTTCTTCTCCAAGAAGGTTTTAAGGACTTTTAGCAGCAGAATTTGGAAGTCATCTCATAATAGACTAGATAAGCAAAGAAATTGTTTTATCATGAACATTCAGTACAAGATTTCAGTAAAACATTGGATTAGATGTTCTCCTATGTATATGGACGTTTAAGAATACAAACAACAGCATCACACAGAGATATTTGCAAACAGCATATAACTATTGTACTAGTCTACTGGAAACACTTGATAGTTGCCATGAGTTCAAGAGCAGAGGTATCTCCAATCTGGAGGTTCAAACGTTGCTTCATAAATGGTCCATCTTAAAAAAACACGGGTTTTTCATAGCATGACTATACTGTAGGCATTGTTCATTAGTCGGGCATATCGGTGGATGGCGCTCGATAAGGGACAGTGATGCGACTAGGGCGATCTGTTTTCTAGTCGTCCGATTAGGGCGACTAATCAGCCGATAAGCGATCAGAGCTGGCTGGACAATCAGGTTTGGGGAAAACAGGCCTCGGACCGGAGGCCCATTAGAAAGGTAGGGTTAACTTCGGTCTGCCCGACACAAGTGCTGCATGCCCAACACCAGCACCGCACGCCCTCTGCTCCTCCGCAGTCTGCCTTCGCCTGCATCTTTCTCCTCGGCGGCGCCCCCCCACCCCCCTCCTCTCCTCTTCCTCGGCTCAGCCTAGTTCCATGCGGCGTCCCTCCCCAGTCCCCATCTTGTGCGCAGGAGTGGAAGGACAGGAGGCAAGTCAATCCCGTTCTGCCAAGCGATAAGCTGTGCCATTCTTTCCTTCTACATACAGAGTAAGGAGTAGTTCAAAACTGGAATTGGCACAATATCGCGAAGTGGCCGCAACCATGAGTTCGTCGGATGAGGATGGTATTATTTTCCCTCCCTCCCCTGTTTATTCTATTGCATACTCGTGCCTCTCCTAGTCTGCTGTTAGCCTGGATTGATGCTTGTTAGTTGTTGTTACCAGCATTTTTCAGGCGTCGCCTAGGCGTCCTGGAGGGGACGCCGGCACGCCGCAAGCACTCGCCTCGCCTAGAAAGGCCTAGGCGCCCGCCTGGGACGCCCAGGTGTCCTCCTGGCGTCTCTTGAGTCGTCCTGGTCGGGCGACTGGCGCAGCCCATATGGTATAGCCCGACCCAAATAGGACTCCCCAAATCAGAAATCACGGACTCATCCCAACTCCTGTCCCGAACAACCGACTCGTGCACCGCCCAGCGCCGGCGCGCCGCCTGGCCCCCGCCGCCGGCAGCCAGATCTGGGAGCTCGACGGCGAACGGCCTGCTCCCCTCCTATTCTCCCTCTTCCGGTTTCGGCTTCCCTCTCTCTGGTTCTCTCCCTGCTCGGCGGCTCACTGTCCAGCACTCCAGCTCGAAGTAGAAGCTCGGCCTCCACTGTCCAAGGCTCGAAGCTCGGCGCTCTACTTCTAGGAGGTAAGCAATATCCTTCCTTGCCATCTCTTTTGTTGATTAAGCTTGTTCCCCACTTCCCCTATCCACTGTCCAACAATTGCAGCCCTAATGTTCCAATTTTCAAACTCGTTTGTTGATTAAGTCTGTGTATATTTCATGCTTGCTAGGATGGATGCTTCATAAAATGAAGTTGTGCAGCAGCACCCCGCAATGGCAAGTGACAATCAAGTTGAAGTGAGTCAATCAAATCCGAATAAATATGATCATTCTAAATATCCAAAGAGGAAGACCAAATCGAAGGATCCGGGATGGAAATATGGTTATTGGCCCGATCTAACAAACAAAGATTTGGTGCAATGTTCTCTATGTGAGATGCAAGTGAATTCTGGGATAAAGAGGCTAAAACAACATCTCGCCGCTGGGTTTGGGAATGTTGAAAAATGTCCCAAAACTACCACGTCGATCATGAGGGAGATGAATGAATATATTAAGAAGACCGCAAGATCGGTGAAGATTGTATTGATGATGATGATGAAGAAGAGAGGCAAAGAGATGAAGAAGATGCTCAGACGGCTGCACCACAATCATCATCTCGTGCTTCTTGCCACCCTTGTGTTCCAAGCTCGGGGACGGCGGCAAAGAGGAAGCAAGCCACTATTTCCTTCAAACCCGCAGCTAAAGAGGGTGGTCAAGTTTGTGGCTTTAATGATCAAGAGGACACCGGAAGAAGTGGTTGAGGAAAGACACTCCAAAAACCATTTCAAACAAGCATCGAGCATTGTATGAGAACAAAGGAAGAAAGAAGACCGCATATGAGCATATTTCTAATTTCTTCTACGAGTGCGGTGTGCCATTCAATGCTACCAATGCTAGAAGCTTTGAGATTATGCTGGAGTCTATAGGACAGTTTGGTCCTGGGTTGAGACCTCCTACTGTTCATCAGTTGAGGGGGCTATTGCTTGCAAAGGCGAAGTCATTAGTCTTTTTATCCCGGAATGCACTTGCTTCCCACATAGAGAACATTGCACCAAATCTTTGTTTGTTAGATCGGGCCAATAACCATATTTCCATCCCGAATCCTTCGACTTGGCCTTCCTCTTTGGATATTTAGAATGATCATATTCATTCGGATTTGATTGACTCACTTCAACTTAATTGTCACTTGCCATTGCGGGCTGCTGCTGCACGACTTCATTCTGTGAAGCATCCATCCTAGCAAGCATGAAATATACACAGGCGTAATCAACAAACGAGCTTGAAAATTGGAACATTAGGGCTACAGTGGTTGGACAGTGGACAATGGATAGGAGAAGTGGGGAACAAGCTTAATCAACAAAAGAGATGGCAAGGAAGGACATTGCTTACCTCCTAGAAGTGGAGCGCCGAGCTTGGAGCCTTGGACAGTGGAGGCCGAGCTTCGACTTCGAGCTGGTGTGCTGGACAGTGAGCCTGAAAGTTGCCTAGAGGGGGGGTGAATAGGCTAATCGACCTGCAAATGACTTAATAAAACGAGATTAAATCACAGGGGGCGGACTAGTCCGGTCAGGGGGCGGACTAGTCCGGTCAGCTTGCGTGAATAACCCTAAAAAGATGTTTCTAGCAAGTTTTAGGGAATTTTCTCTTTGCTACAAGTGAGTAAATGTTTAAGTCAAGTTGAGCAACAACCTACACAAGAGCAAGTCAAGTTTTCACAAGTTTGTAGTAATGCGGAGTATGAAACGAGACTACCAACCCTAGAACAAAGTAATCAATAGAATGAATGCGAAGAACACAAGGGGGCAAGGATTTTATCCCGAGGTTCGATTCCACACAAGGAATCTACGTCCCCGTTGAGGAGTCCACAAAAGGACCGGGTCCAACAACCCTTCCCTCACCAAGTTTACCGCACGGGCCTAACTTGGTTCTCCACTAATCACAACGGTGATTACAAAGTTCGTTGGGGCTTCTCACAAACTGAGGCTCCCACACCACAAAGATGATCAACACAATAAAGCAAACTCAATACACAGCCCACAAAGACTCAACGAGTGCAAGAGATCAAACCGGGAGCACAAGCGCGATGTTCTTCCTCTTCTTCACCTCACTAAACCCTAATCCACTCAAGAATTAGTTTTAGAGGGAAAGTAGGCAAGAAGGAGGCTTAGGAGTGCTCCAAGTTGGCTGTGGCGGCGCTAGGGTTTGAGTTTTTCCAAAGGTATTCGAAATGAGGCCGGGGGTCCCCTTTTTATAGGGGTCCCAAGCCCAATCTGCTGACTTCAGCAAAAGGGCGGACTAGTCCGGCCACTGGCCCGGACTAGTCCGGCCTAGGGGACCACTGACCCCTTTGTCAGGTCCCGACAGCTGACACACTATCGTCACGCTACCCGCCAAACTTCAAATTCAAACGGTCACTTCCAGAACGGACTAGTCCGGTCAACACCGGACTAGTCCGATCTCACACAGAGCCTTTTGCTCCGTGTGAAAACGGACTAGTCTGATGACCATGGACTAGTCCGGCCCCTAGGGCGGACTAGTCCGGTCCTCCCAGACTTAGCCACAGAAGCACCTTTTCTAGCCAACCCGGACTAGTCCGGCCCCACGGGCGGACTAGTCCGTTCTCACTCAGGACATCTTGGTCCGGTCCAAAACGGACAAGTCCGTGGTTTTGGGACTTCATCCCCAAAACCCACTCACAGCTACCCGGACTAGTCCGGCCACAAACGGACTAGTCCGATCTCAGTCAGACCCTTCTGGTCCGGCCTGAAACGGACTTGGCCGGCCAGGAACGGACTAGTCCGGCCACCTGCACGGACTAGTCCGGCCCTACGGCCAGACCACTCATTCACTCATCTCTTTCATAGGTTTGACCTCTAAACCACTTTGAGCTCCCAAACTTGATCTCAATGCACTTTACACACGCACCCTCCTATTTCTACGGCTAGTCTAACTCAACGCGCTAGAAACCCTAGTTTCCACGCTTCGAGTTGACTCCGTTTCCTTCCTTTTCCTTTTTGAGGGTTTGCGTCTCCGATCGAGTCCACACCTGTGCTAAGATCACTTGAGCTCATTAGCGACTTAATTGTCGTCATCAATCATCCAAAACCCACGGGGAACCTAGATGCACTTTCAATCTCCCCCTTTTTGGTGATTGATGACAACACATTAAGTCCTTCAACAATTAAGAGTATTAAAATTGGTTTTCATAACTTGTGTGCGTATGAATGACTCCCCCTCAATGTATGCAACATGTAAAAGAGGTGGAGGAGTTCTTTCATACCCACACACGTTATGGTGGGGTGCCTACGTGATGTGCTCAACAATTGTGACAAGACATAAAGAGCATCAATATAATCAAAAGATTGACAATTAGAGCATTATATTGAGATTAGACGACATTAACAAGTCTTGCACAAATGTAAACATCCAAGAGCACGAATATATTACAAAACAAGTCCACAAATCACAACCACGCCCACAAACGATTAACTCCCCCTTAACTCTCCCCCTTTGGCATCAAGGCACCAAAAAGGAAAAGAAGGGAGGAAACTAAGCCCTAAGAACTAGTCCTCGTCTTCGCCACTTCCACTCTCCGTGGCCTCGGAATCTTCGACGTCGTCCTCATGATCATCGGCATCATCGTCGTCGTCGTCGGAGTTCCTTGCCGAGGGAGCAGCCCGAGAGGAGCTTCCATCCTCTTGGAGCTGGGCGAGCTCATCGGCGGTGAAGGTGGGGAATGGAGTGATCTCCCCATCACTCACCTCCGGAGAGGACATCGGGACCTCCAGCTTGTCGCACACCGCCTTAAGGTACTTCTCTTGGCGCTTGTGTGCCCTTTGAGCGCGAATCTCTTGCTTCCGGCACGAGGTGAAGATGGCCTTGAAGCACTTGAAGAACGCACTCATGGACTGAGGCGGAGGCGGAGAAGGAGGCGCCACTGGGCGAGACGGAGGATCCGCATTCTTGCGACGAGGAGGAACAGGCAGAGGCGGGGGAATCTGAGGACGCAGTCTCTTATGTGTGACATCCTTCTGGAAGGTAATTCCGGAGACTTTCTCAATTAGGCACATCACATAAGGAGCATAGCCACAAGACCTGTTGGGGGTATGAGATATATTGAAGATGTCATCAAAGATGTACTCAGCTAGGTTGAAGCTTTCTTCCCCATCTATCAGCACAAGTAAATGCCTCAAGTTGCCCTGGATGACTCCGGCATCTCCATCCTTCGGGGCAATGGTCTTCCGAAGAAGGCGGTTGAGCACACTGAAAAATGGCTTGATATTTCTTGCCAGTCCTGCCTCATAAGGAAGATGGTCTGGATACATGAAGTCAAGGGCATCTCGATCTAGGGCTTTGAGGTTGGAGATGATGATCTCATGCTCAAGGTGTTCCTCCAATCCTAAAACCTTGGCAAAGTCTTCAAATGTGACTGTGTACTGCTCTCCATTTGTCATCCATGACATCCGGCGATTGCCAAAAGAGTGAAAGTAGACGGTCGTGTAGAATTGCACAATCACCTCAATGTTCCAGTCGTACTGGAAACCCATGACATCCTTGATTCCATGTCGTTCCGCTGCATTGATCACAGCATCAAATGCAGCATGCTTCTTCTGAGCCATGTAGTCCCAGTCAACCCACGGGGCATCAGTCACAGGAGTCTTCATCTTCATGTAGACGAGGCGATAGTAATCGCAGTGGAAGTCACACCAGAACCGAGGGTCGGCGGTGGACCTCTCATACTTATAGACATTCTCGTCTCTGAGCCTCCTGGCCTTCTCAGCTCCTTTTCCTTTGAAAGTGTTAGCTGAGAGGTTGGGCTGACGGTTTGGATTCCGTGCTGGACTGTGCATCACCAGAGGCTCAACAGCCTGAGCCTTCCCTTTTTCACGAATCACAATTCCTCCGGGTGCCTTCTTGGCTGGCACCTTGACGGAGGGCTTCTTCTTTTTCGGCTCGACTGGAGCCGGAGCCTTTCCCTTCTTGGGATCATGCTCTACCCTGGGCTCAGGTTCCATTTGGGCTGGCTCCTTGCCCTTCGCCTTCTCGCCAACAGTGACGAGCTTCTTTCGCTTGGGGGCACTGTCCTCAGCAGCCCTGGAGTTGTGGGCCTCCCTATCCTCTCTTTTCTTCTTCCTCAGCTCATGGAGGGATTCTGCGGTGGCACGGGCAATGGCTTCATCCTCATTGTAGATGCTCGCAGCCACCTTGGATGCTTCGAGTGCCTTGAGCTTTCTTTCCTCCTTGGCCTTCTGCGCCTCCATTAGCGCAGCCTTAGTCCGAGCCTCGGCAATTTGGGCCTTGGTACGCCCCTCGAGGTTGACACGCGGAGGAGAGCGCTCGGAGTTCGACATTCTGTGCAAAGGATGGAGAGAGGAAGATATGAGCCTAGGAAGAAGAAGTATTGCCGAAAAGATCTCGAGAACCAACTAGAAGTAGGGTTTGCCCTGTGCAAACCGGACTTGTCCGCCCCAGGGGCGGACTAGTCCGCCGGCCGGACTTGTCCGCCTGGTGGCCGGACTAGTCCGGGTTACACAGGAAGAACCCTAACCCTAATCGATTCATCGAAAAATTTGTAAACCAATGCGCAATACTCCTAGGCTATGATCGCAAGGGTGTATAGAACAACATTAATGAAGGTGTTCCTATCAAAAACTTGAAGAATCAAGAATGGGGCTAGTTTTTGAGGAACGGTGAAATACCTTCAAAAATCCGCTTGAGTCGTCGAAATCGGTGAGGATCTCGAAGGTGGAGCGCGGGGAAGTGATCCCTCACTCCCAAGGACTTCGATGCGCGGATTGGAGTTGAGTTTTGGTGGTTGGAGCGCAAAATCGCCGATTTGGGGGCGGTTGTGCGCGCGTGGAAGCTTGAGAGTCAAGTGAGAGAGAGAGAGAGGGGGTCCGGGCCGCCTGGGGGTTTAAGTCCCCAAGGGCCGGACTAGTCCGGTTGAGGAGCCGGACTAGTCCGGTCTGCGGACCAGACCCAGACTAGTCCGGGTCCGGACTTGTCCGGTGGAGGGCCGGACTAGTCCGGTGTGCGGACTAGCCGCGGACTAGTCTGACCCGGACTTGTCCGGCCGTAGGGGCGGACTAGTCCGGTCCAGCTGGGCTGAAAAACAATATATTTGGGTTTTGCCCATAAAGATAAGTCCTTTTGGACAGATATAGCAAGGAAAACATGACACATGATTATGAGCCAATAAAGAACAACTTATGAACATTTTCATGAAGAAAATAGATTTCTCAAACAAATTTGAGGAGAAATCGACATAGGGAGGAGTTTTTCGAAATGTGGCTCGAAATATATGAGGAATGTGGTTTAAGCCACGTTCCGAGAATCCAACACGTTGAGCTCACTTCTTAGCTCACAGAAACGTTTCTCGTCAAGAGGCTTGGTGAAGATGTCCGCAAGTTGATGTTCCGTCCTCACATGCGAAATCTCAATGTCTCCCTTCATTGAGTGATCTCGCAGGAAATGGTGTCGAATGTCTATATGTTTGGTCCTAGAGTGTTCCACCGGATTATGGGCTATCTTGATCGCACTCTCGTTGTCACACAAGAGTGGAATTTTACGCAGGTTAATCCCATAATCCCTAAGAGTTTGTCGCATCCAAAGAAGTTGTGCACAACAACTTCCGGCTGCAACATATTCCGCTTCGGCGGTGGATAGAGCAATAGAGTTTTGCTTCTTAGAGGACCAAGACACAAGAGATCGACCTAGGAATTGGCACGTACCCGATGTGCTCTTCCTATCAACTTTGCACCCTGCATAGTCCGCATCGGAATATCCGATGAGGTTAAACTTGGATCCTTTGGGGTATCAAAGTCCTAGGGTAGGTGTGTGTACAAGATATCTCAAGATCCTTTTAACGGCGGTCAAATGACAAGCCTTGGGTGCTGCTTGAAAGCGTGCACACATACACACACTTAGCATGATATCGGACCTAGATGCACAAAGATAGAGAAGTGATCCGATCGTAGACCTATATAGCTTTTGATCCACACTTGGACCGTCCTCATTTAGGTCTAGGTGTCCATTTGTCCCCATAGGGGTTTTGATGGGTTTTGCTTTGTCCATGTCAAACTTTTTTAGAATATCTTGAGTATACTTAGTTTGACTTATGAACGTCCCCTCTTTGAGTTGTTTCACTTGAAATCCTAGAAGGAACTTCAACTCACCCATCATGGACATTTCAAACCTCTCCGTCATTATCTTGGAGAACTTGTCACAAAACACCTTATTTGTGGAACTAAATATGATGTCATCCACATATATTTGGCACACAAAAAGATCCTCGTTGAAGTGCTTTGTGAAAAGGGTATAATCCGTTTTTCCTATCCTAAAACCATTTTCAACTAGAAAGTCTCTTAAGCACTCATACCAAGCTCTAGGAGCTTGCTTGAGACCATAAAGAGCCTTTCGCAATTTGTAAACATGGTTAGGATAGTTTTGATCTTCAAACCCTGGAGGTTGCTCTACATAAACTTCTTCCTTGATTGGGCCATTAAGGAATGCACTCTTAACATCCATTTGGTAGAGTTTGAAGTCATGATGAGTAGCAAAGGCTAGTAATATCCGAATTGACTCAAGCCTAGCTACGGGGGCAAATGTCTCATCAAAGTCCAATCCCTCAACTTGTGAGTATCCTTTTGCCACAAGTCGTGCCTTGTTCCTAGTTACCACGCCATGCTCATCTTGTTTGTTGCGAAACACCCACTTGGTTCCAACAACGTTAGCTTGAGGGCGCTTGACAAGCTCCCAAACCTTGTTCCTTTCAAAGTTGTTGAGCTCCTCTTGCATGGCAACTACCCAATCTGGATCCCTTAAGGCATCTTCAACCTTATGTGGTTCCAAGGATGAGACAAAAGAGAAATGCTCACAAAAGTTTGCAACACGTGAGCGTGTTGTTACTCCTTTTGTGATATCTCCTAGAATGTTGTCAACGGGATGGTCCCGTTGAACACTTTGATGAACACGAGGATGCGGGGGTTGACCTCTTTAATTACTTGGTTCATCTTCTTCACTTTGGTCTCCCCCTTGATTCATGCCTCCCCCTTGATCTTCATTCTCATTATCACTTTGGGGAGCATCTAGAGGGTCTTCAACTTGTCCAATGGGGGTTTGACCTACTTCATAAAGAGGATGGTCACTTGAACTTTGAGATGGTTCTTGTGGGCGAATATCTCCAAGTGCCATTTTCCTTAGAGCTTCTAGTGGAGGTTCCTCTTGATCAAGGGCATGTTGATCAACCTGCTCCACTTGAGAGCCATTGGTCTCGTCAAACACTACGTCACGTGCTACTTCAACAATTCCGGAGGATTTGTTGAACACACGGTACGCATGAGTGTTTGAGTCATATCCAAGCAAGAAACCCTCATCGGACTTTGAAGCAAACTTCGAAGTCCTAGGCTTCTTGTTGAGGATATAGCACTTGCTACCAAAGACCCGAAAGTAAGAAACATTAGGTTTCTTACCAATGAGAAGCTCATAAGGAGTCTTCTTGAGGAGGCGATGAAGGTACAATCGGTTCACGGCATGGCAAGCGGTGTTAACCGCTTCCGCCCAAAACCGGTCCGATGTTTTGTACTCATCTAGCATCGTCCTTGACATCTCAATAAGCGTCCTATTCTTCCTTTCGGCTATGCCATTTTGTTGTGGAGAATAGGGAGCGGAAAACTCATGCTTGATGCCCTCCTCATCTAGGAACTCCTCTACTTGCATGTTTTTGAATTCGGTGCCATTGTCACTTCTTATAGCCTTTATCCTCAAGGTGAACTCATTTTGAGCTCTCCTTAGGAATTTCTTGAGGACACCGGGGGTTTCACTCTTATCATGCAAGAAGAACACCCAAGTATATCTAGAGAAGTCATCAACGATGACTAGACCATACTTGTTGCCACTGATGCTAATGTAAGCAATGGGGCCAAAAAGATCCATATGGAGTAACTCCAAAGGTCTAGTTGTCGTCATGACATTCTTAGAGGGGTGTTGAGCTCCTACTTGCTTTCCCGCTTGGCACGCACCACATGACCTATCCTTTTCAAATACCACATCCTTTAGGCCACGAACGTGCTCTCCTTTAAGGAGTTTTTGAAGGTTCCTCATCCCAACATGGGCTAGCCTTCTATGCCAAAGCCATCCCATGTTGGCTTTTGCCATTAAGCATGTGTCAAGTTGAGCTTTATCCGTGGTGAAATCCACAAGATAGAGCTTTCCCTTGAGCACTCCCTTAAAGGCTATTGAGTCATTACCCTCTCTCAGAACATTCACACCCTCACTAGAAAAGACACACTTATATCCTTTATCACAAAGCTGTGATATGGATAGGAGATTATAGTCTAGGGAATCAACATGCAAAACATTTGATAAAGTATGCGAAGATGAGATAGCAATTTTACCGGAGCCAAGGATTTTCCCTTGGCTATTGTCCCCAAAGAAGATTCCTTCACTTGGGTCCTCGTTCTCCTCATACTCTATGAACATGCTCCTCTCTCCGGTCATGTGGTTGGTACATCCGCTATCCAACACCCATTTCGATCCACCGGAGGAGTATGCCTACAAAACAAGTTTAAGCCTTCCTTTTAGGTACCCAAGTTGAGTTGGGTCCTTTCACGTTAGTAGTTAGGCATTTGGGCACCCACACGCAAGGCTTGGGGCTCTTGCGGAGTGGCCCAACATATCTAGCAAACACTTTGTCGTGTTTGTTCCTCTTTAGCACATAGGATGCATCAAAATCATGAAATAGAGGATGCAATTCAGATTTAGGCAATTTGTTGCTAGAGGGTGAGTTCTTCTCAATTTTAGTTGGTGATGAACTCCCCTTGACAAAGACAATCATGTCTTTGCCATACTTGGAGGTTTTGGCGTTATGCCTTCCACCTCTAGTATAGCCAAGACCATCCTTGACATGGGGAGGTCTTGTGTTGGTGTATGCACTTCGTGCATACGCCACCTTCTCCTTGTCAAAGATGGCACCCTTAGGTGCTTGTTTGCCTTGCACTAAGTTGAGTTCATCCTTAAGTTTAAGGATTAAGTTAGAGCACTTGCAAGACGGAGTTGCATTGGATGAGGCCTTTGAGAAGGTTGGGCTCTTAGAGGAAGAGGCTACATTTTTCTTGAGAGACTCAACTTGAGTCTCAAGGATTTTGTTAACTTTTGACAAGTTCCCAAGTTCCTCCTTGAGCTCAGTTGTCTTCTCCTCAAGAATTGAACACGTTTTCTTACTTAGAGCAAGTTCATGTTCCAATGCCTTGCTCTTCTCTCTTTCGAGCTCAAGGAGCTCATCAAGCTCTCGACATCTCTCCTTCTCAAGGATGAGCATGTCCTCTTGTCTATTGATGAGATCCTCCTTCTCAAAGATCTCATCCATAAGCAATTTCATCCTTCGCAAGGTGCTTTTGCTTATGTCCTTAAACATGTGTTCATTTTCACTAGCACTATCAAATTCATCTTGCGAGGAAGTTGTGGAGGAGGGATGAGATGTTACCTTTCTCCTTCCCTCCTTTGCCATGAGGCAAGTAGGTTTGTAGTCGTCGTTGAGGTTGGGGAAGAGCTTGCTTCCTTTGGAGCTCCTCCCGATGGCTATGGTAGCCATCTTCTCCTCTTCTTCTTCGGAGGAGGACTCATCGTTAGAGTCCCACTCCTTCCCCAAGTGGGCTTGTCCGGAGGGCCTCTTCTTCTTGAAAAATTTCTTGTCTTGAGGCTTGCCCTCCTTCTTCTTCTTTGCTTCTTCATGTGGGCAGTCAGCGATGAAGTGCCCATACTCGCCACAATTGTAGCAAGACCTTTTTGATTTGGGCCTTGCTCTTTCCTTCCCTTTGCCCTCATGGTTGTATCCACCTTTCTTCCTTCTCATCATTCTCCTGAACTTGTTAATGAAGAAGGCCTCTTCCTCATCGGTGTCGAGGCTCTCCTCATCACTTTCCTCTTGCTCCTTTGAAGAGGGTGTTGCCTTGAGTGCAACGTTCTTCATCTTGGAGGCGGTGAACTTTTGGAGGTCGTTGTAGAAGAGCGCCTCCTTCTCCATGATTTCATGGTTGATGATCCTCCCAAGGACCTCCTCCGGGGTCATTTGAGTGAACCCCGGGCTTTCCCGAATCATGGAGCACAGAGAGACGTTCCTAGGCATGAATGCCCGGATCATCCTTTTCACCACCTCGTGGTCGGTCCACTTGGTGCAGCCATATGATCGGCTCTTGTTAATCAGCACCTTCAGCCGGTTGTACATGTCTTGGGGGGATTCACCATCCAAGATGGCGAATCTCCCAAGCTCTCCTTCGATGAGCTCGATCTTGGCCTCCTTGACCACTCGGTTTCCCTCATGCGCCGTCTTGAGGGTGTTCCATATGTCTTTGGCCACTTCAAGACCATCGACACGGTTGAACTCATCTCTAGAGAGAGATGAGATAATCACACCCGCAGCTTGAGCGTTGCGGTGGATAAGGATGGCTTGTTCTTGAGTTATGTTGTCCTCATCCTTTGGAATCTCCACCCCGGTCATGACAATTTGCCACAACGCTGGGTTGAGTGACACGAGGTGGATCTTCATGTTGTGTTTCCACATACCGTAGTCCGTTCCATCGAATTGGGGAGGTTTCCCCAATGGGATGGACAGGTAGTGGTTGTTGGCGGCAAGGCGTTCATAGTTGAACCCTTGCCGGTTGTAGTTGACTCCGCCACCACCACTTGATTGGTTTGACGGATCAATCTTGGAGATGTTCAACTTTTCCCGGAGCTTCGCCTTGAGTTGGCGAGTTTCCTCATCGTCCCTTGGCTTATCTTGATAAGCCAACGTCTCCTCACGGGTCGCCTCGTAGTTGCTGCTCGATGCATCGTCATTCACCACTCCGGCCATCTCTCCGAGTTGTTAGACTCTTTGTGGAGAGTCCTGCTCTGATACCAATTGAAAGTTGCCTAGAGGGGGGGTGAATAGGCTAATCGACCTGCAAATGACTTAATAAAACGAGATTAAATCACAGGGGGCGGACTAGTCCGGTCAGGGGGCGGACTAGTCCGGTCAGCTTGCGTGAATAACCCTAAAAAGATGTTTCTAGCAAGTTTTAGGGAATTTTCTCTTTGCTACAAGTGAGTAAATGTTTAAGTCAAGTTGAGCAACAACCTACACAAGAGCAAGTCAAGTTTTCACAAGTTTGTAGTAATGCGGAGTATGAAACGAGACTACCAACCCTAGAACAAAGTAATCAATAGAATGAATGCGAAGAACACAAGGGGGCAAGGATTTTATCCCGAGGTTCGATTCCACACAAGGAATCTACGTCCCCGTTGAGGAGTCCACAAAAGGACCGGGTCCAACAACCCTTCCCTCACCAAGTTTACCGCACGGGCCTAACTTGGTTCTCCACTAATCACAACGGTGATTACAAAGTTCGTTGGGGCTTCTCACAAACTGAGGCTCCCACACCACAAAGATGATCAACACAATAAAGCAAACTCAATACACAGCCCACAAAGACTCAACGAGTGCAAGAGATCAAACCGGGAGCACAAGCGCGATGTTCTTCCTCTTCTTCACCTCACTAAACCCTAATCCACTCAAGAATTAGTTTTAGGGGGAAAGTAGGCAAGAAGGAGGCTTAGGAGTGCTCCAAGTTGGTTGTGGCGGCGCTAGGGTTTGAGTTTTTCCAAAGGTATTCGAAATGAGGCCGGGGGTCCCCTTTTTATAGGGGTCCCAAGCCCAATCTGCTGACTTCAGCAAAAGGGCGGACTAGTCCGGCCACTGGCCCGGACTAGTCCGGCCTAGGGGACCACTGACCCCTTTGTCAGGTCCCGACAGCTGACACACTATCGTCACGCTACCCGCCAAACTTCAAATTCAAACGGTCACTTCCAGAACGGACTAGTCCGGTCAACACCGGACTATTCCGATCTCACACAGAGCCTTTTGCTCCGTGTGAAAACGGACTAGTCTGATGACCACGGACTAGTCCGGCCCCTAGGGCGGACTAGTCCGGTCCTCCCAGACTTAGCCACAGAAGCACCTTTTCTAGCCAACCCGGACTAGTCCGGCCCCACGGGCGGACTAGTCCGTTCTCACTCAGGACATCTTGGTCCGGTCCAAAACGGACAAGTCCGTGGTTTTGGGACTTCATCCCCAAAACCCACTCACAGCTACCCGGACTAGTCCGGCCACAAACGGACTAGTCCGATCTCAGTCAGACCCTTCTGGTCCGGCCTGAAACGGACTTGGCCGGCCAGGAACGGACTAGTCCGGCCACCTGCACGGACTAGTCCGGCCCTACGGCCAGACCACTCATTCACTCATCTCTTTCATAGGTTTGACCTCTAGACCACTTTGAGCTCCCAAACTTGATCTCAATGCACTTTACACACGCACCCTCCTATTTCTACGGCTAGTCTAACTCAACACGCTAGAAACCCTAGTTTCCACGCTTCGAGTTGACTCCGTTTCCTTCCTTTTCCTTTTTGAGGGTTTGCGTCTCCGATCGAGTCCACACCTGTGCTAAGATCACTTGAGCTCATTAGCGACTTAATTGTCGTCATCAATCATCCAAAACCCACGGGGAACCTAGATGCACTTTCAGAGCCGCCGAGTAGGGAGAAAACCAGAGAGAGGGAAGCCGGAACCGAAAGAGAGAGAAGAGGAGGGGAGCTGGCCGTCCACCGTCGAGCTCCCAGATCTGGCCGCCGGTGGCAACGAGGCAGGGGCCAGGCGGCGCGCCAACGCTGGGCGGAGCATGAGTTGGGTGTTCGGGACAGGAGTCGGGACTGAGATCGTGATTTCTAATTTCGGGAGTCCTATTTGGGCCAGGCCATACCATATGGGTTGCGCCAGTCGCCCGACCAGGACGACTCGAGACGCCTGGATGCCAGGGGGGCGCCTGGGCATCCCAGGCGGGCGCCTAGGCCTTTCCAGGCAAGGCGGGTGCTTGCGGCGTCCCCTCCGGACCGCCTGGACGGATCAAAAACTCTGATGGCACTCTGTTTTTTTGCAACAAATTTCATGTGCTGGATTGTTGCTTCTGGTAGTCAGGTAGTTGAATGAATTGTGTGTTAATGGCTCATGCTCATGTCTTGTAGTTGATTTTCTTCATGTATACAGTTAACAAGCATGTATGTTGCTGTTATTTGTTGTCTAGCAGTAATATATATTTATTTATTTATATATATTTTTTGTAGCCAGCTATAAATTACTATATTCTGTAGTCAGGTCGTTTTGGTGTATCGAGACATAGGAGCCAATGTCCTGTTCACTAAAACGACATGTGTACTAATGACTCCTTATGTCTCGGTACATCAAAACGACCTGGCTACAGAATAGAATAATCTATAGCTGACTACAATATATATTACTTGGACCCATATACAGTGTCGACTAGAAATGTCGCCCAAAATTACTTGGACGACTTAAGGACGACTAGGTGGTCGAACTAGGGTTGACTAATCACCCTTATCGACGATTAAGCGATTAGTCATCCTAGTCGGTCCTTAGGCGACTAGAGTCGACTAGACGACTAATGAACACTGACTGTAAGGGCCCATAAAGATAGCAGAAATGAGGTAATTGAACTACTAAAGACATATTTTTGTACCATGCACGCAATAGCTATTTGTTTGCACAAAACTTCCCTATAGTGGAACTGTTTCCGTTCACATATTTAATGAAAAACTATTCGAATTGTGATAAATAAAAAAGAAAGGTCAGCCCAGTACATGTAGCTCCTGCTTGCGCAGGGTCCGAGGAAGGGACCCATTTGGGTCTTTTGTATTGTATGCAACATTCCCTACATTTCTGCAAGAGATTGTTTCTAGGACTCGAACCTGTGACCTCATGGTCACAAGACAATAACTTCACCGCTGCGCCAGGCGAATTGTGATAAATACAAGAACAAATAATTAAACTAATGAGTGCTTTGAGGAATTATTTTGGCAAATATATTGTTCACTGATTCAA
Source organism: Tuctoria greenei (assembly GCA_036927565.1). NCBI lineage: Eukaryota > Viridiplantae > Streptophyta > Magnoliopsida > Poales > Poaceae > Tuctoria > Tuctoria greenei. Next base: position 8,180,004 of record JAYESD010000003.1, read on the forward strand.
GGAACACTAGCACTCAATTTTCAGAAATTTGCATTTGGGGAATTTGAGTTAGCATGTACTAAGAGCTTGAGTTTGTGAGCACCTCTGAACATCCTCGGCTCATAGCTTCAATTCCAACTGATCCTGTACCACTATACAAATCTAACCACCGACCAGGCCTGAGTGAAGCTGGAGAACCACCAGCTGACTGTAAATTATGATCAGGAACACAAAAATGTCTGTTAGTGCAACATTAAGGTGAAATTACACAAGTGACATCAACAGAATTAGCAAGTGGATACTTGTAAAATATCAAAGGCTGCTCCACGAACAACTTCCATCATTGGACGGACATTCCTATCTTTGGGTGAAAGTAATTTTCTTCGGCGAACTTTCCCACCTAGTACCTGAGAGGAACATAAGTACTTTAAAACACCACAATATCAAAATAGTGACATGTTTGTCCAGAAGTGCATAAACAACTCAAACAGTTCCACTATATAGGTTTGATTAAGTTAATAAAAGTTCTGTACTATATAAATTGAATCGTTGGGAATAATTTCAGATTAATTTATAGATGGATATTTTATATGCAATCTTCACATGCGGGTACTAGAATGCAATCTTTGATATGGTACAATGGTGCAATCAACCATCCACAACCATCGAATCTTCATCCTACGGTTGTTCAATTTTTCTACTTAACCTCCTAGTCAGGTGGAGGGGGTTAAATAAAAAAATTGAACAATTGTAGGATACAAATCAAATGGTTGGAGATGGTTGATTGCACGATTGTACCATATCCCAAATTACATTCTAGTCGTTACCTTAAATAATACAAACGGAATGCCCGTTTTCAGAAATCAAAATATTTTACATAAATACGTGTTACAATGCAAATTGGAAAACAACAGAAGGCTTGATTGGATGTATTCTAGTAAAGTAATTTACTCCATGCAGTTGGATTCAAATTGCTTCCCGGTAATAGAATGTATTGCTTACAGAAGAACCATACTAGCAAAGGTGGAAACAGGGATGTGTTGAAAGAGGATGCAGGCTGCTGAGCCTAATACATGGTTAGTTCAGGTCAGGATAAATTGAGGTATGTGAAGCATGACCCACTAGCGTACTTTTACATGCATTACTTGGGCTGGAGGAACTGATATTAAGGTCCTCGATACATGAATGACAGCACAATTCATCAGTTCAGGGTACCAGATCACTAGATCTTTTTTTGTAAGGTGCAGAAGTATTATTCTCTATCCAGGGGTATGCACAGTACCGAACTGAAGGGTTGAGACAGCATTTAACTGTCTCAAAAGAAATTACTCCCAATTTTTTTTTTTGACAGACGGTAGAGTCGCGGTTTCTATCAAATTGTGCGAACCTGAAGCATCCTATGCGTCTCCCTGGGCTCAGTAGCCTTCTTGGGAGAAACGGAGACCTCTGAAGCCTCCTCCCCTCTCCCCGACCGCCCCTTCCGCCTGTCCCTCCTCCTACGCTCCTGCAAATCCCCATTCAAATAACACAAGTGCTTCTGAAAAAAAAAATCATCACCACCAGATACTAAATCACTCGAAACAAACCCTCGAATCATTTTCCGCTTCGTCCTCGAAGTCGTCCGGGTTGAGCCCGTACCGCTCCAGGATCCGCCGCCGTTCCCTCGCCGCTGCCGCAGCCGCGGCACCCGACTGGGCCGCCGAGGCGGCCATGGGGAGCTGGCGGGCAGGGACTCGGATAGACATGTGCTTATTAGGGTTTGCAGCGGGGAATGGCGCGAGGAAATGGGAGGCGGCTAGAGTGGCGAACGCCATTGGCGCCGGGCCGAGGGGTAGGAGCTCGGAAGCGGCCGTTCCTTCTCGGCAGGCGAGGGGATAAAGGCGGGTTTACTCTATCCACCGATGAGATTATTGTACACCGTCCGATTGAACTGTGACGTTCAAGATGAAGAATGTTGCACGAGGCTCTGAATGACAGTGGGCCATTTGTGTCAGTGACACCTTCCGATCCCGCCCTCGTCACCCTTCGGAATCGGGAACCGTTTGCCTTATATTTTCTTTTCTTTTTAGAACAATATAAAAAAGGAAAAGAAAAATTCCTCATAGTCGTTGCTCCGGATATGTTACCGTTATCTCCCGGGCCACCGCCTCCAACGGCTCTTTCCAGTCCCCGCTCCACTTTGACCGCGAGTTTAAAGCCTTCTGTTTCCTCTCGTGTCCCTTCACCCCAACACTCAACACATCCACTGCCGCGAAAACTTCCACGCAGAGAGAGAGAGAGAGAGAGAGGCAAGCGATCCAGAAGTCGGCGCCATGAATGACCTCATGACCAAGTCTTTCATGAGCTACGTCGACCTGAAGAAGGCGGCGATGAAGGACCTGGAGGCGGGGGGCGACGGGATCGAGCTTCCTGAGGCGGGCGGCGTCACGGACGAGCGCCTTCGGGGCTTCTTCCAGGAGGCGGAGGCGGTGAAGGCGGAGATGGAGGCCATCCGCGACGCGCTGGACCGCCTCCACGCCGCCAACGAGGAGGGCAAGTCGCTGCACCAGCCCGACGCCCTGCGCGCGCACCGCGGCCGCGTCAACGGCGACATCGTCGCTGTGCTCCGCCGCGCCCGCGACATCCGCGCCAGGCTCGAGTCCATGGACCGCGCCAATGCCGCGCAGCGGAGGCTGTCCGCGGGATGCCGCGAGGGCACACCGCTCGACCGCACCCGCACTGCCGTCACCGCGGGGCTCCGGAAGAAGCTCAAGGACCTCATGCTCGACTTCCAGGCGCTGCGGCAGCGGGTGATGTCCGAGTACAAGGACACCGTCGAGCGCCGCTACTACACGCTCACGGGGGAGGTCCCCGAGGAGGAGGTGATCGAGCGCATCATCTCCGAAGGCCGTGGCGAGGAGCTCATGAGCGCCGCCGTCGCGGAGCACGGCAAGGGCGCGGTGCTCGCCACGCTGCACGAGATCCAGGACCGCCACGACGCCGCGCGCGAGGTGGAGCGCAGCCTCCTCGAGCTCCACCAGGTGTTCCTCGACATGGCCGTCATGGTGGAGACGCAGGGGGAGAAGCTTGACGACATCGAGAGCCACGTCGCCAACGCCTCCCACTACGTGCAGGGCGCCAACAAGGAGCTGGGCAAGGCCAAGGAGTACCAGCGCAGCAGCCGCAGGTGCCTCTGCATCGGCATCATCATCCTGTTGCTCCTCGTCCTGCTCGTTATCGTGCCCATCGCCACCAGCTTCAAGAAGTCGTGAGGAAGAATTGTGAATTGTAGTGACGAGGGGTAAGAATTTAATTGATTCGTTGGGTATGGTGGGTTAGGGTTTGAGTGATATGACACCCTGCGTTTGTGTCTCAGGTTGTTGATTTCGCATTCCTTAGTTGCATTCTGGATGTTTCTGTGTCGATCAGGGCTCACCTGATGAGAAATACCTTTAATTGCAGTTCGAATTCATTCAAATGGCCCTGTGCATGATATGAGATTTGGCGGACCGGAAACTTTGGCAGATCAAATATGTGGATGGATTGACCTCTGTTTTGTTTGCTTGTTTTTGTCTGAACTATGAACCGGTGAAATCGCATGTGTTGAGTTTGTGTTCCTGTGTACAAGGAGGTTAGCCGGATCAACCCCACTGATCTGGGAAACTTTGCAAAATAAATCTTGAGGAGGCGGCGATTGCATCAACTCTTCGAGGAGCAACTAAAGCTCACATGTGGATCCATGAGGCATGGGGTCTACATGTCAGTTTGAGGATATCTGTCCGTTGTGCAAGCCATTTCTGAACAGAAGAAACTTGTAGACTGATGTGAAAGGCCCTCCCTTCACAATGCGCTTTGAGCTTTGGTATACCTACGAAAATCTGCAAGTCAAAATGTATCTTGCCTCAGTGTCTGAATCCTCTGTAATGAAAACTAGCCCATTTTGTCATCATGCGTTCTGCACTGATGGTCTGATACCTGTTGTCCAGGCCCATGGTTTCATAGCTCATGAGGCCCGAATAGCTATTCAGCTTATTCCTCGCTGGCCCATCATTGTTAAAAACAAAAACGTTTTCATGGCAAATCGGGGAACCCACAACATGAACTGTGAGATTTTTTTTTCAAAAATGCAATATAGATCATAAATTTCAAAATGGAGGTGCTGTTTCAAAAAAATTTCAAAATGAGTACTAGGAGGGACGAAATTTCAAAAATTACACATGCATTCAAAATTTCAGATCCAAATACATTTTACTTTGAGATACAAAAACGAAAAAAATCATAATTGTAGAGACAAAATGATAAAATACTACAAATTGTTGCATTTTGCCTGGTCGCATCACATTTTGTCACTTTTATATCTCTAAGATGTCTTTGGATATGAAATTCCGCATGCACTATAACTCATCTACATACATGCAATTTTTAGAAAAAAAATAAAACTTCTATACATGGCTTTTTTATTTATTTTTTGTTTCCTTGTTTCCATCTAATTTGTAGTATCAACTATTTCCTCCAAAATTTGTCGCTTTGTGGTTCAAAAATTAACTATAAAATGATGAACTTTTAGAGACAGGAAGAGTAAATATTTTCCCATGTTATTGTGGCAGGTGGTTCGGGAGAGTGGACACCTGGCTGGGCTCCTTGCAGCCCATGCTATACTGGCATGTGGGCCGTGTTAAATGGATCCGCACGGGCCTAGAAGCCCGGTCAGTTTGGCCCAGCCTAAGCACGATACAGCCCGGTCGGCATCCTGCTAGGGCTGGCACGGGCCAGTGCGTTGGGCTGGGTTGTCTTATACGTAAAAGTCAGCTGGATTTTTGTGAGCGCCGATCGCAAGACGCGGGGAGTCACGACGGGCATTATTTAGCATCTGGAACTGGAACAAAGTCGCAAACTAGCAGCGTACGTGGCCGGTTTGTTCGCCACCCGAGAAACCCGGAATTGAAAGTTCTCGGAAGGAGAAGAGACAAGATAATTTTGGCACCAAACTATCTCGATCTCTTGTCATCAAGCTACGGAAATTCTCCCCGTTGTAGCAGGCGTCGAGGCCGCGAGACCAAAAAATCGCAGCCGCGGTACGGCGCGCTCCTGCACCACACGGCATCTAGCGGCGGCCACACGCGAACGGCGCCCAGTCCTCCGCGTCCCGTCCAAAAACGTGACGGCCTGTCGCGCTCGTGCGTGCGTTGGTGGGATAGGAGGCGGTGGCGCGCGGCGCGGGGCTCGTGCTGAGTCGAATGACCGGTCACACACCACACGGGAGATTTCCACGGATGGGGCGTGTGCGGCTGCCGGGGCCGCATCGTGTGCACGCCGAATCCTCCCGTCCTCCTCCTCCCGGCGCCCGCTCGGCACCAGCTGCTACTGCTAGCTACCTTATCCACGCCACCCGCTCCCATATCTGCGCCTCACGTCGGTAGCCAGCTAGTGTTACCCTTACCACCCCTTGTCCTGCTCCGCCGCCGCGATCCCCTCCCCTCTGATTGCTTCTCCCCCCCCCCCCCCCCCCTGGATTCCTCCTCCGGTCACCGGCCGCTTGTAACGAGCTCTACTACTACGCAGGTTAGCATCGGTGCTCGCATCTCCTGCTGTTTGGTGATGTGACGTAGTTCTTATTCTTATACTGCTACAGCTTTAGCTCTATTGCTCTTGTTTTTGGTAGCATCATGCATGTGCTTTGAAAACAGAGAAGAATTTTGGCGTGGATGAACTCGTTTAGTTGCTACTAGGCCTTGCTATGCGTTCGTGTCGATGAATATTGTTTGAATGCATCGGGAGCTCTCATATAGTTCGACACGATTCGCTGATGCTGGAATGCGATTGTGCAGAGCGATGAACATCTTGAACCAGCCCATCAACGCCGGCGGCCACCCGGTGTTCCCGGCGGCCAAGGACAGCCCGCTCACGCCTGCGTCGGTGCGCTTCTTCGATGGGCCGCGCCGGGTGAGCAGCTACGTCGCCGTCGAGCAGGACGCCCCGGCTGCCCCGGCGCCGCCGTTCAAGCCGCTCACGCTCGACTTCCTGCGGTCGCTTCTGGACAGGAACGGCAGCGTGACCGAGGCAGGGGACGGCCCCGCACTGCCGGCACCGCCGCAGGTGCTCGCGCTGCGGGTGGTCGTGACCTCCGCTGTGGAGCTGGACGCGCGCCAGACCGAGCTCATCGCGCGCAAGATGCGCCGGATCACCGGGTTCACGAACCTCATGATCGAGAACGCCGTCGACCCGTCCCTGATCGCGGGGTTCGTCGTCTGCTACGGCACCGACGACTCGCACGTCATCGACCTCAGCGTCAAGGGCAAGCTCAACGCGATCAAGAACCGTGCCGACTCCATCGACCAGAACGCCCACGACCACGCCCATGGGTAGATAACGTAAATGTCCATCCACGCACGTTTTTTCTTCGCGCGCCACCACCGCATCACTGAGCTGAGCTATACAATACGCCCGGCTCCGACGACATATGTTGATCTCCTGATGAATGAACCGTTATAGAACAAGGCCAAGTGCTATTAGCCAGCGGCAGTTTTCCTATGCAATGTTGTTGTAAATCGTGAGACACTAGCCACTTAGAGTGCGTTTGGTTTGACGTCAAAGTTGGATTGGATAGGATTATTCAACTTTTTATGTATTGGACCATTCAAGTCGATGTTTGGTTGGATGAATTGGATGATCTATTTTTTTGTTTGGTAGGTTGAATTAAAGATGGATTGGAAGATCCAAAACATTATTTGTTTGTCTGGATATGAATGACAAACACGATAAAATAACCATTTCGTAACCTTACCACCTTGTTGTTCCTTACATGAATGATTACTTTGTTAAATTAATGGTACTTAAATTGATAAATGAACAAAATATACGGGCATGCTTTTTTGTTTAAATTAAAATTTCATTTAAGGAGGAATAGAGAAGTACAAAAGATAGTCTCTGTAGCAACCATGACCAAGTCAAAACCATCATAAATTCAGAATAAAAATGAAAAAAAAAACTGAATTGGCCTAATGTAATATCGGCGTATTTGTATGTTAATATTCAGCTCTGTTTTGGTCAAAGGACTTTGATCTTTCCGTACGTTTTGGAAAAGAAAACCTTGTTAACAATAGAACATAAGCAACATGTTTACAGGATGTGGGTTGGGCATGGACAGCCTTGTCCGGCCGATTTTGTCGGACTGGCTCATCCGGCATCTAGTTGGAATATTCTGTATTTGGGATGAGTCTGTCTGCAAAACAAATACTGGATTGTATTATCCCATCCAACTCAATCCAACTCAGTCGAAGGAAACAAACACACCCTTAGTTTCAGCTAAGTGTACGTAGTTTTGCATTTGCTACTCTTTATTGGACATGATCCGATGATCGATGCAGAAATAGCGGCCGCTACAGTGTAATATGCTGTTGCCTGTTGTAAACTAGCATTTCGTATGTGAGGTTCAGGGCTCTAGCTTTGTAACCAAAGAGCAGATTCTGTCTAATATGGCATGAAAAGAGTATTTGAAAGTGAGACAATTAAAGCTTATATTTATATAATCAGCGTTATGTACTTGATTAGATAGTAACACGAATACAGATCAGGATATTTCAGTGTCTTTATTATTCAAGAACATCAATTCGAGATAGTGAAAAGGCCAGTCTCACAGATCATCATGAAAGAAGTACATTCCAGTGGTAGGATTAGTAATAGCATGAAACCGAAGCAGAAGCAGGATCAGCTTTGGTGGTGGCCGTGGACATCGCGGTGCTGCAGGGCCTCGTAGAGATTCTTCAGCGCCTTGTCGTAGTTCACAAACCCCATGAACCAGAACTCGTGGTTATCCATGGTCGTGACCTGGATGTACCTCTCGGACCTGTTGCGCGTACTGGCCGAAGGGTTCACTGACATCACCTGGCTCAGGGGAAGCACCACCTGCAAGCCAATTTCACACATAGAAAAAACAGGTGAGAGTAGCATCTACAAGCGATGACTCATAGAACCAAAGTTGTTGCAGTAACATGCACTGATTGATCGCTGGTAATCGAGTGAGATCATTAACTGATCTGAACTGAACTGATCAACTGAAGATGAGTTGAACCGATCGAAACACTGGAAAACTGGTTACTGAACTTGCGACTTTTTTATTAATATACGTTTTTTAACTTTTTTAATATAAACAATACAAAAAATGAAAAAAAAAATCAAACCTGACCTACCTTCGTATGTTCTATAGACGAAATTTAAATTTCGTATGTATCATGTACGAAGTTCAAATTTCGTATGTATCAAGAACGAAATTCATTTTAAGTTGGCGCAGGTATGTTTTATTGAGTTGCGAACCTCAGTTTTGAAATATTTAGAGGTACAATTGCTACAAATTGTTATATCAAAAATTATAGTATTAGTATTGGTGAGTCTAAGACATATATTTTCAATATATTTCGTCCATTAAATTGAGAGATATTGATTTTCGAAGTTCGTATTACAATAACATAAACTGAATGACTGATCATATGACAAAATTCAATATTCAATAACTTTTGATTATCAATACTACAGCAATATGTTTCTCATTGCATAAATAACTTCACAATCTACTCTACATTTTGTATTATGGAAAAACTTTCAAAATCTTACTCTAAAACTTCATAAATTGAGGTTCAAAACTTAATAAAACATACCTACACCAGCTTAAAACGAATTTCGTTTTTGACACATACGAAGTTTGAATTTCGTCTATGACACATATGAAGGTGGGTCTGTTTTTAATTTTTTTCATTTTATGTGTTGTTTATATAAAAAAGGTTCAGAAACCGTATATTAATAAAAAAAATCCTGAACTTGCCTTGTAGTACATGCACTCGGGCGGGCGGCCGGCAGGGCCCTGGTAGCAGAGCGGGCTGTCGCTGCAGAAGGCGAGGCGCGCCGTGGAGAGGTAGAGCGTGCCGATGACGGGGCCGGACGAGGTAGAGAGGTAGCACGCGTAGGCCTTGCGGAGCTTCTCCCCGGGCATGGCGCCGAACGTCTGGTGGAACACCCTGTCGTGCCCGCCCTCCGCGTACACCTTGGTCCCCTGCGTCAGCCGCGCCACCGCCGCGTCCGCGATGTTCGGCGCCGTCCGGACTATGTAAAGGTCGTGCAGGCACTGGTGTCAGCTCGAGAAGAACTGTTGAGATAGAGGAGTAGAGGGTGAGCAGAGCAGGAACGTACGGTGGTGCCAGATGTTGCCGGTGGTGTCGGCGGCCTTGCGCGTGCCGTCCTCCAGCAGCTTGCCGTACCGCCCCAGCGCCTTCATCACGGCTGCGACGCGGTCATTCAAGCAAACACGTTAAGAGCCGCAGAAGTTGCGGAAAGACGAGCGGATTCGAAGGAGATGCACGTACTCTGGCAGGGAGACGGGGACGCCGGCGCGGGGGTGACGACCACGTAGGGGTTGCCCACGCCGTTGCTGGCGGCGGTCACGGCCAACGCCGTCTCCTGCGGGTGCGGTCCGGCCAGCTGCTGGCTTCCGTGCCCCTGCCCGTACGGGTACCCCGGCGGCGGAGCGGCCCACGGCGCCGACGACGCCATCGGTCGGTGTTGCTGCCTGGAACGGAAACGGAGACGGAAACGAAGCGTCGGGCGGGCACTTGTGCCGTGCGGGGTCGAACCGTCGGGGGGCGTCCCCTGCAATGGCAAGGAAGCGAAGGTTCTCGGCCGCGTTTGCTTTACTCCAGTACTCCTACCTTGGGCATCGGGGGAGGAAAGAGAAAGGAAGGCGTGCGACGCGTGGTTGACGAGGGTGGGCGGGGACAACTGGAATATTTTTGGGGCTGGCGTCCCGTTGGGTCCCGCGTACGTCTGCCGCACCGAATCCTGTGGGCGAGCGAGGGCGGCGTGCACCGAATCCATCACCGGTGCCGTAAGTCAACCACTGCCGGCGCCTTCAGCGCAAGGAAAACAGACGCTGACCGTGCTGTACAGAAACTGACGGTCGGCAAGGCCGACAGAGATACGGACGTCATCTGGCCCTGGCCCAACCGGTGCGGCATCGGGTTCGGCTTTAAATTCGGCGAATCTTGAGGCCCTACATAGTATCTGGTTCGGCCCAAGGTGCGGTGCGGTCCGGTCGCTTTGGGCCAACTGACCCCATTTGTTGTAGAACGATCGAGTAAACGGTGCTACCCCTCTCAAAAAAGGAGTAAACGGTGCTACCTATCAAGGGTATTACCGAATTAGTCAGGGAGATCCAATCTCGCTCTCTTTTTTTGTTGGCAACATAGGGTCTTTGGTGACCGTTAAAGTCAAGAGTTCAGTCGACACATCTCTGTGGCATTAAAGTGGCCCCATCAGCTCCGATGGTAAGGCACTTACCATGTTTGTATAGATTATGGGTCTGTTTGGTTTATGTACTAAGGTTACCATAATTTGTCACAAATTTTTGCTTAACTTGACTAAGGTTAAGTGCTCAAATTTTCAGCCACAACTTGGCAAGCCTAAGGAAATCTTGCCACACTTTTTTGAGTCCTTGACATGTGGGACCCAGTTAGATGGCAAGGAATCTTGCCATAATTGTGACTATGAACCAAACAATAACTAAGTTAGTCAAACTTGACTAAACTTAGGCGTGGCAAAATGTGACAAGTTTTGGCTTCAAACCAAACAGGCTCTATGTTTTAGATGACGTTGGTGCGGATAGCCTAATGTTAGTGGAACGACGCGGCCCACGATGTTGACGACGCCATCGGTCGGTGTTGCTACATGGAACGAAACAGAAACGAAGCGTCGGTCAAACGGGCTCTGTCGACTGATCAGATCGGCTTCACAGGTGCTTGCTCTTCTCCTATTGTGTCGTGCAGATCGGGGGCGTCCGCTGCAATGGCGAGGAAGCGAAGGTTCTCGGCCGCTTTTACTTTAGTACTCCTACCTTGGGGTTGGGGATTGGGACGGGAAAAAGAGAGGAAGGCGTGCGACGCGGACTGAAATCATCTGCAGTATCTGTACTGCAGTTACTGCAACTGACAGGTGAGCCCCATGTCTCCTGGTCCTACTTGTCAGCTACAGTAACTGCAGTGCAATTACTGCAGACGATTGGGGGTGGCGTCGCGTCGGGTCTGCGTACGTCGGATGTTGACCGGGCTGTACAGAAATGGACGGTCGGCAAGGCCGAGAGATACGGACGTCAACTGGCCCTGGCCCAACTGGTGCGGCATCGGGTTCGGCTTTAAATTTGGAGAATCTTGAGGCCCTCCTCAGTACGTATCTGGTTCATTCCGAGGTGTGGTTCTCTCGTTGGGCCTGTATAACTCAAAGGATCTTTCATGCAATCAAGACTTCAGTAGACGCATCTTAATAGTATTAGACTATTCGCAGCGGTATAGTGTAAAGAATATTGGACTATAAACAAAATAAAATTATAGAGTATACGCGTGCAGAGTAAACATACAAAAAATTAGAAGATATATTGGAAGATCAGAGAAGAGAGGATATAATGAAAAATTAGAAAAAGAGTAGAGTATAGAATATGTTTTAAAAGAAACGAGTGATGATAGGTTTAGAGTTGGCATGGGCTCCGATGGAAAGCCACTTACCCTGTGCGGATGACAGCCTGTTATCTTTTCAAAGCGATAGGGATAGTGCAAAGAAGGTAAAGAGTGTGCTACAAGCTGAGGCAAATCGAACATATGCTACTCTGGTGCATGTGGTTCAATCCATGTTACAACTTTCGTCGGCGTCTGACACTGCTGTTAAGCACAACAAACAATATTGACACATGTGTTTACAATATAGGAAATATACTGACTTGTATTGTGATAAATGTGTTTACAAATATACTCTTTCTATCCTATAATAGTTTTCACTCTCTATTTCAAAATGAACTAGAATGTGACAAATATTTTAAGATGGAGGACTACTTATCGAACGATCTTTCATGCCTCTTAGTCATACACTTTGTTCATTTATATCTTGAGCAAAGATGCAGATTTATCTAGATTGTACCGGTCTGACTTGATCATTTGAGCTCTAGCTATCTGTAGTAGATTAAGCAAGTGCGAAGGTATGCATATTAAAACGCATTAGAAAAACGTGAAGACGTATGATATTTTGTTGTTCCTTCTGTTCTAATCAAGAATCGAAATGGCCTTTAGAAAATATTTGGAGTGCCATCGGAAATAACAGAAAAAAAAATCCCCCAGTGAAGCAGGTCCACCGGGACCAGAAAACGCTGATCGCCCCAGCCGCACGTGAGAGTACACGTGTCGCACGAGGCTGGCGCGCCACACCGTCACGAACAAAACGAGGCCCGCACGCAACCACGCCGTCGGCCCCCGCCTCGTGTCCGAGACTCCGACCGACCCGGTTGGCGCCCTCGCGCAGGCGCAGCCACCGAATCGAAAAGCACGGCACGAGGGTAGTTGGTGCGCAACCGGAAAAAAACGGAAAAGGCCCCCCGCCTATCCGACGTGGCTGCGTCCCGGTGCACTGACGTGTCCACCCGTCCGCCGTGGCGCAGGCGAATCCCCTTCCCGCCTCCCGCCCGCTGCGTGCCGGAGCGTGCCGCGGCGCGCGAGCCCGCGCGCCCCACGTTCCTCTCCACTCACGTCACACCGCGCACGAAGACGAGCCAACAGAAACCACTAGATCCGCCACAAAAAGGCCCATAGACCCGATCTGACCGCACGGGATCCCAACATCTTGTCCACGTAGGACGCCACGCAAGCAGGAGAGCCCGTTCCGAGAAGGAACAGGCGGTTATACGCGTCGGAAACCTCTTTGCTCGCCGGCTCCCCCAATCCGACGCCGTCGCCACCCTATTTCTACGCGGACCAGCCGTTCCTCGTCGGCGTAAACGCAACGGCGACTCGTTCCGGCTTCTCATCTTGCTCCTGCTGCTAATCACTGCGGAACTCACCGTCACCCCGGCGTCTCAGATCACCATGGCGGCTGCGGCGGCGCCTCCTGTGCGGGGGTACGGCCCGGCGTCATCGTCGTCCGTCGCGTTCTCACCGCGTCTGCGGGCGCGGATGCCGCCTTCCTTCGTGACCGTGGCCACGCGGCGGGCGGCGCCGGTGCGCCTGCGCGCGGCCGTCGCGGACGCGCCCGGCGGGCTGCAGCTTCAGCGGCGGGAGATGGGGCCGTTGGGGAGCGCGTTTGGGGCCGAAGCGGAGGAGACCGAGGTGGCGGAGGAGATCGGCGAGGAGAAGGTGGAGGGGTGGATGCGGGAGTCGATCGCGGAGATCGTGCGGAACATGGGGGAGGCGCCGTTCCTGGTGCACCTGTTCAGCAACGACGACAGCGAGGGGGAGCGCGTTACGGTGCGGCGGGAGCCCGCGGCGCCGGAGAGCTGGCCGGACGTGCGGCGGAGGTGGGGGTCCGGCGAGCAGCGGCGGCCGGACGGGATCATCCTGGTGGAGCAGCTGGCAGCCGCGGCGGACGGGGGCGCCTCCGCGCGGCAGATGTGGGGGCTGGTGGTGCAGGCGCGCGGGATGGACTGCGCGTCGTGCTACGTGCTGGACACCTGCCGCGTGCGCTCGTCGGCGGGGTTCTGCACGCACTTCTCCCTCGCCCGGGCGCAGTGCTTCGGCGACCCCATCGAGCTCCAGCTCCGCAACGCCTGGCTCAACCGCCTCTCCGGCCGCCGATAGCCGCCGCCGGCTGCTGCTGATGTACTGCCGATAGTATAGCCATCGATGGTGACGTCCCGATGCCCGATGCCACCGGTTTTGCTGGCAACAACAGAAGCAGGGAAGCAATGGAGATTGGAATTTGGAAGCAGGAGAGGCGAACAGACGGATCAAATCTCTTCGTTCAATTCAGTTTCTTCTGAATTCGAATATCAGTTGTACAGGTTAATGATTGTAATTCTTCCTTGCCGATTCAAACATGCAGCTATTGATCGAGGCAACGCATTGCCCAGTTGTAATTACGAAAAAATTCCCTAACCCTCGTCGAGTTCTTGATGTTTCGCATCTCTTGCTTCACTTGCACGGCAAGCGATGCCATTGGATAATTGGTGCCTGCCGTATTTGCCCAACTCTTTTACTCCCTTTTTGACTTGTGAGAGGCGTGATTATCAGCATTAGAAAAAAAATTAAAAACCTACTAGGTGGCCCCATTACTTTCGTTAGATCCTTTTCCGGCTCCATCGTTTGCAGCAAGTTGTCGTCTATCGCCAGATTCGGCCATGCAACACAAGTGCGATCCAATGCGCCATCCTTTTTATGCGAATCTGTTTCGAGTTAAGACAGCGAACCAAACGATTAGGAGAGCAAACTAGTAGTCTAGTACTAGTAAGTTCTTTGGTGGTAACTGTATTAATGTCTGAATGAAGTACATTAGCCAAGCTGCCTTTGAAGGCTCACGTGCTGCTGTGACTGGAGAATTGGGAGCTGGCATGCGTTTGTTCGTCATCGTGCATTTGACCGGGCCGTTGCCGAAGACCTTGTTAGTGTGTTGGAGGCTCCGGGAAAGGCAGTTTGACGAACTCTGGACCGGCTTGTTTGGATGATGTCTAATTTGTCAAAGCTTAAGCTTAGCCACTCGTCATACTTGTAGTGCGTTTAAGCTAACTAATTTTAGCATGTGTTTGATTTGCTACTATAACCTAAGGTTAGGCACGCCTAAGAAAGTATGATATGTGTTTGGCTTGTTACCATGACTAAGCCTAGACAAGTAGCTAAACTTAGGCGGTTGATTCGAGCGTCACAGTTGAGGCAGTTTTTTTGTTAAGCAATAGAAGCAAAAGTTGACTAACTTCTGTGACACGCTTAACTTTAATCAACAACCAAATGCTCGCTTAAAATAGTGTGACATACCTAACATTAGACTTAGGCAAGTTAAGCATTGAACCAAACAGATCCGACAAGCTGAATTTTCCGGAGCTTCTACGTGTGTTGGTTGAGACCATGCACGAACTTGGGAAGAAACTCGACCATGGATACGATCGAGCCTGACGATGGACCAGGTCAACAAAAGCATGAACCCTGACGCGATCAACATAGGCCAGAAAACTGGGAATTCAGTGTCGACGCTCATGTCCTGGAGACGCCAGGAAACGGCAGTTTTAACGCAAGCTAGAACATGCTGAAATTTTTGCTCTTCTTAAGATCTCGGCTAAAAGCCAAGTGTAACTGAAAAACTGAAAGGCAATTAGACCGTAGCCGTAGGCACGACCAACTATGGACGATTAACACAATGAACGTAATCAACAAACGCCTGAATTGTTCAACTCGAGGGTCATCCAAGCAAACACTGCATGTCTGCAGCCTGCCTGCAGAGACGAGAAAACTGCAGCAAATATCAGTTCGAAATTTTTCTTTAGGGCGTGTCAATTCAGACTCTCTGTCTCTATTCACTTTCGGATTCCTGATGCACACGATAACACTTTTCATATTTCTGATGCACACGTTAACACGGTCTCGTGCACTATCACCAAATTCGCAAAGAGCAAGCCGAACCAAACATGTTTCAAAGACAGCACACGACAACACGCTTTGTTTCAGGTGTTTCCACCGTATGAGGTTTCTGCGCCCAGCGCCAGACGCAATGGCTGCTGCCATCATAGGCAGCTCGCCCACCAGGCACGATTGTCAGGGCGTCAACCAGACTAGCCCAATGTCACTGGCGCCGTGACAATATACGTACACAACGTCGAAAAGGAGAAAAAAAAAACACCATCACAGTTCAACAACACTGTCCATGAAAGCACAAGCCTATTTCGTCATCATCATTGTCCCGGGTGTTATTGAAATTCAAAGGGAACACTTGGCTGTGAGCACCGCTGCAGGTGCAGGTGTCCTAGTAGCCTCCCTGGATGTAGGCGTTGAGCCGGTTCAGCTCCTCCCTGTGCTCCGAGACCACTGCACGGACGACGTCTCCAATGGAGACCATCCCCAGCATCCCTGTGCCCTCGATAACCGGGATGTGTCTGATACGATTTTCTGCGCACATATCAGCACCACAATTATGTCCGATTTCATCTCTTTCAAGAATTCTAGTATTGCAAACATAAGGAGCCAGAGATGGTTACCTGTCATTAGCTGCATTGCTTGGAGGACTCGGGTATTAGGTTTCACCGTGATCAGCTTGTTCTGTCAAAGTTAGTCTTCATCAACTAAGTTTCTCATCCAAAATATGATTCTAGGAATGATACAAAAATAAATAAAGAGCAGGAAGAGTACTTCTTCAGTCATGATGTCACCAACTTTAGTTGACTTGGATGATCGTCCTTGCACTATGATTTTCCGGAGATAATCTGAAAAAATCAGGAATTAGGTGTTAGCCACATGCAGTAAACTGTTGTTCTGGGACAATCTTGCTATGCAGTAAACTGCTGTTCTGGGGCAATCTTGCTTGTTGCATCTCATTTTTAATGCTCCCTTTTATGAATCTTGCTTGTTAGTTTTACCCCTGAATTTTGCAAGTACATGAAACCAAATAGCATATCTAATTTTTGTTAGGGAAAACAATGTAACTTCTTATGCTTTTTAGATAATTGGCACTGGGAAGCATTACTTTTGGCAATATAATTAAGTTTAATACCTTACAAAATAAGGAAACATGTGTAACAGATTGTTATGAATAGCGCTTGTATAAAATATGAGGGCCCTAAGCCCAAATGTATACATGTACAGGTTTGAACAAGTATGTGCAAACAACTACACAATGAGGAAATATATACACTTAACACAGATGACTTAGTTACAAGGGGAATTTTAAGAAAATATGCATCAGTAGTAGTGATTAACAATTCAGCCAAGTGTGTCGATTGTTTAAAACAAGGTAGTAGTATAATAGAATATGACTATAGATTTCAATCAGACAGCTTAAATGTCAATAAAAAGAATAGTTCAATACCTCTCTCAGTAACAATACCCACGATCGATTTATCTTGTCCAGGTTTAATGACCAGAAGAGCTCCCACATTGTGTTGTGTCATCTGGATAAAGGAGTCTTTATCATTCAAGACAACCATTGCCAATATAGAACTAAGTGACCATTCGGTAAAGAAAGAAACTAATATGAGCTTCGGAGAACACATACCGATTTGACAGCATCGTAGACAGTGTCCTCAGTGGTGCAAGAGAGCCAAGAACCATCAACACCCTCCCCCTTCGACTTCAAAATATCTGCAATGGTGACAGTTTCAAATCCACGCTCCTCTAGGCTAGCAGGTGAAACTGACATGAAGCGTGAAAATGCAGCTGGTAGCATAGCTGATTTTGGAGCACTGATGTGCCTCAGAACCGCGGATTTGAGCACACTGCCATGTGACCCGACGACTTGCATTGCCCGTTGCATTTTCTTCTCTTCTGTGTCAATCAAACATAAAAGAAACAATGGAATGAGACTGACCAGAGATGAGGATGCTGTCACATCAGACAAAGAGACAGGTCATGACCAAGCGACGGCTAGAAAAGAAAATTGGAAAGGAAGCAAAAAAATGATCCGAGAAGTGTATGTGTTGCAGCAATAGCATAGTCATTGTGCTATTTCTTCTGCATAAACAGACAAATCCTATCGCAATCCTTCTGGGTACATGGCACCAAATGGGAGCTAGTTTTCAAAGTTGTGGCAGCAATGAAAAGGATGTCCAACTATTCATTTGTACTCTGACAAGTAAAAGATCATGAAAGTAGAAATGAAAATCGTTTAATCACTAGTGGAATATATAACCGAATGCTCCAGCTTAGTAAAGAAGTGGTAAGATGCTATATTCTACCAATAAATCAGCATCAACGTTGACATAATTCTTTATTCACTACCAGTATATTCAGCCTAATCGATGCAAAATCGCAATATTTTCAGACACTCTTGGCGGCCCATATTGACCGTTTTTTAGATAATGGAAAAAAACTTCGGAGTATTGACTGTTAGTTAAGCCCACTAACAGAGGACTTGTTGCTGAGCGAGCAGAACAAGTGCATTTATTTACGTCCGATGTCGCAATCAAACCAGTAAGGAACAAACACCAAGACTTCTCCACTAGGGACACTACACTCCGTCCATTCACTAGGCTGCCAATGACATCCGATTCAGTTTTATCAGATCACCCCGGATCCGAGAATAAACGAACAAACCAATCATAAACCAGGTGCGGCAAGCGGGCCTGTGCCGGCAAGATTATGGTGCCCAAGAACGTTTTCTTTGTAACTTTTTTTGTAACTTCAATAACTGAAAAAGGAACTCCTCTCGGGGAGATGGAGAACCTAAGTAAAAACACAAGAGCAAGAACGGGAGAAAATCAGTCGGTCCACATCATGCGCATCGTAAGGGACTGGGAACCAAACGGAAAGGATTTCCTACGGACCTACGCTGCGTCGTGGATATAGGACCCACACAAACAAGCAAACAGACGAAGGAAAGTGAAACGGACCAGAGCACGCTCTTCGACTTGCTTGATTTTGCTTTTCGAAAGGGGTCTGAGTTCCTCCTTTCCCTTGCCTAAAATAAAAACCCTCCCTCCAGCATCCTAAACCTAGCAAGCGAGCAGAGCGGCTGCAGCCTGCAGCAGACCAGTAGGTTCCTTCCGAAACGAAACGAATCGAAACAGACCAGATCATGCATGAATCAAAAGAAGGAACAACGTGACCGTACAGGTAGCTTTTCCCCGACCCCCTTTGCTCGATCCGAGAACAACGTGACAGTCACACCTCACAACATCATCAGTCACAACTCGAGAGACCAGCCACAGCCAGGCAGCCAGCCAGTTCACGGCGCAAGGGTGGACTAGCATTACCGATCCACGAAACCGCCGGGGAGAAGGGGGAAGGAAAGGTGGAGGAGGGCAGGTTTACCTGCGACGCGAGAACGAGAGCAGAGAGGACGGACGAGTTGGGGGAGTGGACACTGGACTGGAGAGTTGGGAGGAAGACGAGGACACCTGTTACGTTGCTGCGAGGCGGGTGAGGTGGTGCCCCGAGTGCTAGTTAATAAAGCGACGTCGCGTGAAGTCTTATCCACACCACACGGGCCTGTCTGCTTTTTTTTTTCTCGTTCATTATAAATACATTTTTTTCCTGGTTGATCAGTTCAGAATCTCTTCAGAACAGGTAGAGGCGCTTCGCTCGCTGTTTGCCGGTTTCGGCCAGTGGTTACTGGACTCTGGCGCGACGAGGAGACGAGCGAAAACGGCTGTTGGATGCCTGGTCACTGTCGGTTTGTTGGGAAACGGGTGGCCTTTTCCTTCTTCACCGAATTCGTTCAAGTGCAACGCGAGCGCCGGAGCTCGGCCGGGTTGGGTGGGTCGCCGTCCAGGTCACGGGCGCGCGCGTAGAAGAACGCCGACGTTTTAAACCGGCCCTGTGAGCCGCGGATCCCCCGCGTTTCTTTCCTGGTCGCTCGCGGAAGATTCGTGCATCTTGCAGTTTGGCCTCGGCGTCGGCACAGCGGTTTGCGTTTTTCACAGCCGGAAGGTGGGATTATTAGGTTCCCTTCCCTCCAGGGTGACGCGTTCCCGAGAAGTAGGTTTCGCACCGAGCCGTGCCCGTGCCGTGCGACATGGCCCCGGGAGCAGGAGCGGCGCGCGCTGGACGCAGCGCTCGGATCCCGGGTCCGTACACCGGGCTAGCCAGCACGGCACGGTTCGGTGGACGGCGACCTGCGGCCGCGCGGAAACGGTGGGCGCGCTCACGGTTCCGGGCGGTGGACGCCCACGGACGGTTGCCGGCCCCACAAACACAAAGCCGTCAACTCGGCGCGGATCCTTGTTATTGCTATCTGAGCTCGCAGCAAACTGCACATGGCATTTGTTCGTAACTGATGCTGGAGTGCCCCCGCTGTCAATCATGCAAACCGCACTAGTGTACGCAGCAGCAAGTTTCTGGATCTGTAATAATTTACAATCGTACAAAATCAGACTAAAGCAGTACTTATTATTCGAGAATATAGTTTTAATTGGGAAAAAGAGAGAAGGCGCAAAAAACAAAATGCTTTGTCAGCACGATGAGGCAGCAGCCCACAGAACACAAGTAAAGCCAGCAACCGAGCACACAGAAAAGACGTCAGGTGCGCGTAATCAGCGCATCAAATGATAAACAACTTTTTGTCCAGTATATATAATTCGCGGATGCGGAGGACCTGGACTGCTAATCGTGTCCTTTTCGGTGGTTTCAACGGATCCAGTCCATTTTGTCGCGTTACCATCTTCATTTATCAGATATCCCCTACAAACTGTAGTTTTGTTTCCTGAATCCTGACACACAAGTACCTGACGATACAAAGAGAAAAATGTGTAGCCACAGTCGTCAGGTCTAATTATTGCCTACACCTTAGTCATGACGTTACTTTAAAATTTTAAAACAAAGAATATCTTACCATCATGATCAAATAAAAACCGTACCACATTAAAAATACCATGTATGATACATCTTGTTCCTGTAAATTTTGAACGCAAAGACAATACTATGAACTATGAAACAAGCATATAATTATTGCACAGGGTGCTAAAATACCAGTCTCGTATTTCCTTGGTAGAAACAAGAGAGAATCATACAACCGGATGCTAAACCATCTGTGAATGCAACATGCGTGTTCATTTTCTGGCACCTTTAGTTACAACGGCATCTCGCGGCCATGGCAGTGCAAAACTTGCAACATAGTCACTACCAAGAAACACAAGGGGCGATGCATTTTTCTTGAAACAGATTAGAATAGCGTCCCACAAACAATTTAAACACCGAAGGATGAGGGTCTATCATCTTCTAGAAAGTCTTGGTCGCCTTCTAGTACCGAGAGAAGCTCCACTCTCCAAATATCTTCTTTTCTCCTCTTCATCTTCACTAGATTCGTCAGATCTCCACCTTGACCCACCTTTCCCAGCTACAGTTTCATTAGCTGAAGCGTTTATGCCAAAGCTGCAGAGAATTGTAATCAAGGTTAGACTTTTTTCTAACCATTCCATTCAATCACCACATTGTAACGATGACAATATGCTCACTTAATCCAGTTTAATGAAAATCAGCAGCAAAGTACAAGATGCCACAGAGCAAGACCCAACAATACTGATGCTAAAAATGGGTGACGTACATTAATTTAGGACAAGTTTCATAATATTTTCCACTGTAAACATAACGTTGTCACAAGCATATCCAGCTTCTTTGTATTTGGGTAAAAACAAAGAGGGAAACCTACCGTTGTAGTCATCTCAGTGATGTAGTAAAACAAAAAAAATGGGCAACATTGTCCAGTTATCACATGTCACGTTCAGAATTTATGCATACAGACCACAGACCCCCTTCAGTTACTCGAAATGCATGCCTTGAACTATATCTTGCCACCAAAGGGGACTAAGTTTTCACTAAATACCAGCAAGAACCATAATAGAATATATCACCAGAGACTACAGTACAGAATAATGATTACCTGAAAGTGTTCTCCACAGTTGGTACTTTAGCTTTATGGACATGATCTTCTTGGAAACTGGCATTTCCAGATACCTTAGAGGCACCATTTTGACTGACACCATTTCCACTTAAGATGAAAGGCTTCTCAGCACGTGAACCAAAGTGAAACTCTCCTTTTCCAACAGATTTTTTTCCTTGAAAAGGGGTGGTTCTGCTAACCTCAGTCTTCATCAAACTTGTTTGGTGACCTTTCGTAGGAGTATCACCAGAACTCAAATTGAAATACAAAGGAAGTGAATGATGATCAGATTTAATCCCTTTTTTAACACCTGAATCTCCTATTGCAGAACTAATTTCTTTAATTCCCCTTAAAAATGGACTCTCACCATTCTGGCCCACAGAGGGGAATATGCCCCCTGCAGTCGATCTTGTATTGGATGGAGGTGTCCCCTGGGAAAATGCCCTAGATTGTAGAATAGATGGAACCTTTCGGCCAAATTCCAAGTGACTGCTTCTAATCAGGCCACCAGAATCAGTCAATGCATTGATATTTTTTGGGTGGAGGGTTGTCTTGTTTTGAGGAACAGGGGTGAAAGATGAGCTCAACTCGATGGCAGGATTTTGTGATTTAACCACAGTACTAGACATTTGTGAAGTCCGAGCAAATTGACTGTGTTCTCCACTGTTGATGGCTTTCATAATCTCCCTCTGAACCTCCGGAAGCATATCAAGGCATTTAGCCTGTATGACAAAAAAAATGAAGATTTTAAAAGCATATTATGTTGAAGAAAACAGGCTTGTACCCATAGTCCATAGAGAGAGAATACAGCTTATAAGCCATAACTGTACTTAATCCATAAAGGCTGGAATAGGAAAATCAAAAGAAATGTTGAAAGAATGACAAGAAGAACAAAGCCTTCGTCGCAAGCACGTTGGTGTAGGCAAACGTTGAAAGAACCTCAGATGAAACAAATAGTTAATGGGCAAACAATGCCAAAGAGAGAAGGTGAATCTGTAACTGTATTCCATAAAGGCTGGAACAGGAAAACCAAAAGAACGGGTACACTATTCCAAAGAGAGACCGGAAATCTATAAAAAACTAACTACTAGCTTGAACATTTATAGGCCAAGAAATGATTAACCCTAACAGGGAGCTTAGAACTCAAATGGTGTCATAAGCTTTAAATCCTCAAATAGAGTGCTATCCTAGTTTAGAACAACCACAAGTCCACAACACCAAAGCCTTTGTCCCAACCACGTTGGGATAGGATAAATATAAAATAATGAAACCCAATACAGTATTTTTCTCAAAAGCAAGAGAGATAATGTGCACTGTGCTGGCAAACACTGGACTCTCTTTCCACTAAGACGCTCAGCTGGTTCACTTATGCAGCTGAAAAGAAGCAGGTAACTGGGATAGGTATTCCAGTCTACTAGCAAAATTTAAAGTTATTGTAATATAGTCTGTACTCTGTATCTAGTATCTACTTCTATAAAAAAAACAGTTGGCGGTGAGCCGGTGATAGTTTGCCTGCCTTCAGAGCATGCCAGCCATTGGATGTAGTGTAAGCGTAAACGGCTCAGATACTCCCATGCGGATTAGATATAGCACTTCACCCTTAGTTTTGCACTTACTGACCTGTCTTTGCCACCCACTACTCAGGTATGAGCCCACAACTCTTTCTCTGCTCCCGGCAGTGAGGCGAAGGTATAGGGTTTGGCTGCCCAGCAACCAACCGCAAAGTCGCTTTGGAACATCATCCTCGACCTCCCAACCGCCATCATCTTGCTGCTCCTCAGATCCACGCCGTCCCTCTCAAAGTCAAAGCTCTGAAGCTGACGTCAGAGGAGAAGCTTAATCCAATGAGAAAATGGGATTTATGGAATCAAGGTAGGAGGATTCAATTTATGTCGTCTTCCTGAGGGATATGGGGTTGTAGGCAGCCACTTTGCTAGGGCCTAGGGGCTAGGGGTGGCTTGGGTTTTGATGTGGAGGAGAGAGAAATGGAATAAGGGGCAGCAATGAGGAAGATGAACTTGATCTGCTGTGTCATTTATGGATTTCTTTTATGTACTTGAGGATCCCATCGTAGCTCTCTTTGGATTAATATATATCGAAAATGAGTATATGACATCTAAATGAAACATGGTAGTTTATATCCTTTTCCATTTAGATTGGTGTGAAAACATTGTAAAATATGACTTTGACTTGTTTTACACAAATGACTGAAATCCATACATATTCCTAGATTGTATTGCCTCTGAGCCTCTGACATTCAACTAGAAATCAAGATTGGATAACAGTTAGATCCATCCAGGGAAAGATAGGAATCCATCCAGTGCAGAGGAAAGATAGGAAATGAAACAAGACCAGTTGGCCATGATGCCATATGGTGAAGATGATACAATCACACGCATATACTTGCAAAGGCAATCCCATTTCCAGAAAAGAAAAGCGATAAAATGATTTAAGATAGATTAAATGGGACATCAAAGGAACATTTTTTATGTTATTACAGTCAGTGATTCACTACTGAATTTGTATTGTTTCCTGCTAAGGTTCATCCTAGCACTTCGGACTTGTTTGCTGTGCCAGTGATTTCACTAGTAGGGGATGGCGGAGAAATCAGTTTTTGGATTGATTGGTGGATTCATGGGCTGTCAATTCTAGAACTGGCTTCTGCTCTTGTCAGCGTTGTCGCCTTGATTCCTAACCGAGTACTCAACAACAGGACAGTACAAGAGGCTATGACAAATTTCCAATGGGTCGATGATATCAGGGGAAATGTCTGTTCAGGCGCGCCTTGAATATTTCTTGATCTCAGATATTATAGAGGGGATTCAGCTTTCACCAGGAGTTCTGAAATTTGTTCAATTTTGCTCATCCAGTAGCAAAGCACGAGCATTTTGAACTAGCAATTGTAAACTAGCTAAGGCTCTGTTTGTTTGGGCTGGAACTTTTAAGCTTTTAGAAAAGCTGCTTGTTGACTTTTGTATTATATTTTTAGCTTCTCAGCACACCAAAAGCCAGAAAAGCAGCTCTAGCCTCTAGGCGAGCTTTTCAGCTTTTAATTCATTTCCTCAAAAGCTGGCTTTCCAGCGTTCCAAAAGCCAGCTTTTCAGAACCCCGCTTGTTTCAGCTTTTGGCGTTTGCAGCTGAAAAGCCAGCAAAAGCTGAAATGAACAGGACCTAAAGTCATTATAATATGGTAACTACTCACGTGGTTATATTTGGAACTGGTCACAAATATCGTGATGTCTTTGGAAAAGTATACGAGTGTTGAGTAATTATATTTATAATAAAACCATTTGATTTAACATCTCAGCAGCAAAATTGTATAACTACTAACTCTTGTTTGTTTCACTACCAATTTTTTTCAAGGAAAATTGAGAACATGGTTTTGAATGCTCTCTAATGTCGAGTGACAACCTATTCTGATGAGTTATGACGAGAAGCAAAAGTCAATGCACTTGTAAAACAAATCAAAACATTACTAGAGGTGCATAATAAAGCAGCAATATGAAACAATAGAACTTACAATCAAGTGTTCCCTCCATTTAGCAATTGTTCTGATTTTTGATGCGATCTCTTCAGTAGCAGTTTCCAATTTTCTTTGCTCAAATCTCTGAAGACCACGATCAACTTCATATGCCTCCAAATACCGATAGCGCTAAGAGAAGGCAAACAAAATAAAAAAATTTAAGCTGTTTATGTTTCAGCATGTTTCCTTGGTGGAAATGAATGCTGCTCACTGAGAAAATGATTGAAATGGACATTTTATTTGCAGCTCTAAAAATGTGGATTTCTTTAGATTTAAAATTAAAGTACAGAATGGAAAGATCAACATCATAAGCATGATAACAAATTATGAAAACATGTATGATGCAAGTGTTGTGCACACAGAGATATAGTGATGAAGGAATCCCTCTTTAGTACGACATAATAAGTGAGATTTTTACTAGCTCTACTATTTTCAAGATGCATGGTGTTTCTATAAATGCAAAATAGTAATTTTCATTTGTTTGTCTGGGGTTTATTATACATTAATCATATAGGTGGATTCTGAACAAACGGTTAATCCAGTGTTCATGAAAAGAGAAATGCAACAATATAGAATATTTACCCGAAGGTAGTAAACAACAAGCAGACTACCACATGGCTCCATGGGCATCTCACGAGCACAATCAAAGAGCGACTTGTGAAGATGCTTCTCTTCCTCAGAGTCCCAAGGCAGTTCGATCATTTTATCAACATAATTCCTCTCAATGCAGATATTACAAAACTCAGTCATCATCACCTCAACATGATAAATCCAAGAGCTTCTGACTGCATCCTCAGCATGTGATGTAATTGCTGACCTTTGCTCTTTTATTCTAGAGCAATAGCCCCTGTGATACATAAATGCTTCTGTTAGATGGCCATATTCGATTCTTACCCGGACTGCAGTCACTGCCTCACTAAGAGATGCCATGCCATCATTTTCAACACTTGCTGCAGCAGAGATGTGATCACGCCATGTGCACTTTAGCACAACCAGTGCCATATCAGGTCTGTGACGTTCCAGAAGAACTTGTGCTATCTTCGGATGAGTTTCCTTGCTACAGATCTTGGGAAGGAGAGAACATGCCTCCTGTATAGAAAGTTTTGGTGGAGCATAAATAAATGGCATATAACCAAAGGAAGAAGCAAGACCAAGAAAAGCTTAATGAAATAAGACTCGAACTCTGAACTGGCATCACGAATATAGGGGAGGAAGTGACTCCAATAGGTTTAGGAAAGGAAACAAAACATTTTTCTACAGCTACGCGTAGCACAATCTTAATAAAATGTCTATTGAGAAATGAGAATGACAAGTAATTTAGGAGAACTGGAGAAGGCTAGAATGCCAAGTAATATGGGATGGAGGTCGGAGGGAGTACATTCTAAAGAGGTAATGTGTCAGTTGAACTAATGGGAAGCAATTTTGTCCTCACCTCACCCGCACCCTTTGTGTGTGCGCGGCTGCGCGCACAAAAGTCGGTGGATGGGGTTGGGAGAGACTAGGGTGTGTTTGGTCTGAAGCCACAACTTGTCACATTTTTTCCACACCTAAGGTTAGTCAATTTGACCAGTTTATTCATGTGTTTGGTTGGTAGCCACAATAGTGACAAGATTGATTTCCATTTAACTAGGTCCCACACGTCAATGACCTAGAAATGTGTGGTAAGATTTCTTTAGGCTTGCCAAGTTGTGTCTAAGAATATGAGCACCTAAGCCTAGTCAAGTTTGGCAAAAATATATGACCAATGGTGGCAACTTAGTATATAAACCAAGCATGCCCTAGTCCCACTTAAGTCTAAACAACATGGTAGGGGGGATGTAACAGCGTATCTTTAGTTGTGCACTTGTGCTTTTGAATAAACATATCAAACTGGTTATAGAGGCTTATCTAATAGATCTATTTTGATAAAGCTATGCTGGATACTACAGAGCCAATCATCCACAGGTAGTGTTTTAATACGGCTGCAACAACACTAATAATCTAAAACTGCCCCATAAAAGAGGTAAAACATGACCTTAGAAACTATACTTCAAACAGTTTGTACAAAAAAATACAGTAAGGCAGATGATTCATAAAGTGCTAAGTAATATGTTTATATGTCCACAAATGATGCAAAAGGAAAGCTGGGTACAACTACATGATTTACTGCAATTAGAGCTTTACATGATATGTATGTCCATATCACACGAGTTCAGCATAAAACAGGCAAGTAGGGATTACCTCCAAAGCTTGTGAAGAATGATCATCTAGAAGACAAAATACAAGGCATTCAAACACCGTTCTACTAGGAATGCTGAAGGTATCAGCAAAATCATCTACCAGATACCGCCATTCTGAATCTGGCATGGTCCAATGCCGATCAAATAGATAATACAGTAACTGAAACAGTGTCAAGGAAGTTGAAAGATAATAACATTGTTGTGAGGAACAACGCATACTTTAGATAATAATCAGATAACAAAGCTGAAGGATACAATTGCTTGTTTTGCAAACACCATGTCAGATGCGCCATGAAGAAAGAGCATGTCAACTGCCTCACGGAAGTTTCTAAACGGATATCTATTAATGCTAAACTGATCGGTTGTAATGGTGGAAGAGAACATAGAAGATGATTGTTCATTTTGCAAGCATGTAATCGCCTCTTCCTCATTATCCATATAACTCTGTTCAATCCCAAGGTTTTGTAGTGCCTGCTCAATGAATAGTGTGCATTGATTGGCTTCACTGTAACCTGCTGCTTCAGCAATTTCAGGCCAGTGTCTTTTATTTGCAGATTCCTTTCTTTCAATCACGTAAGAGCTCCATGATGCAAAGTCAGTGTACCGTGAGCAAATGTGTTCAAGAAATCTATGCCTGGTGCACCAAATCATGGCCTCCAAATGCTGTAGAGAATAGCACGTTGAGTATTTAGCCAAGAATAATGATTGATAGAAACAATGTCTAGACACTTGTTACATTTCAGGGAGCAACAAACTACGGGAGATATACATGCAAACAGATACAGGCTATTTTAAGATTGTATTTTAAGATATGGGTAAGGATATCCTAGACTTTGCGGTAGCCTATGACCTATTGGTAGCTAACACCCTCTTTAAGAAGAGGCTATCTCACATAGTGACCTTTACGAGTGCCCAACATTCTAGTCAAATCGACTATATCCTCACCAGGAGAAGGGAGAGAGGGGCATGTTTAGATTGTAAGGTGTTTCCTGGGGAATGTGTTGTTCGACAACATAAACTTGTGGTAGCCGACTTTCGTTTCCACGTGCGTGTGTCACGAGACAAAGGTGTTAAAACTGCAAGAACAAAGTGGTGGAAGTTGAAGGATGAAGCGCAACAATCATTCAAAAGGAGGATGATCGCAGAAGGACCTTGGAGCGAAGAGGAAGAGGAAGATGACTCATTTGATGACACCAACAGACGATTCGTGCGGAGGATACAAGAGTCTGAGGTTAGAGAGGCCTTAAAAAGGATAAAAGGAGGAAAGGCCCACAGCCCCGATGATGTCCCCATTAAGGTGTGGAGATGTCTAGGGGATGTAGCAATAGTATGGCTCACTAAACTATTTAACCGCATTTTTCAGTCAAACAAAATGCCTGAAGAGTGGCGGAAAAGTATTTTAGTACCCATCTTCAAAAATAAAGGAGATGTTCGAAGTTGTACTAATTACCGAGGAATTAAGCTCATGAGTCATACTATGCAGCTCTGGGAGAGAGTGATTGAACACCGCTTGAGGAAAGTGACCAATGTCACTAAAAACCAGTTTGGTTTTATGCCTGGGAGGTCCACTATGGAAGCGATTTTCTTACTCTGTCAGCTTATGGAGAGGTATAGGGAGCAAAAGAAGGATCTACATTTAGTGTTCATTGACTTGGAGAAGGCATACGATAAGGTAGCAAGATCGGTCATGTGGTGGGCACTAGAGAAACACAAAGTCCCAACAAAGTACATTAACCTTATCAAGGATATGTACGATAATGTGGTGACAAGTGTGCGCGTAAGAGATAGTGAGACCGACACTTTTCCTATCACAATAGGGTTACACCAAGGATCAGCCTTAAGTCCTTACATCTTTTCCTTAGTGATGGATGAGGTGTCGAAGGATATACAAGGGAATATCCCTTGGTGTATGCTCTTTGCTGATGATGTAGTGTTGGTAGATGAAACTAGGGATGGTGTTGATAGAAAATTGGAGCTATGGAGGCAGACCTTAGAGTCTAAGGGGTTTAGACTTAGTAGAACCAAGACCGAGTATATGAGATGCGACTTTAGTGATGTCGGGTGCGAGGATGGTAATGTTAGTTTACAAGGAAAAGTAGTACCTAGAAGAGACACATTTCGATATTTAGGATCAATGTTACAAAGCAATGGTGATATTGACGAAGATGTTTGCCACAGGATCAAGATCGGGTGGATGAAGTGGCGACAAGCATCTGGAATCTTATGTGATAAGAAAGTTCCACAAAAATTGAAAGGAAAATTCTATAGGACGGTGATCAGACCTGCGATGCTGTATGGAGCAGATTGTTGGCCAACTAAAAGGCAACATGTCCAACAAATGAGTGTTGCGGAGATGCGCATGCTACGGTGGATGTGTGGTCACACAAGAAGAGACAAAATTAGGAACGAAGTAATACGTGATAGGGTAGGGGTGGCACCGATTGAGGAGAAGCTAGTCCAACATCGCCTACGGTGGTTTGGGCATATTCAGCAGAGACCTCCAGAAGCACCGGTTAATAGTGGGATTATAAAGAGTAGAGACAATTTTAGTAGGGGTAGAGGTCGACCAAGGTTGACATGGCAGAAGGCGGTGAAACGAGATTTAAAAGAATGGGACATACCTAGAGATTTGGCTCATGATAGGACTGCATGGAAATTAGCAATTCATGTGCC
The DNA here is from genome assembly GCA_036927565.1 of Tuctoria greenei. Taxonomy (NCBI): domain Eukaryota; kingdom Viridiplantae; phylum Streptophyta; class Magnoliopsida; order Poales; family Poaceae; genus Tuctoria; species Tuctoria greenei. Next base: position 8,209,692 of record JAYESD010000003.1, read on the forward strand.
AAAATCTTAGTTTATTCGTAATTTGTTACTCTTATTTTTTTTACTTTCATCTTATTTTCTATTACTTTTCTTCAAAATTGTTGGGTTTCATTTCTAGCCGACCCCAACTTGTTTGGGACAAAGGCTTGGTTGTTGTTGTTGTTGTTGTTGTTGTATTTCCTTGAAAAAATTGTGCACGGCTGTAGGCAGCACTCTGTCATGTGGAAAGAGGAATGAGCAAACATAGGTCCTGATTTACATAAAGGCACATTTAAGTTGAAGATTACATAATATAGAGTAAAATAAACCAACAATTCAACTCGAAGGAATGTTGACAGAGCAGCCTTTGACAACTATTTAGAAGTCATCTTGTATCACTTGCCACTTGGTACAGACAAATGGTACAGTATTGTTTTACGTGATTTCATTCACAAGCATCAAGAGTGTAAAGAAGCACATGGATTCATAACAAGAAAAATACTCTAGAACGTATTAATGACTAACATGGAGTCATGGACTTGACTAATATATCTAGGCCAACCAAGTTGGTACTTTTCCAAGATCAGGGTGAGAATGAAAGGCAAAAGGAAGATAAGGCTGTTGTTTTAATGTGTGCATGTGGCTCTGTGCATTCCATATTTCCATAAAATTTAAGTATCTCATCAATTTGAAATGAAGTTACCCAAGATAGCCGTACCCTGGTGGATGCATTTGTAGCAATTTCAGTATGCATGGTTGTTGCTGTACCTAGACTAGTTCATCATTAAGTTGCTAGCAAAGATTTAAAAAAAATCCTAGCAGCAGTGTGGGTTAAGAAACAATACCTGCTTTGCCTTCAATGTCTTCTCAAAGAGTTGATGCAGGTCATTAACATGAGCCGGAACTGCTTCGGTGAAAGAAGAGATCATAACTTCAATCACATTGGAAATTCCTGTCAAATGCACTGCAAACTTTTGCAGTTGGGGTAACTTGGACGTCATCATTTCTAATCCAGATCTATCTAGGATATTGTTAAGGTTTTACTTGACAGTTTTAACAGTACTTCACCCTCAATACGCATAACTATACATGCATGAGGGTGGGACACTAATAAAAAGATAAAGTATGCAACTGGATATAAATTTGATCAAACATGGTTGGATACAAATCATGCTAATATCAGAAATGAGTGCATTAACAGCCTTCTTGCACCAGTCCTTGATGACCACCTCATCCAAAAGAAATGCCAGAACAGGATCACTTGACACAGCATTCTCATCCAAACAGACGTCAGTGATATCTGATATAAATGTCAAGGAAACAACAGAAAAGAATTTGTGCTATATAGAAAAGCAAAAGCATATTTCTGAAGAGGATACATTGACAAATCAAGGAAGACAAATTGTTCTGGAGGGCAACATCGAACAAGGAATGCAACCGCTGAACATCCATGTTAACAGGATCACCATTGTCTTCCTTTTCTTGAAACCTTTCATCATGTTGCTTAGATATAAGTCCTGCTTCCATACACTTGTAGTAAAGGCGTAGGCGGACCCTATTTCCATTGTCTGGTATTGGAGTTCTGCAGATTGAGCAGACATCACATCTCTGGCTGCATTCAGCACATAATGAGGCATGGCCACATGAGTTAAGCACGTGATGCACGTAGCGGCCACAGCTACTCAAGTCTCTAGTTGCTCGGCAGTGCTCAATCCTGGCCTCCTTGCATAGCTCAATGAGATCAATGGATGCCAGTTGCTCCAAAGCATTCTACCAACAGATAAGGAAAAAAGACTTTCTCAGCGACGAGCACGAGATTTTAGTCGGGCACTTTGATTTATAAAGCAACGTTCACTTAAAAACATGTAGGTACAAAAATATACTGAATTTGGTATTTCTTTTAGCCCCTTGACTAACAGCCTCTGTGCAAACTACATTAGCCAATGACCGTCATGAAATACAACAGGGCAGAAACGAAATTCTACAGCCATATGCGAAAAATGGGTGGAGCATGCACCGCACAACAGGGGCGGACCTAGCGTTGGGCATGGGTGTTCAGTAGAACACCTTATTCCCTTTTGCAAATGGATTTGATAGCTCACAAAGAAGGTAATAGCGAGACCTATCTCAAGAAGAAGAAAAAACATCCAAGCAAGTTAGGGTTCTTTACCATTGAAATAAAACAGACAGTCCAATCCAATTGACAACGGGGAGGCGAGACTGGGTGCGATTGTTCCTCGGTGGAATCAGCGAAGTTTGGTCGCCTCGTTTCTTCTTCTCCGGTGGTTCGGAGCAGCTGAATCCAGTGGAAACTCGGTGCGGTGCGCGCGGGTGTCTATTGACGGAGGCTCCGAATCAGGCTAGTGCGAGTTCCGCGGTTTTGAGGAAACGTCGGTAGGCCGGAAGCGGGGATGAAAAGCGCAGCTCCTGGGGACGGGAGAAGAGTGGTGCCGGAGGAAGGCCGGCGGCCGGCGGCGGGGACGAGATCGGCGTGGGGAGAGAGAAACCCTACGGCAGTGTCGGAGTCGGAGTAGGGAGTAGACGTTCCGCGGAAATCTCAAACGGTGCGAGGTGCAATGTGCTATGAGCTGGCTTGGTGAGGAGGTTTAGGAAAAAAAAAAGTAATACAATTTTCTTTTGGAAAAAAATGGAGTATAAAAAAATCACGCACGCGCATAAAACTATTCACACTCGTTTAATCTATACACATACTCTGTTCTCTACTCTTTTAGTATGTGCACTCTGTACGCATATTTTACACTTCTACTACGTCTACAGTTTAGTACACTTTTCAGTACAAGATTGTGAACGGTCGTGTAAATAAATATTCTAGATTATACAATTTCATGCTTCGATCATTATATTTTTTAATTTAGAATCCACCTGTTAACTATATTCACTATCCAAGTATTTCCGCGACACTTCTTCAGACGTACTTTGAAAACAGCTCGCGGAGGTTCTTGATCGGGGGAGCTTAGTCCTCAATCGAGCTACGCGTATGAGAGATGAGTGACTGGGTGAGACGGTGGTTTTACGTGATTCGGATCATTGGAGCGTAATACCCTACTCTACGGCGTGTGTTGTATTGCTAGAGTGTGTGCTCCCGTGGGTATGAATGGTCTAAATGTGTATGTCTTATAATGTTGGCTACCCGTTTCTTTTACAGTAAGGTCGGACACCTTACAAGTGGGGTCTGGGACCCGACAGGTGGTTCAGGGACGATCTTATCCTAAAGATCTAAAGCTTTTCGGGTATGTTGCCTCTCATCGCGACTTGTCAACTCGTTGTATTGTCGCCTCATACTTCAGTAGCCTATGTGTAGTCGCTCATGGTGGTAGGGAATGTCTCATTCGCCAGTCTTGTTGCTATAAGCTACCCCACTTAACGGAGTGGGGTAAGCTTGTGACGCCTTTACTGTGATGCGATTGGGCGCAGCGGTACTTGATAGGAGGCATGCACCTCGTCCTACGTCCGAGAGACGTGCTATCTGAATGTCCGCCTTGGACAAGGTTGAAAGTCACCTAAAGGGGGGGTGAATATGCAATAATACCTGAAATCACTTAATTAAACGAGATTAATTCTCTGTGGTCGGACTAGTCTGGTTAGGGCCGGACTAGTCCGCTCAGCATAGGGTGGAAACCCTAAAACTTAATTTCTACAAGTTGTTTGCAGAATTAAAGTTCACAGAGAATAAAAGCAATATGTAACAACCTTGTGAAGCTCATATTGTGATGTTTAAACACTTAGATTGCAAGTTTACAATAGTGATCAAGTGTAAGAAAATAAGTCAAATGTGAACCCTAATAGCAATGCTAGAGATTATGAAAAGTGCAAAACAAGCGAAACGAGATTTACTCGTGGTTCAGCCCCATGAATAAGCCTACATCCACGTTGAGAAGTCCACACAAGGACCAGGTCTCACTTGACCCTTCTCTCACCAAGCCACCACAATGGTCGGCTTGGTTTTCACTATATCAATGGACAATCACAAAGTTTGAGGGGGCTACTCACAACTTGAGGCTCCCACAAATCAATACAATGAGGAGCACACGAAGCTCAACTCACACAAGCCACAAAACACAACACAATGTGCAAGAGATCAAACCGAGAGCCAAAGCGCGATGATCTTCCTTTACTCTCCTCCCCGAACCCTAAACTCTTCAAGATTTGATCTTAGGGAGTTAGTAGGACGAGTAGAAGGCTTTGGAAGGCTTTAGGATTCTTGTGGCGGTACTAGGGTTCTTGTCTCGTTCAAATGAGCCTGGGGGTCCCCTTTTTATAGAGGTCCCGAACCCCCCTTTTGCTTACATCAGCAAAGGGGCAGACTAGTCCGGCCTTAGACCACGGACTAGTCCGGCCCTATGGGACCACTGACCCCTTGGTCAGTTCCCGACAACTGCCACACTGAGCAACGATCGTCACGCTACCCGCCAAATTTCCAAATTCAAACGGTCACTAGACACCGAACTAGTCCGGTCAACAACAAACTAGTCCGAAGTGGAACAGAACCACTTGGTCCATCCCAAAATAGACTCTTCTGGGTTGGTCTGCACTAGTCCGAACACTTGGGCGGACTAGTCCGCCCCCCTAGGGTTTTCTCTCGGTTTGTCACACTAAGTCCCAAACGGACAAGTCCGTGCCCAAACGAACAAGTCCGAACTACTCCAGAGAGCTTTAGTCCGTCTAAAAACGGACAAGTCCGGACTTCTCGGACTTAGCTCTAAAATCACTCGGGGACACTCCAGAGACGTTTGGTCCATCCAAAAACGGACTTGTCTGCCATGGCCGGACTAGTCCGGCCCAGAGGCCCGGACTAGTCCGACCTCCTAGGGTTTTTCCCATTTTAGGCTTCTTACTTAGGTTTTTCTCTAAACCACCACTTTGATCCCCTTGGTATGATCTCAATGCACATGATACAACCACTCTCTCACATGATACGGCTCATATAAGCTCAATACTATAGAAAGCCTAATTTCTACGCTTGAGTCTTTGACGCCCGTTTTCTCCTTTTTCTTTTTGAGGGTTTTCGTCACATTTCAATCATTGTACTTGTGCTTAAGATCAACTGAGCTCATTAGCCTCTTAATTGTCGTCATCAATCATCCAAAACTCACGGGGATGCCTAGATGCACTTTCAAAGGTCAACCGTTGTCGAAGTGTTCTTGTGACACTTCATCCGGATCTACATAGACAGCATCTGTCGGTACCCCCGCAGACCGGGTACCCCTGCGCACAAGGAGAAAACGGCTAAGGACTCAACCTCTACTTGGAGGCACAGTCTGAGGCCGCCACGTCGTGGAGGGAAGGACCAGATCCTACCTCCCCGCTGGGGCGGGCTCCCGGGCTGCCACGTGGCCGGCAGGACTGGACCCTCGCCTCCCCACCGAGGCGGGCTCTGGGGCAGCCATGTGGCACACAGAACCGGACCCTCGCCTCCCCGTTGAGCGGGCTCTGGGGCTGCCACATGGTCGGCAGAACCGAACCCTTGCCTCCCCGCCGAGGCGGGCTTCGGGGATGCCACATAGCCATTGGAACCCCCGGGACCAGGCCCGTCTCCCCGCAGGGAAGGGCTCCTGAACTACCACGTGGCCCGCAGGGCTGAGCCTCCGCCCTTCCACGGAGGTGGGATCCAGAGGCGCCACATGTCCTGTATAGCCGGGCGCTCAACTCCCCGCAGGGGCAGGCTCCGGTGCGACCACGTGGCGGTGGACCAACTCAATGCGGTAGGAGGCCGCAGTAAAGAAAAGAGTGTGCTGCTCAGACAAGCATTAAGTACGCGCGCCTTCCCAGGCGAAGTGGAGTCGCGCATCCGAAAGTCAAGGCTCCAGTGTCCTGTCTTGTCCAAGTAGCCAGTACAGACCCACTGCGTAAGGCGGACGAGTGAGCTGCGGGGACAAGACAGTGGGACATGCCCTGCCATCATCAACAACTATGTGTAGCCCTGGCACACAACGCGGTAGGACGGCACATTGAAGCCGCTGACAAAGGGAAGTAGATAGCATTTAATCCTAGATCTTGTAAAGGATTTGGCTCTCCCTGGGACCACCTGTCGGGCCCTGGGGCCCACCTTGTGACTGCAGAGTCCTTGGACTATAAGAGGACTCGGCAGGCGACCTTCACTGAGGATCGATCAATCGAAGCTCATACACGCTCAAGCAAGGCAATACACAAACACTCCTGTGGACGTAGGGTGTTACGCTCCGGTGGCCCGAACCACGTAAACCCTCTGTGTTCATCATCTCGCTGCGCTCAATCTTCTGGGACTAGACCTCGTGAATCCAAAGAACCTCCGCGGGCTGCTCTCTAAGCAGGTCCGGGGGAAGTGTCGTTTACGACCTTCGACATTTGGCGCGCCAGGTAGGGCGCTTTTTCCCCGTGAAGATTTCCACCAGCAGCAATGGTGAACATCCATTCCAACGCCGGTACATTCAAGCCGCAGTCACGGCGACAGGCAGTAGCTGAGGACCAGGCATCATCTCGCTCTAGAGCGGGATCCCGCTGTAGAGCAGCAAGGTCGGGACCTTCACGTCGCCCTGCTGCCACCTTGTTGGCTGCAGGTCGGCACGCCACACCACGGCATACTCTAGCCGTGATGGCAGCTACGTCACCGTCGGCAGCGAGCCCAAAGAGTGCGCTCGCAGCAGCGCGCGCGCTACTCCACAATCCACCTGCTGGAGATGCCCCTTGGGGAGTAGCTCAGGAGTGGATCAACGACGTCGACCACCTCGTCACCGCTGCACTCAACGCACCTCCACCAAGGGAGACACATGCCCAGCCGATGCATGTGTCGTTGTCACGGAATCCAACAGTTGACTGATGGATGGCAGACTCGCGCTCGACTAGGATCTCGACAACAGACTTGAGAACTGGGCTGCAGCACCGCAGGTCGGGAGAAGACTTTCGAGTCACCATCGAGCGACAGAGGGAGCGGCAGCGCAACCTCGAGGCAGATTATGGTGCGTCGGGCCATGAGCCCCAGGCTCGCGCCGTGCCTCCACCATACCAGGCGTACGTCGCGCCTCCACCTCCACGGGCGTATGCTGCACCACCCCAACCTCAGGTGTACGCAGGCCCACCTACTCACCAGGGGTACGCAGCGCCACGACCAGCGCCAACCAGCCCCACCCAAGGGTGTGCAGCTCTGGCACCTCACCTCTGTTTCGTGGTCTGGCCACGAAAGTTCCAGCCACACATGCTGGAGAAGTACGACGGGAGCGTCAACCCGAGCGAGTTCCTGCAGATCTACTCCACCGCGATACTAGCTGCAGGAGGCGACGAGTCCATCATGGCTAACTACTTCCCCGTCGTCCTGACCGGCCCAACTCGGTCATGGCTCATGAACCTGCCCCAGGGGTCCATAACCTCCTGGGATGAGTTGTGCCGACGGTTCATGGCGAACTTCGGCAGTTCCTACAAGCGCCCCGGCACAGAGCTTGACCTCCACACCGTCAGATAGCGCGCGTGAGAGTCGCCGTGATCGTTCATCCAACGGTTCTCTCAGGTACGGAACTCCATCCCTCATGTCGCTAGCGCATCAGTTATTGTTGCGTTCAGGCAGGGTGTGAGGGACAAGAAGATGCTCGAGAAGCTAGCCACGTACGAAGTATGTGATGTCTCCGAGCTGTTCGCTCTGGCAGACAGATGTGCTAGGGTAGCTAAGGGACACAACTGGCACTTCCAACCATCCTCAGAGGCAAGGGAGGCCACGCCGACTTAGGAAGGAGCCTCTTCAAGGAGCAGCAGCAAGAAGAAGAAGAAGGGCAATGGCAAGAACAAGCCAAATCCCGAAACCCATGCGGTGGCTACCGCGACACCCGATAGAGCCCGACCGCCGCGCCGAGACAAGCGCCCTCGGCATTCACTAGAGTCCGAGGAGCCTGACTTCAAGTGCCCGGTGCACCGCACAAATAGCCATAGCGCTAGCGAGTGCCGGGAAGTGAAGAAGTTCGCGGAGCGCTTCCGCGAGCAGAAGCTGAAGCAGCAGCGCCAGGAGGGCGCCCCTTCTCGCCAGAGGGAGGGCAAACAGAAGGTCGATCCTGAAAAGTAGGATGACAGTGAGATGGGGTTCCAGGAACCCTAGAGGGCGGTGAAGGCCGTCTTCGAGGGTGGCGACTCCGACTCCAGCAACGATAAGGAGCGCCACAAGACTCTCCACGTCATCTACGGGGGAGCCACAGATCCCACGTCCCAAAACGCAATGAAGACTCTGCGACGGGCAGTGGCCGTAGTGGCCCCCGCTCCGAGCCCGACTCCCCACTACAAGTGGATGAGCACGGCAATCAACTTTGACGCCTCTGACTGCTCGGAGAACATGGCGGGAGTAGGCTTACTCCCGCTGCTGGTGTCCCCGACTATCGCCAACATGAAGGTCTTTCATGTGCTGATTGATGGTGGGGCAGGCCTCAACCTCATCTCCACGACGGCCTTCCGGAAGCTGCAGCTGCCGATGTCCTAGCTCACACCTTCGAGCCCGTTCTCAGGTATCGGACCGGGGCAAATCCTCCCATAAGGTAACATTCACCTCCCGGTGACCTTTGGGACCCCGGAGAATTACCGTACAGAGAGCGTTTTGTTCGACGTGGTGGACGTCGACCTCCCCTTCAACGCAGTCATCGGGAGACCGATGCTCTACAAGTTCATGGCCGTAGCCCACTATGGCTACCTCGTCCTGAAGATGCCGACGCCTTCCGGCGTCCTCAGGGTCAGAGGGGACCGCTCAGCTGTAGTATCCACCTTGGAGCAGCTCCAGGCGCTCACACTAGGGAGGGCTCCGGATCCAAGGGGCGCGAAGGAGAGTCGACCAGTACAGGGTCCGACGCAGTGGGCCTCCACTTCTGCACCCCGTGTGCAACCAGTCGATGATGACATCCCAGTAAAGGTCGTCAGGATTGGCTTCGAGGCTGCCCAGACAACCTGCATCGTGGGGAATCTGGACAGCAAATAGGAACTCGCGCTCGTCACCTTCCTCCGGGAGAATGTTGATGTGTTTGCATGGTGTAAGGATCGAAACGCCCAAGAGGGGGGTGAATTGGGCTTTCTTTCAAATTTTAAGACAATTAAACACTTAACAATTTAAAGCCCAATTCCCTATGCAATTAAACTATGCAATCAATGTAAATTAAAGTTGCGGAATGAAGATTGCATAAGAGTAAAAGGGAGAGGGATGCAAACGCTCAAGGGACACGGAGTTTATCCCGTGGTTCGGTAAGATCACAAGGATCTTCCTACGTCCACGTTGTGACACCCACCTAAGGGTTTTGCCACTCCCAAGTCACCGAGACAAGGGGCTTCTTCACTATTCTTCTCCGTTCGCCAACCTCGGCAAGGTGGAGCTCAAGCCTTGTACACTTTTGGGATTCTCCGGGCTTCCACAATCCTCTTGGCAAGCTCCGGAAGTTGCACACACCAAGGGTCACTCCCTTTGGGCTCTCACTACACTAGAGACTCCAATCACCAAGAATGGAGGCACCCAAGCACTATCTCTAGCTAGCTCTAGCCTATCTCTTGGTGTACAAATGATGAACAAATGATGTGAAAGTGGTTGCTCTATTGCTTGAATGCTCTAGGATGTGTAGAGTATGTCTGGGCTTCAAGTCTTGTCGATTTGACAGGTTGAAGGGGTATAAATAGCCAGCCTCCACGAGATAGCCGTTGGAAAAGTAGGCTGACATCACTTCTCTGCGAACACCGGATGATCCGATGTCTCCCCTTCAGTTATCATCGGTCAAAGCCAAATTAGCTGATGTCACTGTGTCAGATATGACCGTTGTTAGACCGATGTTGATCTCTCTACTCATCGGATGATCCGTTGGCTCTTCCTCCAGAATTTTGCTTGATCTTGAGGCTCACTGGAGTGATTGACCGATGTATGTAATCTGCACATCGGATGATCCGGTGCTTCACTCGGTCCAATGGTATTGCAATCTGTGATGATGGACCGATGTCACTGAGCCACTCACATCGGATGATCCGGTGAGTGCATTTGTCTGAGGTCTTCTTCTTCAGTTGAACCAACTCGACCGATGCAGTCAACTCCAAGATCATCGGATGATCCGGTGTGTTCAACTTGTTGACTTCGAGTTGTTTTGAGTTGTTCTTTTGGAATTTTGAACTTGTGACCTCTTTGACATTTGTTTGAAGTGTTGTTTTGATTGTCTTCAAGCATTGAGTGATATCAAGTTAGAGCTTTCACTTCTTGTCTTCATATGATTTGATTTGATCTCATTCGTTGATTTTATATGGGTCTCCAATGTAATTTTGATTTCATTTGATTGAGTGTTATTGAGACCTTGCATTCACAAATTCATTAGTAATATCGAATGGTTGTCATTAATCACCGAAACCGTACCTCATGGGGCATAGATGCTTTCAATCTCCCCCTTTTTGGTGATTGATGACAACACAATAATTTAAAGCGCAATAATAATGAATTTGATGATAATACTCAAGAATATATGCAATGAATACAACATAGGACACATTAAGCTTGTAAAACGCAAAAGAGATTTGTGGTGCGAAAAGCTCAATTGATTAAAATCATAAACAAATGAGACAAGAGAAAGAGTGCTTAATTAAAATTACAAAAGAGTATTTAAGCACGAATACAAAGGATAAGCACACACACACACACTCCCTACAGACACACTCCCCCTGAGACTGCTACTACCACTCCCCCTGACTCTTCTACATCTTCTCCCCCTTTGGCATCAAGACACCAAAAAAGGGATCAGAACGCCTACAGACCCTGAGAGCTGGGCGCGAGGACGAACTGGGCAGCGTCGCCGTCGTCGGAGCTGGAGTCGCCGGACGTAGGAGCTGCCGGGGCGGTGGGAGCTGGAGGGTCCGCTGCCGGTGCTGGAGGAGAGGAAGCAGGTGCCGGTGGAGCTGGAGGAAGTGGGGCGCTCACCACGGACGCCGGTGTCTGCTGGAACAAGATTGTCGCCGGCAGTGGTGAGTGAATTGGTGCGCTAGATGCCAGAAGTGGTGACATACTGATGGAAGGGATGGGAGTAGTGGGCACCTGAGCAACACCTGGAGCCAGTCCCAGTCCAGGCTGCTGTGGAGGAAGGGCGATCCCAGTCTGAGTGTAAAGGTTGGTGATCAACCCTAGGATCCCCATCATGGCCTGCTGGGTCTGCTGCTGCTGGTCGAGGGTACGGCGGTGCATCTGATCGACCAGGTTGGTGAACCGGTCCGTATCCTCTCGCCTCTGACGGGCGATCTCCAGCTGGAGCTCCTGCTGCTGCCGCTGCAGCTGTGCCAGGTGAGCAGCCTGCTCCGCCCTGGCCTGCTCAGCTGCGAGCCTGTCCTGGCGCTGCTGCTCTATCATCTGCTGGAGAAGTGCCGACAGCTCTGACGGCTGTGACACCTGCGCCTCGGACACAGGAGGTGGTGTCGGTGGCGGAGCAGCTGATCCTCCTGCCTCGGCGTCGTGCTGCCTCGGTGAAGGTGGAGGGGGAGGGAAGTACTCCTCGACACTCTCGTCTGTGTCGCTCTCGGACCAGACGTGCTGCAAGTCCTCCCCCTGAGCCTCGGCCTCAGCAAGCCTCTCGTCCTCCCGCTCTAGGTCGGACCAGTCTTCCTCTGACAGACGGGCCCGGACCTGGCGCTCAACTGGACGACCAAGGCGACGGTCTCCAGGAGCAGAGGCACGATAGTGACTGAAGCGAGTCACACTCTCGTCAGCTAGCCGGGCTTGTGCTGAATGTCCCTCAAGCACCACCATAGAGCAAATGAAACTGATTCAGTGCCCATAGACCATTTGCCTCATCATCCCAATCCCATCCGTGATCACGTCTTCCATATCGCAGAGAAGTATGTCCACGATATCGAAATCCATCCCGTTCATTATGTAGAACAGGAGGGTCTGCTGCAGACTCGTGAACCCCTCCAAGTAACCTGACCTCGGCAGGAGCGTGCGGCGCAAGGCGAGGTGCACAATGCGCGCAGCTGGGGTCAGGAGAGCTGGGACTCTCGGCTGGTCTGGAGAGAACGAGGGGCCAAACAAGGAGCGGATCTCGTCCAGCTGTGGTGCTACCCCTCCAGTAAGTGGCCTCCTCGGTGGATCTGCCTGCCCATAGACCTTCTCGTGAATGCTGGTGTCGTGCAGGTCCAAGCCAAGAATATGCCCCAATGTCTGCCTCGAGAGATGGTAGTGCTGACCATTGAACATGAAGGCAATTGACCTCCTGCCCTCTGAGATGTACAGGGTCGCGTAAAAGACACGGACCCACTCTTCCACATAGGCACTTCTCTCATAATCCAGTAGCTCCACCAAGCCTCTGTATCTCTCAAAGAAGGGGCGGACCTCAGTCTCTGCTGCCACTGCAAGCTGCCTCCAATCCAAGTGGTTGTGCTGAAAGAGCTTGTGCCCCCGGCGCTTGTAGGTCTCATAGAGAGACGCCTGGGTGACAGTCCAGAAGCGACTGTCAACAAGAAGCTCTCGGGGCTGTGGGAACCACTCCTCAAGAAGAACACTCCATCTGAGCTTCCGGAGTTGCTTCGCCTTCATCTTCCGGTAGTCCACAAGACGGACTCCTTCACCGACCCCGACGGCCGTGTCCATCTCATGGATGTCCCTCTCAGCCTCCCTGTCCTCACGACGGTCGGCGGCCGTCGGTCTCGGACGAGGAGCAGCCTCGACGTGACCCCCACGCGTCCGGGCTGAGCGCCGGCGGACGAGGGGCTCAACTGGCTCCTCTTCGGCGTCGGAGTCGTCGACCACGGGAGGCGGCCTTGGACGGGCCTCGCGAATCCTCAACGAACCCCCACGGCCGCGCTCACGCTCCTCGGCGGCGCGAGCGGCCATCAAGGCCTTCTTCTCATCCTTCGAAAGTTTGCGCTTTTTCGCGGCGGGCTCCGCGATCGCCTTGCCCTTTCCTTTGCGATCACGACCCATCTAGATGGAAGGGAGAGGTGGGGTTAGCGACGGTGAAAGAGAACGGCGAGAGAAGCAATGAGAGACGTCGCACGGCACGAAGCTCACCTTAGCGACGATGGAGCTCGGGAAAACTTAGCGACGGGGGCCGGAGAAGACGGCGTTTCTCGGGTGGAGGTGCTTCGACGGAGGGAGGAGCGGTTGCTATGCTTGGATGCGGTGGAGAGGTGCGGCGGCGGCGCCTAGGGCGGCGGCGGCGGCGGCTGCCGGCGGAGGTGGCGCGGTGCGCGGGAGGAGCACGGAGGCGGCGGCGCCTAGGGCGGCGGCGGCGGCGCTGCAGGTGGCGGCGGTGCTAGGCGGCGGTTAGGGCGGCTGGGTGCGGCGGCGCAGTGGTCGGCGGGCGGCGGCGCAGGCGGCGGCGAGCGGGTGAGTGATCGATCGAGGAGAGGGAGAAACGGCGGCGGTGCACGAGTTTAAATAGTGGGTCCCAAACCCTAGCCGAAAACTCAACACCGGATGGACCGATGATATGAGAATTGAGCATCGGTCAATTGCCACAGAAAGGATATTCAGGGAATGCTGTTGACATCGGATGGACCGACGTTTAGGGTTTTGAACATCGGTCGATTATCACAGTAAGGGTGTTCAACCGAGTGATATTGACACCGGATGATCCGACGTTAGAGGGAGGTAGACATCGGTTGATTAGATCGCAGCTCCAGAAGAGTGAACATCGGATGGACCGATGTTTTCCAGGATGAACGCGTCGGATGATTTGAGGTTCTGACAGAGTTGGGCTTTGAGGATTGAACACCTATTTGACCGATGAGGGATTGACATGGGCATCGGATAATCCGATGATAACAGAACGAAAACATCCCATATATGTCCTTTGACCAAACAATCAATCAAAGAGAAACACATGTCTTAGTACTTTTTGGGCAACCCCTTACCCCTCAAGAAGCTAATATGCCAATAGCTTGGCTAGACCTTAACACAAACGGAACACCAAGAAAAATGGAGGAAAATATCCAAATAAAATGTAAGGCCCATGCTTTGTGAGGTAGAGTATGAAGACTTCTATCTCTTTGAAGCATGATCCTCTAGGCAGTAACGTACCTAACATTTTGTTCTTTCCACCTTATATGAGTTGAGATATTGCATTTCAAACAAGTCTCCTTCTCATGAGGTGGGTTCCCCTTTTGTGACAATCTATCGTTATGCAATGCCAAACAAATTATAGTGCAAGAGATTAAATGAGTGCAAGTTTATATGGCAGGGATCATGCAAGGCATAAAGTAAATCTATCTTGCCAAGTTTGAACCTTCCAAAGGCTTCCTCAGGGAAAACTACTTCTAGCTTGCCCCTATCCTTTGGGAGTTAGACAAGACCTATATGATATGCATCCTTACATGAACATGGCAACTTACATGACGTTAGATGCATCTAGCACATTTAATTCACTTCTAAGTCTAGAAAAGGTTTTCTCATCAAGTGGTTTTGTGAAGATATCCGCCAATTGTTCTTCGGATCTAACACCTTGCAAAGAGATGTCTCCTTTAGCCTCATGATCACGCAAGAAGTGATGGCGAATATCAATGTGCTTAGTGCGGGAGTGTTGAACGGGGTTTCTAGCTATCTTAACCGCACTTTCATTGTCACAAAGGAGAGGCACACAACCAATTTTAATTCCAAAGTCCAAAAGGGTTTGCTTCATATATAGAATTTGGGCACAACATGCACCGGCCGCTATATACTCCGCTTCCGCGGTGGACAAAGCCACGGAATTTTGCTTTTTGCTCGACCAAGATACTAGGGAACGCCCAAGTAAGTGGCACCCACCGGAGGTACTCTTGCGATCCACACGGCATCCGGCAAAGTCCGAATCCGAGTATCCCAAGAGATGGAAACTAGCGTCCTTGGGGTACCACAAACCTACACTTGAGGTATGCTTGAGATACCGAAGTATCCTAGAGACCGCCTTCTTGTGCGATTCTTTAGGTGCCGCTTGAAAGCGAGCACACAAGCACACACTAAACATAATATCGGGCCTAGATGCGGTAAGATATAACAATGAGCCAATCATAGAACAATAATGAGATTGATCAATAGGTTTACCGTCCATGTCCGCGTCGAGATGGCAATTTGTCGCCATTGGAGTGCTTCTTGAGCTACAATCTCCCATCTCAAATTTCTTCAAGAGGTCCTTTGTGTACTTCTCTTGATAGATGAAGGTCCCCTCTTGAAGTTGCTTGATTTGGAATCCAAGGAAGAAGTTGAGCTCTCCAATCATTGACATCTCGAATTCCCTAGACATCATGGTGCCAAACTCATGGCTAAGAGATTTGTTAGTTGAGCCAAAAATGATATCATCGACATAAATTTGACAAATGAATAAATCCCCGTCGATGTGCTTGGTGAAGAGTGTAGTGTCCACCCTCCCGATCTTGAAACCTTGCATGACCAAGAAATCCCTTAGACGTTCATACCACGCCCTAGGTGCTTGCTTGAGCCCGTAGAGCGCCTTGTGTAACCTATACACGTGGTTAGGATTCCTCGGATCTTCAAACCCGGGAGGTTGCTCAACATAAACAAGTTCGTTAATATAGCCATTGAGAAAAGCACTTTTAACATCCATTTGATAAAGCATTATATTGTGATGTGAAGCAAAAGCAAGGAGTATGCGAATAGCTTCTAACCGAGCGACCGGAGCGAATGTTTCTCCAAAGTCTAGTCCTTCAACTTGTGAAAACCCCTTGGCCACAAGTCTTGCCTTGTTGCGGACCACGACGCCATTCTCGTCTTGCTTGTTCCGGTATACCCACTTCGTACCGATGACGTTCTTGTCCTTGGGTCGCTCCTCCAACACCCAAACTTCATTGCGGGTGAAGTTGTTGAGTTCTTCTTGCATGGCCATCACCCAATTTGGATCTTGGAGTGCTTCCTCTATATGAGTGGGTTCTACACACGAAACAAAAGAGTAGTGCTCACAAAATGAGGCGACATGGCGGGAACGAGTGCTTACGCCCCTTGAAGGACTTCCAATGATTTGGTCCATTGGATGCGCCTTGGAGATGCGTCCATGCCTCATAAGTGGTTGTGAGTCACTTGGCGGTGGTGAAGCTTGTTGTTCCTCTTGTGGTTGGACTTGATCATGGACTTCTTCTTGTCGTTGGTGTTGTGTGGCTTGTGAATCTTGCATTGGCAATGGATCATCTTTTTCTTCTTCTTCTTCATCAACCTGAGGCATCATGGAGGTGTTGATGTTGGAACTTGATGCTCCCCCTTGATCATGGCCCTCTTCAACTTCCGGCTTGATGTCTCCAATGGTCATGTTTTTCATGGCTTCTCGTAGAGGCTCATCATCTATTTCATCATGACCAAAACTCTCCTCTTGGGAGCCATTAGTCTCATCAAACTCAACATCACAACTTTCTTCAACTAGACCGGAGGTTTGGTTGAATACTCGATATGCTTTTGAGTTTGATGCATAACCAAGAAAAATACCAACATCACATCTTCTTTCAAACTTACCGAGCCTTTTCTTGCGGTAGATGTAGCATTTGCACCCAAAGACTCTAAAGTAGGAGATGTTGGGCTTTCTCCCAATGAGGAGCTCATATGGGGTCTTTTGGAGTAGTCGGTGAAGATAGACCCTATTTGCGGCATGGCACGCCGTGTTGATTGCTTCGGCCCAAAACTTCTCCGACGTGCCATAGTCATCAAGCATTGCTCTTGCAAGGGTGATAAGAGTCTTGTTCTTCCTTTCAACGACACCGTTTTGTTGGGGGGTGTATGTGGCCGAAAACTCATGCTTCACGCCTTCATGATCACACCACTCCCCAATGTTGTAGTTCTTGAACTCGGTGCCGTTGTCACTCCGGACTTTGATGATGGGAAGTTGAAATTCCCTTTGAGCACGTTTGGCGAAGGTCTTGAAAACTTCCGGAGTTTCACCCTTGTCACCTAAAAACAAAGTCCAAGCATATCGAGAATAATCGTCAACGATAACAAGACAATAGAAGTTACCACCAAGACTTTGATATGTGGATGGCCCGAAGAGGTCCATGTGGAGTAGTTCAAGCGGCTTGGAGGTTGACACCATTGTCTTCATTGGGTGGTGTGAAGCAACTTGCTTCCCGGCTTGACAAGCACTACAAAGCTTGTTCTTCTCAAACGTGACATCCTTCACGCCGGTCACCATCCCAAGCTTGAACGACTTCTTAAGCTTGCTCATCCCAATGTGAGCAATGCGTCGATGCCATAGCCAACCCAAGCTTGTCTCAGTGAAAATACAAGTGGTCAAGCTAGCATCCTTGTTGGAGAAGTCCACCAAGTAAAGATGTCCATGCCGAAATCCTTTGAAGATTAGTTCTTTGCTTGATTCACTAGTTACTACAACACCATTCTTGTCAAAGGTGCACGTTAGTCCAAGATCACATAGTTGTGCAATGGAAAGTAAATTGAAACTAAGTGACTTAACATATAGTACATTAGAAATGGACAAATCATGCGAAATAGCAATTTTACCTAAACCAATTACCTTCCCCTTTGAGTTGTCACCAAAGGTGACTTGTTCATGATTATCGGGGTTCTCTATGGTAGTGAACATACCATTATTGCCGGTCATATGTTGAGTGCACCCGCTATCGAGTACCCAATGTTTTCCTCCGGCTTTGTAGTTCACCTACACACATGAAGTTAGTTTTTGAGTTTAGGCACCCAAGCTAACTTAGGTCCTTGTATGTGTGATACAAGTGATTTTGGGACCCAAAGTTGCTTGGGGAGCTTCACCTTCATGCCCTTAATGTCTTTGCCGATGAACCTTGCCTTCACCTTGCCACCTACTTTGCTTAAGAGATAGTGATAATCATGGAAAGTAGATTTGTAGTTAGGAGGCAATTTGGGAGAAGGACGGTTGGGAAGAGGACACTCCCTCGTGTGGTGTCCGGTGACCTCACAATGTTGGCAATAGGATCCAACTTCTTTGATGAAGCTCGTCCTAAGCTCCGGTGAGGGCACCTTTCCTTTGTTGAGCACCGGGAAGGATCCAAGTCCTCTCTTGTTGAAGCCTTTGGCTTGTTGGTAGAGGATTTCCTTGTGCTTGTCCTCTCCCTTGGAAAGTCTTACCACACTAGTGCGGAGACTTTCAATTTCGTCCATCAATTCCTTCTCCCTAAGGCTTGCTTTCAAAGGCAAAGACTTATCCAAAGTGTTAGTGGCATGTGAAATAGTTGATACTTTGCCATCAAGGGTTTCCTTTTTCATGTTTTTCATTTTTAGTTCAATTTCCTCATAAGCAAGGTTAAGCACTTCATGTTTTTGAACCAAGTCATTGTGCTTTCTCAAGAGTGCTTGGTTTGCTAAGTCAAGCTCATGATGATCAAGCTTGATTTGAGCATTTTCCTCCTTGATTTGCTTGACATGTGTTTTGAGCGTGTCATGCTCTTTAAGTATGGTTACATACTTGTCATGCAAATCGAGCTTCGCACTCTCAAGTTTAGCACAAGCTTGTTCAAGTGCTTTAACCTTGCTCTTTTCCCTTTTTATGATGACATGGTATTCATTAATCATAGATGCTAGTTCATCGGGGGAGAGCTCATCATCATCGCTAGAATCGTCACATACCTTGGAGTTACCTTTAGCCATGAGGCACATAGGAGGTGGACGAAGAGGTGAGTTGTCTTTGTCGACGACGGCAAGGCCCGCCAAGTTTTCTTCATCTTCACTCTCTTCATCGCTTGACTCTTCATCCGTGATCCACTCATTTGCCTCGCACATGAAGACTTTTTGAGGCCCTCTTCTCTTCTTTGGAAAGAGCTTGGTTTTCTTGCCTTTGTCAAATTTCTTCTTTCCAAGGGCGCGCTTGGGTTTGACCTCTTCTTCATCTTCATCACTTTCTTCTAGCTTTCTATACTTTCCTTTGTGGTTGTCCTTCCTCTTGTCGGGTCTTGGACAATCATATGATATGTGGCCTTGATCACCACAATTGTAGCATGTTTTGTTTTCATCTTTTCTTGGGAGGAAGGCTTTCTTCTTTGGATCAAAGGAGTATCCCTTCTTTGCGATTTTGGAGTTTAGACGTGAGAATTTTCTCATCATCAATGCAAGCTCATCATCGTCATCTTCGCTTGTTGCTTGCTCTTCTTCGCTTGAGCTAGGCTCAACCACTTTCTTTTTCTTGGGAGTTGTCTTCTTGGTTGAAGCCTTGAGAGCAATAGTTTTTGATGATGACTCCTCCATCATTCCAAGTACGCTCATCTCATGAGCGTGTATTTCTCCAATGAGCTCCGAAACTTCAATGTTGTCAAGTGATTCCTTTTGGAGCATGGAGTTGATGATGTTGTACTTAGGCTTGGGAAGGAGCATGAGGATCTTTCGGTTGATAAGTCCCTTGCCAAGAGATGCAATGTCAAGAGCATTAATCTCCTCAATAAGAACATTTAAGCGTGAAAACATTTGGTTAACATTCTCATGAGGAAGCATTTTGAATTCATCATACTTGGATTTTAGCAAGTGATATTTGAGTTCTTTAACACGAGAGGAACCCTCATGAATTTCAATTAAGCATGCCCAAATTTCACAAGCCTTTTCTTTACTAGCAATTCTAGCAAAAACATCTTGACTTATGCATTCATAGATGGCATTTCTAGCTTTAGCATCCCATTTAATTTGATCACCAATATAAGCGTGATCTCCAAATCCCGCATGGGTCGCTTCCCAAACTTCGGGAGCAATAGCCTCTAGGTAGGCACGCATGCGTGCTTTCCAATAGGCAAAGTTCTTGCCCTCGAAGGTAGGAACCGAACCCCCATTCTTGGCCATTTAAGCTCTCTAGCGGTGAAGCTAGAATGATCCAATGAGCAACAAGGCTCTGATACCAATTGTAAGGATCGAAACGCCCAAGAGGGGGGGTGAATTGGGCTTTCTTTCAAATTTTAAGACAATTAAACACTTAACAATTTAAAGCCCAATTCCCTATGCAATTAAACTATGCAATCAATGTAAATTAAAGTTGCGGAATGAAGATTGCATAAGAGTAAAAGGGAGAGGGATGCAAACGCTCAAGGGACACGGAGTTTATCCCGTGGTTCGGTAAGATCACAAGGATCTTCCTACGTCCACGTTGTGACACCCACCGAAGGGTTTTGCCACTCCCAAGTCACCGAGACAAGGGGCTTCTTCACTATTCTTCTCCGTTCGCCAACCTCGGCAAGGTGGAGCTCAAGCCTTGTACACTTTTGGGATCCTCCGGGCTTCCACAATCCTCTTGGCAAGCTCCGGAAGTTGCACACACCAAGGGTCACTCCCTTTGGGCTCTCACTACACTAGAGACTCCAATCACCAAGAATGGAGGCACCCAAGCACTATCTCTAGCTAGCTCTAGCCTATCTCTTGGTGTACAAATGATGAACAAATGATGTGAAAGTGGTTGCTCTATTGCTTGAATGCTCTAGGATGTGTAGAGTATGTCTGGGCTTCAAGTCTTGTCGATTTGACAGGTTGAAGGGGTATAAATAGCCAGCCTCCACGAGATAGCCGTTGGAAAAGTAGGCTGACATCACTTCTCTGCGAACACCGGATGATCCGATGTCTCCCCTTCAGTTATCATCGGTCAAAGCCAAATTAGCTGATGTCACTGTGTCAGATATGACCGTTGTTAGACCGATGTTGATCTCT
The DNA here is from genome assembly GCA_036927565.1 of Tuctoria greenei. Taxonomy (NCBI): domain Eukaryota; kingdom Viridiplantae; phylum Streptophyta; class Magnoliopsida; order Poales; family Poaceae; genus Tuctoria; species Tuctoria greenei. Next base: position 8,230,207 of record JAYESD010000003.1, read on the forward strand.
CTACTCATCGGATGATCCGGTGGCTCTTCCTCCAGAATTTTGCTTGATCTTGAGGCTCACTGGAGTGATTGACCGATGTATGTAATCTGCACATCGGATGATCTGGTGCTTCACTCGGTCCAATGGTATTGCAATCTGTGATGATGGACCGATGTCACTGAGCCACTCACATCGGATGATCCGGTGAGTGCATTTGTCTGAGGTCTTCTTCTTCAGTTGAACCAACTCGACCGATGCAGTCAACTCCAAGATCATCGGATGATCCGGTGTGTTCAACTTGTTGACTTCGAGTTGTTTTGAGTTGTTCTTTTGGAATTTTGAACTTGTGACCTCTTTGACATTTGTTTGAAGTGTTGTTTTGATTGTCTTCAAGCATTGAGTGATATCAAGTTAGAGCTTTCACTTCTTGTCTTCATATGATTTGATTTGATCTCATTCGTTGATTTTATATGGGTCTCCAATGTAATTTTGATTTCATTTGATTGAGTGTTATTGAGACCTTGCATTCACAAATTCATTAGTAATATCGAATGGTTGTCATTAATCATCGAAACCGTACCTCATGGGGCCTAGATGCTTTCACATGGCAACCATCACAAATGCCTGGGATCCCCAGGGAGGTGATTGAGCACTGTCGAAGGTATTAAACGACACTTCCCTCAGACCTGCTTAGAGAGCAGCCCGCGAAGGTTCTTTGGATTCACGAGGGCTAGTCCCAGGAGATTGAGCGCAGCGAGATGGTGAACACAGTGGGTTTACGTGGTTCGGGCCGCCAGAGCGTAACACCCTACATCCACGGGAGTGTTTGTGTATTGCCTTGCTTAAACGTGAGTGGGTTTCAATCGGTCTAATGCCGTCCCCTGTGAAGGCCGTCTGCAGAGTCCTTTTATAGTTCAAGGACTCTGCAGTCACAAGGTGGGCCCCGGGGCCCGATAGGTGGTCCCGGGGAGAGCCAAATCTTATACAAGATCTAGGATTAAATGCTATATACTTCCCTTTGTCAGGGGCATCAATGCGCCGTCCCGCCGCGTCGTGCGCCAGGGCTACACATAGTTGGTGATGATGGCAGTGCACGTCCCGCCCGTCTTGTCCTTGTGGCCCGTTCGTCCGTCTTGCGGCGTGGGTCTATACCGGCTACTTGGACAAGACAGGACACTGCAGCCTTGACTTACGCATGCGCGACTCCACTTCTCCTGGAGAAGGCGCGCGTACTTTAATGCCTGTTCGAGAAGCTCACGCCTTCCTTTACTGCGGCGTCCTACCGCACTGAGTTGGCCTTCCGCCACGTGGTGGCGCCGGAGCCTGCCTCCGTGGGGAGTCGAGCACTCGATGGTACAAGCCACGTGGCGCATCCGGAGCCCACCCCTGTAGAGGGGTGGAGGCTCAGCCCTGCGGGCCACGTGTTAGTTCTGGTGCCTTTCCCTGCGAGGAAGCGGGCCTGGCTCCGAGGTTCCGACTGGCCACGTGGCAGCCTCGGAGCCCGCCTTAGCGGGGAGACGAGGGTGCAGTTCTGCCGGCCACACGGCAACCCGGGAGCCCTCCCCGGCGGAGAGGCAGGATCTGGTCCTTCCCTCCATGACGTGGTAGCCTCGGATTCGGCCTCTTAAGTAGAGGTCAGGTCCTTAGGCGTTTTCTCCTTATGTGCGGGGATACCCGGTCTGTGGGGTACCGATAGTGGCCCCCGAGCCAACCTCGGGAGAGTCCTCGATACCGCAGGTGGGGTCTCCTTTTTTATCTTCCCGCGCAACTCTTTCGATTCCAATTCGGGGCAGTTTCCCGGGGGACATGTTCTTGCCGTTGTGGTGTCGCGTCTCCTTCTAGTAAGCTGAGGCACTGGACAGGCGCCGCGCGGCATGACTTCCGCCTTCAATCGTGCGTTAACTGCGGCGGTTACCAAGGTGGCTCCTGCACTTCCGCTGCTTTTGCCTTTTTAGAAACCGCCGAGTTACCTCCCGCATAGTTAGCCACTCGATTCGCCTTCCTTGTCAAGCGGTCCGGGCCCTCATGTCATCGCCTATGCGGGTTTGTTGCTCTTCTGCTGGGGCTGCGGTGATTCACACGATGCGTCTGTTGGCTTGCAGAGGTAAATAAAAAGAGACCTTTCCCCCTAAGGGTCCTTTCTTCCGCTTCTACATTCTCGCGCTCGTGCCTTCTTGCACTCTAGCTCCCGATCTCCCCTTCCAGAGTCTCCCCCTTCGATCCTCATGGCGAGCATCCTGCCCAAGTCCCGGCTGTCCAGGTCCGCTGACCTGGCCCCCATGCGCCGACTTCTCGGCTGGCACGCTCCTGAGCAGGAGAAGTGGCTCCGTCCCAGGAGCCTACCGCTGAGCCTCTCCGTCGGGGAGATGGTGCTTTTCTCGTCGTTCGTGTTGGCTGGCTTCGTCCCGCCTGCATCCGTCTTCCTGGTCATGCTCCTGGAGACCTTCGGCCTCCAACTCCACCACCTCGCGTCGAACTCGATCGCCATGCTGGCGGTCTTCGCTCACCTCTGCGAGATGTTCGTGGGGGTGATGCCGTCGGTGAAACTCTTTAGGTACTTTTTTGTACTGAGGGCCACCGGTAGAAGCTCGAAGGAGCACCTCGGTGCCTACTACTTCCAGTGCCGCACCAAGGTCCCCACGAGGTACATTGCTTCCTTTAACTCTGCACGATGGGAGCAATGGCGTGAGGATTGGATGATCGCCAAGATTGAAGCCCACGACCGGATGTGCCTCCCCACCGGGATCCCCTACTCCGAGCGGTCATTCTGGGAAGAGCGCCCAGAGCTGGAGGAGGCGTTCAACCCAGTGTTGGAGAGGATCCAGATGCTGGCGGACCACGGGCTGTCATCTGCCATGGTGCTGAGGGACTTCATGTCCCGTCGCATAGCTCCGCTCCAGCGCCGCACCCGCCCGGCGTGGATGTTCATCGGCCTATCGGACTGCACCCGGCTCGAGACCGGCCCCGACTCCAACCTGGGCGAGCAGCAGCTGCTCGACATGCTGACCCGGGTCTGCCCCGATGACATTTCCCCCGAGGAGCTAGCTCTTTCGATGGCCTGCTGCCCCTTGTGCTCAGACTCCGAGATGAGGAGGCAGCTGCTGAAGACGATGCCGACACTCGACGAGTCCGGGCTGGCGCAACGCCAGATCAGGGACCCGTTCCGGGGGGTCAACATCGTCGACGACGCTGAGGGAGGCGGGGCTCCCTCAAGCGACGATGCCTCGGGCGGACCCCAGCTCCGTCAACGGGGAAGAGGCGACGACGCCTATGTTGACAAGGCGAAAGGGAAACGCCGATTCCGGTGTCGGACCCGAGCCCCAGGAAGCGCGCCCAGTCACCGACTCCGGCCCCCTCCGCTCCTCGTCAGGACGCCGGTGCTCCGCCGCATTCTTCGTCAGGGGGCGCCGATGGCGCAACCTTGCTGCCCGAGTCCTCGACACGCAAGAGGGGGAGGCTCCTCAACGTCGACGGGACCCCAGCGTTCCCTCTCCGTTCGGAGGAGCGCTAGACTTTGGGGGTGACGCCGACTCCTCCACCACAGGGGCCCCCAGCACACTCAGCGGCCCCCGCCGCGGGTTCGGGGGGTCCGAACCCTCCCAACCCTTTCGGGAAGCGGTGGAGCTTCAACGTCCCCCGGTAAGCCTGCATAGATTTTATCTTGGGTGCTCTTTGCTGTGCGCTTAGCCTGTCATTCCCTTATGATCCGGGTTTGCTTGATTTCAGCACCACTACAACTACTCCTTCTCCGCCCGCGGGCCCTTCTGCTGGAGGGTATGCCGCTCCAGCTAGCTTGTGGGGCTCCACTGCAGCCTCGGTCCCCGCTCCGACGCACCGGGCTGCTGCCGTTGGGGTGCCCTGGGCCTCCGTGCTCGAGGCCCCTACAGCGGCTGCTGAAGCCCAGCCACACGCACCGGCGACTGCTGCCGCGCCCGCCAATGACTCCGCATCCACTGGCTACTCCGCGTCGGCCGATGCAGCTACGTCAGCTGGCGCCGCCGCCCCAAGTGCCGCTGCTGGGGAGGGGGCCCTTGGGGGCGACGCGCCTGCTTCCGGCGGTGGTCCCCCCCCCCCCCCCCCGCCTTCTTCGATTGGGGGAGCTCTCGTCCCGTCTCCCCAGTGGTCCTCCAAATGGAGGATGATATTGAAGAAGTGGGGAGGCAGGGACCCGCTGCTACGGTGGAGCCCCTCCCCCTATCTGAGGCCATGGCCGTGGCCTACTTCGGCTTCCGGCAGGCTTAGGCAGCCCTCGCTCGGGAGAAAGGGCGGCTTGAAGACGAGGATGACCAGCTCCGGGAATGGGCGAGGACCCTGGAGGCCCGGACCCGGCTGGCGAAGAGCCGAGCGGATCAACGGGAGGCGGTTGTTCGGGAGGAGATGAAGATCCTCGAGCAGGAGTGCGAGCTCATCGCTCAACTGGACGCCATCACCCAGAAGCTAAAGGCGGACGCTTCGGCTATCCACGCTGAGGCCAGCTCCCGCCTCCAGTCCTGCGAGGACCTTCAACAGCTGCTGTCTCGCCGGGAAGCTGCTCTTGCCGAACGGGAGCAGGAGCTTGCGGCGAAGCGGGCTGAGGTGGAGGCAACCTCCCGCTGGCTCGTCCTCCAGCAGGAAGGGGGGAGGGTCTGCGCCGCCGAGCTAGACCGCCAGGATGCCGCCTTGGCTGAAGCGGAGCAAGCCCAGCTCTCCGAGCGCCAGGCCCTCCTGGACCGCGAGTTCAACATTGCCCTCAAGGAGGGTGATTTGAGCCGCCGGGAGAGGGAGGTCAGCGAGCGCAAGCGGGCCCTGGCGGCCAAGGAGAAGCAGTTCCTAGACGGCGGCCCCCGGGCGTTGGTGGCAGCTCAGCAGGAGGTGCAGGAGCTCCGGGCGTCGCGCTCTACTGAGGCCCAGAAGGTCTGGGAGTTCCTTGGTGGTGCCGACTCGGCTCTGGTGCCGCTCGGCTTCAGCCCGGTGCGCGTGGGGGAACCAGCGCAGGTGTCGGTGGTTTGGATCCGGCAAATCTCCCGACACTACTAAAGTGTTAGAGGAGTTTGTGGTTCGGTGTAGGCGCACGGAGATTCAAGAAGGTGAATTGTAAATGACGCAAGAGACACAAGAATTTACGTGGTTCGGGCCACCTAAGCGTAATACCCTACTCCATGGGTGTGTTGGTGTTGTATTAGCTGTATGAGCTTGTACCGAGCGTCTAGGGAGCGTGTGTGTAGATGTCTAGCCTGTCTGAACGTCGTCGGCATGTCCTTTTATAGTACAAGGGCAGACCGTTACAAATTAGCCTGGCCCGACATGTGGCCCCGGCGGTTACTAGTATTGATACTTATTCAACACGTTTAATTGCCCTTAATGACCGGGTAATGGGCTTTGACAGCACCGTTACTGGTAATTAAGGTCGCCCGATCATGTGTCATTAATATGGTATTAATGACACTTAATCGGGTCTTGAAGTCCTTGATTCCCCTTTGAAGATCCGGAGCCGTTGTGGAGTCTTCCGGAGGTTAGAGGCTGAAGATCCGACGGTTGGACATGTGGCAGCATCGGAGCACACTGTGGAGAACAGATGGCTCTGGTGTTTACCCGACACGTGTCAGCACCGGAGCTTCCCTCGGTCTGGGGTTAGGTCCGGGGGTGCCACTTCGGTACGTATCCCGGAGCTTCCCCCTTTGCGGGTGGTAGCTCCAGTTTGATAGTACACGTGGCGACCCTGGGGCTAACCATGTTGGAGAAGCGGGTCCAGACATGCCTGACATGTGGGCCTCCGAAGGTCTTCAAATCAAGTAGATGACTTTCCCTTGAGATCTTTGCAATCCCAAGGGGTATATGGTGCCCAGGGTACCGATAGTGGCCCCCTGGGCCCACCTCCGGGGAAGACACCTTGGGTGAAGTCATTCCGCCGGAGGTGGGTCCATCCTTCGACTTTTGAACTGAGTCTTCAAAGGTCTTCAAATGTGCCGTTGGCGATGGTCCGGAGTTAAATCCTCGCCGCGTGGCATATCTCGTGTGCGGCAGGTGAGATCGCGTGCAGATCTCACGCAATTGAAGGTCGCCAGTTCCCGATACGAAAATCGTATCGGTTCCGCGCGCCTTGTCAAGCTGCCGCCTTCGGGATTCCCGCCTCATGATGGCAACCGTTCGCCTGGATAAGAACCTCGACTTGATCGGCGGGGTAGTCCCGGGCCCTCTTGTCATCAGCTGGGTGGAATTTTTGAGTGGTATCTTCGACTTCCTTGCAGTTTCCATCCAAGCGTCGCAAGGGCTTACTTAAGAAGGAAAGCGCGTACCGTTTGGGGTTCTTTACGCCTCTCATATGATCTTGCGCTCAAACTCCCAACTTGTGCTTCGCCTTTCTTCTCTTGCCTTGCCGTGCCGCGATGGAGTTGGGTCTCCGCGAGAGTCGTTTGAAGACCGACGACGACCTGAAGAAGGTCCGGGCCCTCATGGGATGGTCCTCGGACTTCTTCAACCGCTCGGTCCGGGCCGGTGGAGATCTCCCGTTTGAGAAGGAGCACGCCAGCGAAATGGTGTACTTCTCCTCGTACGCCATGGTGGGGTTGATCCCACCTTTTTCCTCCTTTTCTTGATGCTGCTAGACTTCTATGGTCTGCAGCTGTATCACCTTGGCCCCCACTCCATTCTTCTTGTGTCTATCTTCGTCCACTTCTGTGAGATGTGGGTGGGCATCCCCCCTGCATTGAACTCTTCCGGACCTTCTTCACCGTCCATACCACCGGTAGGAGCAATGAGTACCTTGGCTTCTACTACTTCGTGAAGCGCAAGAAGTGCCCATTCAAGTACCTCCTGTCGTTTCCCTCTTGGAAGTGGGATGACTGGAAGAAGGACTGGATAGTCGTCCGGGTGGAGGAGCACGAGAAGCTGGAGCTGCCTGAAGGCCTCCCCAACATCGACACGACAATCTGGAGTGAAGCTCCGGTGCTGGCGGAAGCCTTCAACCCTGCTTTGACCAGGATCCGCCAATGCGTGGAGGGAGGATTGACTCCTCAAGCGGTGTTTTGCAACTTCCTGGTCAACAGGTGGGCACCGCTGAAGAGGAGAGAAAAACTCGCTTGGGCCCTCAACAGCGTGATGGACGACGACCGGGTCGAGACCGGGCTGAAGTCCAACATGGTGGGGATCCACCTCAAGAAGTTCCAGCACGGCATTGACGTCGAGGGTGACGACTTGACTCCGCCATAAGCTTTTCTCCCTCTGAACGTGGAAGTAGAGTTCAGCAGGGAGCTCCGGCGGAAGATGCCTCTGCTTGACGACCTTGGTGTCGTCAAGAGAAGATCAACCACTAGGGTGACGATCCCTTGAGCTTCTGAGGGTGGCTCCGACCCTGCCCCGAAGCCAAGGGCTGAGGTCGTTGGCAAGGGTAAGGAGCCGGCGGAAGAACCCTTGAGGTGGAAGAGGAAGCTGCATTACGCCGACGGAAGGTCCGTCAGGCCCGCTACCTCTGCGTCGGCTCCTTCTCCCCAGAGGGGGAGGTCTTCTACAACCGCGGCGACTGTACCCGCAGCGGGGTCTTCCCGGGTTGCTAGCTACGGGCATGCGACTCCAGCATCGGGGCCGGTGGAGGCCTCTAGGTCCGGAGGTCCTTCCCGATCGAGGGGGGCCTCAACTAGGGAAATGCCCATGGCCGCAACGAGTTCCGGGGGGCCTTCCGGAGCTTCTGCGCCGGCTATGACCAGCCCAGAACGCCCGGGAAAAAGGTTCCGCGCAAGCTGGTGCGGAAGCCTCCCAAGGTAATTTTTAATCTTTACCTTGGATAGTTGTTTAATTGTAGTAACTATTTTTTAAGTTTCTTCGTCCATCATCTGCAGTGTTCCCAAGAAGAGGAGTGAGGCTACACCCTCAGCCACAGCAGCTGAAGCTGTGAGGGCGGAAGCTTCTGCTCCTGTCCCGGTGCCGCCCCAAGTGGTGGCTGAAGCTGCGATAGCTTCGGCGCCAGCTATCGTGGTCATGGACCTCGACTCATCCTCAGAGGATCCCTTGGTAGCGTCGGACCGCGGGAGTGAAGATGCGCTAGCGGCACCTGTCCTGGAGGTTGAAGCTCCAGATCCTGGTGCTGAGATGATGGAAGCTCCGACCGTTGAGCCGGAGGAAGCTGTAATTCCGGCCCCAGAGCCGGAAATTGTCGAAGCTTCGGCGGTCGAGCCGGGGGTGATTGAAGTCCCGGCGTGCGTGCCAGATGTTGAGGAAGTCCCAGCGGTTGGGCCAGCTACCTCAGAAGCATCGGCCGTAGAGCCGGTCGTTGTTGGAGCTCCGGCCGCAGGGCCGATTGAGGATGAAGATCTTCCGACTCCCGAGCCGGTTGATGCAGAGGCGTCGGAGCTCGAGCCCCCATCGGAGGAGGTGCCAAGGCCGGAGCCAGAAGCGACCCCTGCTCTGGAAGTGACGACGTCGGAGGTACCCGCGGGTGAGCCGGAGTGCCCTGGTGAAGTCGCTGGCCCCCTGCCTGAGGGGGTGAATGAAGACCTGGCAGCGGGGCCTTCGTCGATGGCGACTGAGGCCATCCCGGAGGACGGCCCTAGTGCCATGGAGACCCAGGGGATCACTCTTGTGGAGTGGGACCCAATTTTTGTTTCTGAAAACCCGCTGGAACCAGTGGAGGAGACCCCAGCAGGTCCGGAACCTATCCCATTGTCACTGTCTATTGACAACGCATGTTCCAGTCTACGTCAAGTTCAACTGGCTGTAACACCCTAAATTTTCGCATCTTGCATTGCATACATGATCATGCATTAAACATTAGTAGGATAAAAGAAAAATGATAAAATATACAAATGTATGTAGCAAAAGAAGAAATAGAAAATAATAATTATTGTCTAAAACTTGTAATGAGAAATAAGTATAAAAATAATAATAAAAATATATAAGTATATATATAAATAATATATAACAATATATGAAAATAAATAAAATATTAATAATATACATTATAATAATAATAAATAATAAATATATAACATGAATAATATTTATATATGAAAGATATATAATAAATAACATAAAAAAAAGGGTATAAAAAAATAATAATAAGTAAAATAAAAAAAAATAAAAATATATATTATTATAAAAAAAGAAAAAAAAAGAAAAAGAAAAAAAAAAACCCCCCCGCCGGCCAGGCCGCCGACCGGCCCAGCCGGCAGCGCCCGCGCGCACTCACGCGCGTGCGACGCGCCCGCCGCTCCAGCCCCGCGCCTGGGCCCCGCCTGCCACGCCCGAGACCCACCCCGCCGCCCTCCCATGCTGCAGCGCTCCCGCTGCCTAGCCGACCGCGCGGCCCCACCGCGAGCCGCGCTCGCGCGCCCACGCCCCGCCGCCTGTCGCGCGTTGCCCGAGCCGCGCACCAGCTCGGCCGCGCGCGCGCCTGCCCGCCTGTCCCACCCCGCACGCAGCGCAACAGCCGCGCGCCGGCCCTAGCCGCCCCTATAAAAGGCCTAGGGTTTCGTGTTTCTCGATCCCAGGAAAGCCACGCCGCTCCCAGCCGCCAGAAAAGCTGCCAGTACAGAAAAAAAAACAGAGAACCAGAGGGCTGCGCCCAGGGAAGAAAAAGGAGGAAAAGAAGGGGAAGAAGAGGAAGAAAAAGAGGAGGGCCCCACCGTCCGCCGGAGACCGTCGTCGCCATCGCGTCGCCGTCATCGTGCCGCCGAAGGACTGCTGCGCCAACCACTTCGTCTACGCGTTGCATCGTTCCGCGATCGTCAAGCCATCACATCTACGGTAGGATTCGTTCCCGATGCGAATTTTAGCAACGCATTAGATCCAATAGACATAAATTGATTTTTGTTGCACTACGAATTTATTTTCAGCAGCATTAATCCACGTTAAAATCCCCGTAAACTCGTATGAACACGTATGAACTAGTTGCATCTAATTAATAGACAACCGGAGTTAATTAATTATTGTACCTTGCATGCATGCATGTCATCGCATGTTGATTATTGTGTGTGCATCATGTTGATTTGTATGTATATTCTTGTATGTGTGGTCACGAGTAGAGGGAAGTGCTCAAGAGATCGTGTACGAGGATTTCCAAACCCAAGACTTCGAAGCGCTTGAGCAACCCCATCTGCCGGAGCAAGGCAAGTGTCCTTGAAGCATATTGATCCTATTTTAAATTAAATGTTTTGTTTGCGAACTTGCATGCTTGTGTCAAATTGATGGGAACCCTATGGTAGGAAGTTTACTAGTTTTGTTTGACCACCCTTGTCACCTGGAATTTATGGTAGAGAGTCGGGAAGGGTTTTTTTTTACCTTTTTGCTGCGCTTAATTAATTGGGATGGAAAACAACACTACACATTTAATTATGCATCAATGATATTCTGGTTAATGTGAATTGGTCAATACGATGGGTGATCTAAGCAAGCCTGGTATGTGGATGGGTTGGATGTTATGGTGGTTTGCTTGCTTTAGATCTAAGGACCGGTTCATGCGAGAATACGCCAGGACTACAGTGCCACCACGAGGCCAAGTATGGGTGCGGCGTAGCTGATTAATTAGGGCTTTGCTAGTGCTGTTTGGACCATTGTGGATGCTCGGGGAAGGGGTAGTCGGATTGGGTTTGTTGATGATTGGTGGGACTACCCTGGGATCCGAATGGCTCAAGAGGGGGCCCTTGGTTGAAGATGTGCTCAGCTGGAGGCATCGCCACCGGTGAAACCTCAGTGGGGTCTGAATAGGCTAGTAATCCCTTTGTAAAGGCTATTTTGTGATCTCTTGGCCATACACCAGAGGAAGTGTAATTGGCATAAGGGAGGTTCTTTAGTCGCCGACGGGTGATGAAATCACAAACACGTGGGTAAAGTGGTACAAACTCTGCAGAGTATTAAAACTATCATGATAGCCGTGCTCCCGGTTAAGAGCGCCTGGATGACCTACATGATTAGAATTGGAAATTAGGATTTGGGATGGTTATGGTTGGTTTATGGTTGTGGTCTGGTAATGGTTATGGTTTATGCACTATGGACATGGATAATGGTAATGTTGGCAATAATTGGATATGGTTTATATTCTGTTAAATGATGGTTATGATGGGATTGTTTCACATAGACATAGTATAATGCTTTTCAAATGTTTTACTGTACTTTTCAGCACTTAGCCATTATTATTGTCGTCATTTGAATAAGCCACATGTCATACTTTCCACACTTGCTGAGTACGACATGTACTCACTCTTGCAATCCCCCACCCCAACAGTTGCAGGTCAGAATTGTGAGTTTAATGGCGATAATGCGGAGATCTAGGCCGTGTCTACCGTCAGCCTTGCCTGTGGTGTTGCATGGAGCTGCGCTATCCCTTTGCTTAGTTTGCTTAGTTTTTTAGTTAATTTATTTCCGCTGCATTAGTTGAACTTATCATTAATATTCATTAGAGCTTGTATTCGAGGATATAATGAATTATGTAATAAGAGTACTTATTTAATAATTTGAGTTGTGGTAATTATCTGTTTATCATTTGTGAATCACTCGTGTATGTGTGTTGAACATCCTGGGCACACATATGCGATAGCTTGGTTCATTTTCGGAACCGGGCGTCACAGATTGGTATCAGAGCCACAGGTTGACCGTAGGACGCAGCCTAGATAGAATGGACACTTTAGAGCACATAGGAGCACTCAGGAATTGATGTGTTTTCGCTTAAGTGTGCTGTTTGCTATATATATTGTTTGCTTGTGTGCTTAATAGAGGATTTTGGGATGCTTTAGCATTACCATGTCCACCTAGGCTAGTATAGCTAGTTGTTTAATTTCATATCCCTTGATGCATATAGTTGGGGACGTTTCTAAATTCTTACCTATTGCTTTCCTCTAGATGGTGAGGACTCGCAACCAGAGGGATGCCAATGATGAGGAGGAGAACAATGGAGTACCTCAGAACAACAATGGCCAAGGACCTGCTCATGGAGCTATCAACATTGAACAACTCTTGGCTATGCAAAACCAGCTCATGCAGACCATGATACAGACCATGGGACAGCTGCAGGCTGGCAATATCAACAATCAGCCCCACATGCCTCCACCGCCACCCCCGCCTCCTCATGACCGATTGGGAGAGTTTATGAGGACTAGGCCGCCAACCTTTGCTCAAGCTGCTGACCCTATGGATGCTGATGATTGGCTCAAGTCCGTGGAGAAGAAACTTGCTATTGTCCAATGCTGTGACCGAGAGAAGGTCCTATTTGCTTCTCATCAACTCGTTGGAGCAGCCGCCGATTGGTGGGATTCACTATGCAATGCTCATGAGAATCAAGAGAGGATCACTTGGGCGGAATTCAAAGAGAGTTTCCGTTCTCATTACGTGCCGGAAGGTGTTATGCTCTTGAAGAGGCAAGAATTCGAGAACTTAAGGCAAGGAAGATCAAGCGTGAGTGAATATCTCAACAAGTTCACTCAACTCTCAAGGTATGCGCCCGAGGATGTTAGCCGAGACAGCCGGAAGCAATATTTGTTCATGAGAGGCTTGAACAATGAGATCCAAGTGCAACTACTCAACTGCGATTATGCCAATTTCCAGAAGCTGGTGGACAAAGCAATTGTGGTTGAGAACAAAATCCGTGAGATGGAGCAAGAAATCAAGAGGAAGGCGCCATATCAAGGACAACAACAAGGAAGTAATGTGCGCCCTCGCCTTGCACCACCCAATGCACCCTATTTCAGCTCTTCTATTCCTGCTCAGCGCCCTGGTTATGCACCACATCCAACTCAGTTTGTGCAGCAGCGCCCTGATATGCAAGCAATGCCTTATGCACCCCGTGCTGATTTTCCTGGAACCAATACTCAAAACCAAGCTCGTCCTAATAATTCTGGTGGAGTCAAGAGGTGCTATACTTGTGGAGAAGCTGGACACTTTGCGAATCAATGTCCTAAGTCAGGCCTTGGTCAAAGAAGCAATGCGCCGAGACAAAACCCAAGACCTAATGGAGTACAGCCGCAAGGAAACCGTGGACAGCAGAATTTTGCTCGTGGCAATGTGAACCATGTCTCTACGGAGGATGCTCAACAAGCGAATGACGTGGTCACTGGTATGTTTCTTGCTAACTCCAACCCCGCGACTATGTTATTTGATTCTAGAGCACCGCATTCATTCATTGCATCGAAGTATGTCACCAAATATAGTTTGCCTATCTCTCATATGAAGTCTACCCTATTGGTTAAGTCTCCTAGAGGAGAGATGAGAACAAATATAGTATGTCCAAAAATAAGCCTTAGAATAAGTGGGGGGTAGACTTCTCCGCCAACCTCATTGTTTTGGATTCACGAGGAATAAGAGGATCCGTTGGTGCAAAGTGGAAAAGAAACACCATACGGAAACCGAAGCTATATGGGAACGTGAAGAAGACCTGAAGGCAGAATTCCCTCACCTTTTCTCCACGCTATCGAATCTCGAGGGCGAGATTCATTTTAAGGGGGGTAGAATTGTAACACCCTAAATTTTCGCATCTTGCATTGCATACATGATCATGCATTAAACATTAGTAGGATAAAAGAAAAATGATAAAATATACAAATGTATGTAGCAAAAGAAGAAATAGAAAATAATAATTATTGTCTAAAACTTGTAATGAGAAATAAGTATAAAAATAATAATAAAAATATATAAGTATATATATAAATAATATATAACAATATATGAAAATAAATAAAATATTAATAATATACATTATAATAATAATAAATAATAAATATATAACATGAATAATATTTATATATGAAAGATATATAATAAATAACATAAAAAAAAGGGTATAAAAAAATAATAATAAGTAAAATAAAAAAAAATAAAAATATATATTATTATAAAAAAAAGAAAAAAAAAGAAAAAGAAAAAAAAAACCCCCCCGCCGGCCAGGCCGCCGACCGGCCCAGCCGGCAGCGCCCGCGCGCACTCACGCGCGTGCGACGCGCCCGCCGCTCCAGCCCCGCGCCTGGGCCCCGCCTGCCACGCCCGAGACCCACCCCGCCGCCCTCCCATGCTGCAGCGCTCCCGCTGCCTAGCCGACCGCGCGGCCCCACCGCGAGCCGCGCTCGCGCGCCCACGCCCCGCCGCCTGTCGCGCGTTGCCTGAGCCGCGCACCAGCTCGGCCGCGCGCGCGCCTGCCCGCCTGTCCCACCCCGCACGCAGCGCAACAGCCGCGCGCCGGCCCTAGCCGCCCCTATAAAAGGCCTAGGGTTTCGTGTTTCTCGATCCCAGGAAAGCCACGCCGCTCCCAGCCGCCAGAAAAGCTGCCAGTACAGAAAAAAAAACAGAGAACCAGAGGGCTGCGCCCAGGGAAGAAAAAGGAGGAAAAGAAGGGGAAGAAGAGGAAGAAAAAGAGGAGGGCCCCACCGTCCGCCGGAGACCGTCGTCGCCATCGCGTCGCCGTCATCGTGCCGCCGAAGGACTGCTGCGCCAACCACTTCGTCTACGCGTTGCATCGTTCCGCGATCGTCAAGCCATCACATCTACGGTAGGATTCGTTCCCGATGCGAATTTTAGCAACGCATTAGATCCAATAGACATAAATTGATTTTTGTTGCACTACGAATTTATTTTCAGCAGCATTAATCCACGTTAAAATCCCCGTAAACTCGTATGAACACGTATGAACTAGTTGCATCTAATTAATAGACAACCGGAGTTAATTAATTATTGTACCTTGCATGCATGCATGTCATCGCATGTTGATTATTGTGTGTGCATCATGTTGATTTGTATGTATATTCTTGTATGTGTGGTCACGAGTAGAGGGAAGTGCTCAAGAGATCGTGTACGAGGATTTCCAAACCCAAGACTTCGAAGCGCTTGAGCAACCCCATCCGCCGGAGCAAGGCAAGTGTCCTTGAAGCATATTGATCCTATTTTAAATTAAATGTTTTGTTTGCGAACTTGCATGCTTGTGTCAAATTGATGGGAACCCTATGGTAGGAAGTTTACTAGTTTTGTTTGACCACCCTTGTCACCTGGAATTTATGGTAGAGAGTCGGGAAGGGTTTTTTTTTACCTTTTTGCTGCGCTTAATTAATTGGGATGGAAAACAACACTACACATTTAATTATGCATCAATGATATTCTGGTTAATGTGAATTGGTCAATACGATGGGTGATCTAAGCAAGCCTGGTATGTGGATGGGTTGGATGTTATGGTGGTTTGCTTGCTTTAGATCTAAGGACCGGTTCATGCGAGAATACGCCAGGACTACAGTGCCACCACGAGGCCAAGTATGGGTGCGGCGTAGCTGATTAATTAGGGCTTTGCTAGTGCTGTTTGGACTATTGTGGATGCTCGGGGAAGGGGTAGTCGGATTGGGTTTGTTGATGATTGGTGGGACTACCCTGGGATCCGAATGGCTCAAGAGGGGGCCCTTGGTTGAAGATGTGCTCAGCTGGAGGCATCGCCACCGGTGAAACCTCAGTGGGGTCTGAATAGGCTAGTAATCCCTTTGTAAAGGCTATTTTGTGATCTCTTGGCCATACACCAGAGGAAGTGTAATTGGCATAAGGGAGGTTCTTTAGTCGCCGACGGGTGATGAAATCACAAACACGTGGGTAAAGTGGTACAAACTCTGCAGAGTATTAAAACTATCATGATAGCCGTGCTCCCGGTTAAGAGCGTCTGGATGACCTACATGATTAGAATTGGAAATTAGGATTTGGGATGGTTATGGTTGGTTTATGGTTGTGGTCTGGTAATGGTTATGGTTTATGCACTATGGACATGGATAATGGTAATGTTGGCAATAATTGGATATGGTTTATATTATGTTAAATGATGGTTATGATGGGATTGTTTCACATAGACATAGTATAATGCTTTTCAAATGTTTTACTGTACTTTTCAGCACTTAGCCATTATTATTGTCGTCATTTGAATAAGCCACATGTCATACTTTCCACACTTGCTGAGTACGACATGTACTCACTCTTGCAATCCCCCACCCCAACAGTTGCAGGTCAGAATTGTGAGTTTAATGGCGATAATGCGGAGATCTAGGCTGTGTCTACCGTCAGCCTTGCCTGTGGTGTTGCATGGAGCTGCGCTATCCCTTTGCTTAGTTTGCTTAGTTTTTTTGTTAATTTATTTCCGCTGCATTAGTTGAACTTATCATTAATATTCATTAGAGCTTGTATTCGAGGATATAATGAATTATGTAATAAGAGTACTTATTTAATAATTTGAGTTGTGGTAATTATCTGTTTATCATTTGTGAATCACTCGTGTATGTGTGTTGAACATCCTGGGCACACATATGCGATAGCTTGGTTCATTTTCGGAACCGGGCGTCACACTGGCCTTCTTCCACGACAACAAGGCTCTTGAAGAGGAGCGCCAAACCCTTAGGAGGTGGCGTAACCGGCTCTACTTCGAGACCAAGCTGGCGCAGTCGAGGCTAGCGAATGACAAAGAGTGGATCAAGCGGGAGAAGATCCGCCTAGAATACTGGGGCAAATTATTGGATGACAGGGAGAGTATGACTCACGCCCCCAATGCTCAATCCTGGGAGATCTATGAGCAGGCCAAAGCAGCTAACAGTGCGGCCGATGAACGCCACGAAAGGCTTGAGGCCATTAACACTACACTCATCAAGCGCAGAGAGGCACTTGAAGAGAGGGAGAAACGACTCGAAGATGAAGAGCAGAAACTCCTAGAGCTGCGGGATGACGTCCTGAGGAGGGAGGAGGAGATCACCGAAAAGGTGGCTCTGGCTGACAAGGGCCTCGAGGAGCGCGCCAAGAAATTGGAAGAGCGCTGCATTGAGGAGGAGAAGAAGGCCTGGGTGTGAGGGCAGGAGCTCCACGAGCGGGAGTGTGCCCTTGTTGCTTGGGAAAAGAAAGTGAAGGGCAGGGAGAAGGACCTGGTCGACCGCCGGAACAAGATCCACCTCCGGGAGGAGGAGCTCGAAAAACTCGAGAAGCGGTTGCTGAGAAGATTCAGCAAAACGCCAAAGAAGTTGAGCGCCTCACCCGTGAGAATTCCGAACTGGTGGCGGCCAGAAGATCCTTGGAAGAATTGAAGGGCTTGAGGACTGCGGACTCCCTACAAATTTGGGAGTTCCTGGGCAAGGCTAACGACGCGCTGACACCGATGGGCTTCAGTCCCGTGCGTCCGGATGATCCGGAGCCGGAGCCAGACCTGGCGTTGCAGGCGTTGAGCTTGGCAGGTAGCAAGCTCGCCAAGGTGGGCGATGTCATCGCGGACCAATTGGAGGTTGAGGGGCAATCCCTGGCGAAGAACGTCGCAGAGTATGTGCTGACGTGCTACACCAGCCGGAACTCCCAATTTCCTCTGGACCCGGTGCTTGAAGGTCCCGTTGAAGGAGAAGGGGAAGCTGCCCGAGCCAACGTGTCGGAGGTTGCCCAGAAGGTCGCTCAATTCTTCCATAGGGTCTAGGACTATCTCCGTAGTTCCAACTTGTATCCTCTCTTCTTCTTCCTCAATTTTGTAATCCCTTGTCTCCAAATGAATGAAATCCCCAAATTTTGTGAATTTCACTTTTTGTCTTCAACGCTTTTGTCTTCACTTGTCCCCCTAGTAGATGTACACAATTTGATTGTGAACATGTACCAAGAGGATATTGTGTGTTGTTGAAGACTCATTTGCTTTGAACTTGTAGAGTGTAGGCCTGAAATTTTCGATAGTGAAGGCCCCCTGAGGTCAAACTGACTACCGCCGGAGCTTAGTAGCTCCGACAATAGTCCTTATCAACGCATAGAGCATCGATAGTTAGCCCTCCGGGTGTCGGAGCTTAGTAGCTCCGGCACTGACCTTTGCCAACACGTAGCTTGTCGACAGCAGACTCCACTTGTGGGGTCTTCTCACCATCTTTTGTTTAATGTCGACGGCTGGCCCCCCTAGCTTTACCGGAGCTTGGTTGCTCCGATGATGCTCGTTTTCAATGCTTAACATCGATTACAAGCCATCTAGAGGAGTCGGAGCTTTGTTAGCTCTGGTTTTTCTCAATCAACATGGATTTTATTTTTCCTGCACACTGAAGCCAATAAAAATAGTAAAATTCATTTCTTGCCTATAACTTCGTCGCGACTTACGATTCTCGAGAAAATTTTAGGTCGAACGCGATTCTAAAGACAATCAAATGTGTTGTCTTTTCTTCCAGATCCAATTGTACTTGGACTCGCCTTACTTCGGCCTGCCTGGGTGTAGGTAGAGTGGCGTACTTAGGGTGCTTGACCAGGCTAAGTCGATAGCACACTCCGGCCCTAGATTGGCTTGGCGGCATTCAGGCGAGTGGGCCATGAACAATATTTGAATCCAAAAGAATCGACAATACAACTCGAATCGTATATGAACCGGTCGAACTAAAATTTCTTAAGAATTGCACGTCTTTGTTATAGACAAGAAATAAAAAATGTTGAGCCTGTACAAAATGAATGCGCGTGGAGTCTGTTTCACCTGAAGATGTCTTTCATTATAGGTCCGGGGTACAGGGGAAACAAGTACACTCTTAGGGTACGGAACCACGCTAAGCGTGTTTAATTTCTCGTTTGTCCTAGGGTAGCTAGCCACACTTTTAGTTCTGAGACTGTGACAAGTGTTGCATGAACTTTGCGGACCTTCCGGGGAAGGTCCGGTTGTTCTCCCGGAGGAACTACCCGACTCTGTACAATGACTCTATAACATACACCTCAAGTTACTACAGACTCACCTCCGTGATATTAAGTGTAGAACTTATAGAGGTGCTCGATGTTCCAAGGATTTGGGAGAGGTGTACCATCCTCGGTAGCCAAACGAACGCTTCCGGGACGGGATACTTTAATCACTCAGAAGGGTCCCTCCCAGCTGGGGGAGAGTTTGTTTAACCCTTCTCTGGATTGTATTCTCCGTAGCACCAGATCGCCTTCCTCGAGCTGTCGGTTGTGTATATGCCGCTGATGATAACGCCGTAGGGCTTGGCGATATCGGGCATTCCGAACAGCTGCTTGACACCTTCCCTCCTCAAGGAGGTCTAGGTCTTCATGCCGGAGCTGGTCCTGCGCGGCTTCGTCGAAGGTCTAGACCTGGAGTGAACCCAAGGTGATTTCCGGAGGAAGGATTGCTTCAGCTCCGTACACCAGGAAGAAGGGTGTCTCTCCAGTTGACCGGTTTGGAGATGTCCTATTGGCCCATAAAGTGGGCGGAAGTTCTTCAATCCAGTTGGCTCCATGTTTTTTCAAGCGCTCATAAGTGCGCGTTTTGAGTCCTTTAGGAATTTCAGCATTTGCTCTCTCGGCTTGGCCATTGCTTGCTGGGTGAGCTACGGAGGCGTAGCAAACTTGTATGCCGAGGTCTTCGCAATATCCTTGAAATGCAGAGCTTGTGAATTGGGTCCCATTATCAGTGATGATTTTGTTTGGGACTCCAAATCTACATACAATAGACTGCAAAAAGTTGATAGCAAATTGCTTGTTGATTGTCACAACTGGAGTTACTTCCGGCCACTTGGTGAACTTGTCAATAGCAACGTACAGGAACTTGTAACCTATGACGGCTCTTGGGAAAGGTCCCAAGATGTCCACCCCCCACACAGCGAAGGGCCATGTAGGAGGTATCATTTGTAGGGGCTGAGCCAGTGTGTGAATTTGCTTTGCATGAAATTGACATGCTTCGCATTTCTTCACCAGCTCAGTCGCATCCTGGAGTGCTGTAGGCCAGTAGAAGCCATGCCGAAAGGCTTTACCAACCAGCGTGCGAGAAGACGCGTGGTTCCCACACTCGCCTCCATGGATTTCTACGAGGAGCTCGCAACCTTCTTCCCTTGTGATGCACCGCATTAGGATGCCATTGGCACTGCGCCGGTAGAGATCCCCTTCTACCAACGTGTATCTTTTAGCCAATCTGACTACCCGGTCAGCGGATACATCCTCGTCAGGAAGGATGTTGTCTTTCAAGTAGCTCCGGATCTTCGAGATCCATGCATGGGAACTAGCTTGAGCATTTGAGTCTTGCGTGCTGGGTTGCTCGGAGCTTCCGGCAGCACCTACGACCCTTGATGGCTGCCATGATAACAGGGCCATCGGGACTGTCAGCTTCGGGATGCTGATCTCGCCCCCTTCGCTCAGTTTGGCAGGCCGAGCTGTTGGTTTTGACAACCTCCGGACAAAAGTTCCGTCGGGAGCCAGAGCTCCGGTTGATGCTTTTGTCGAGAGTTCGTCAGCTTCAGCGTTATGGGCACGCTGAACATGGTGGAGATCTAGGACTTCGAAGTCCTTCTGAAGCCTCTGGACTTCAAGGAGGTAAGCATCTAGCTGGAGATTGTTGCAGGAGCATTCACCCTTCACTTGCTTAATGATGAGCTGCGAATCTCCCTTGACCAGCAGTTGCTTGACACCATATGACAGTGCCACCTTTAGTCCGTAGATGAGTGCTTCGTACTCCACCATGTTGTTTGTCGTCTTGAAGTCAAGGTGTATCATGTATTTCACCTTCTCCCCGGTTGGTGCGAGGAGAAGGATTCCAGCTTCGGCCCCCTGCTTTTGCATGGAGCCGTCGAAATAGAGGGTCCAGTGAGGCTCGGTGAAGACCGGAGCTTTATGTTCTGGCTTCCGCTCGCTGGGGCCCCCAGGGTTTGATGGAGAGGGAGTCCATTCCGCCATGAAGTCTGCCAATGCTTGACTCTTGACTGCTTGCCTTGAAATGAATTCAAGATCAAATTAGGCCAATTCCGCTGCCCACTTTGCAATATTCCCAATTGAATTGGGATTATGCAAGATTGCTCGAAGTGGGTAAGAGGTCACCACTGAGACTTTGTGAGCTTGGAAGTAATGGCGAAGCTTCCTAGAGGCAATAAGAACTGCATAGAGCAGCTTATGCACCTCTAGGTATCGAGTCTTGGCATCATGTAGTACTTCACTGATGAAGTACATCGGGCGCTGAATGGTCTGGACCTTCCCGGAGGGGCCCGGAGCTTCCTCTCCACAAACCCGGATCCTCCCGGAGGGATCCGAATTTTCTTCGGGGACCTCAGGGTCCTGGCTGGAGGAACCCGGAGCTTCTTCAGAAGCGACCTGGACCCTCCCAGAGGGGTCTGAGTCTTCTGAAGTAACTTCTTGCGGATTCGAGTCTAGGAGCTGGGACCCAGACTCGCTTTCAGGGACCTCCGGACCCTCCCGAAGGGGTCTGGATTCCTGAGTGTGGGGTAGCTTTGGTCTCTCCGCAACCAGAACCATACTGACAACTTCGTTAATTGCTGAAATGTAAAGCAACAAAGGCTCACCAGGGTTCGGAGCTACTAGAATTGGTAGGGTGGTGAGGAACTGTTTCAGCTTCTCGAATGCCTTCTCTGCTTCTTCACACCATTGGAATGGTCTCGACTTCCTCAATAACTTGAAGAAGGGGAGTGCCCGTTCCACCAGTCTTGAAATGAACCGGCTGAGGGCCGCTAGACATCCAATTAGCTTTTGGACATCCTTGATGCGGGTTGGTGGCCGCATGTCTTCAATGGCTTTGATCTTCGCCGGGTTAGCTTCTATACCCCGGTGACTTACCAGGAAACCAAGAAGTTTTCCGGAGCTAACCCCGAACACACACTTGTCTGGGTTTAGCTTTGTGCGGGTGGCCCGCAGCTTGTCGAAGACAGCCTGCAAGGTGTCAAGGAGTGACTCCTTGTTCTTGACTTTGACCACGATGTCATCGACGTACACTTCCACTATGTCTCTAATGAGTTCTTCAAAGGTTTTGTACATAGCTCGTACAAAAGTTGAAGCTGCATTCTTGAGACCAAATGGCATGGCTGTATAACAGTACAATCCATCTACTGTGATGAATGAGGTATGCTCTTCATCTTCCCTAGACATCCTGATTTGATGATACCCAAAATATGCGTCTAGGAAACATAGTAGTTCACACCCGGAGGTGGAATCCACTATCTGATCTATTCTAGGTAGTGGGAATGGATCTTTTGGACATGCCTTATTTAGTGTGGTGTAGTCGATACACATCCGAAGCTTCCCGCCGGCCTTGGGTACAACGACTGGGTTTGCTAGCCATTTTGGATGGAAGACTTCTCGGATGAATCCAGCTTCGAGCAACTTCTTCACTTCTTGTCAGATGAAGTTCTGTCGCTCTACGAATTGCTTCTGAGGCTTCTGATGCACAGGCCGGGCGTCGGGGTAGATCTTCAGATTGTGCTCAATCACTTCCCTGGGGATCCCAGGCATTTGTGACGGTTGCCAAGCAAACACGTCGACATTAGCCCGGGGGAAAGTGATGAGCGCGATTTCCTATTTGTCGTTCAATCCCACCGATATACGGGTGGTTTTAGCGGCATCAGAACCAATTTGGATGACTTTGACGGGAATGTCGATGTCGCTGCTTGGTTGCACGCGAGGCGCAGATGTCAAGCCTCGTTGATGAATGCTCGGGGGTTTTGGAGCTTGCTCCTGCTTGGAGTCCTCCTCCTGCGCCGTGGTAAGTGCATGGAGTTCTTCCAGAGCAGTTACTCCGGCAGTACGATCTCCGCGGATCCGGAGAACGCCTACTGGTGTTGGCATCTTCAACACCAGATAACCATAATGAGCAGCTGCCATGAATTTGTACAGGGCAGGCCTACCCAAGATGGCGTTGAAGGGTGTCGGTACCCTAGAAACTGTACACCCCTTGAGGGTACAAAGATCTCAAAGGAAAGTCATCTACTTGGTTTGAAGACCCTCGGAGGCCCACATGTCAGACATAACCGGACCCGCTTCTCCAACATGGTTAATCCCTGAGTCGCCACGTGTACTACCAAACCGGAGCTACCGCGCACAAGGGGGAAGCTCCGGGCCATGTACTGAAATGGCACCTCCGGACTTAACCCCATACCGAGAGAAGCTCCGGACCTGACACGTGTCGGGTAGCCCCGGAGCTACCTGTTTCCCACAGCAAGCTCTGGAGCTGCCACGCGTCCAATCGTCGAATCTTCAGCCTCTAACCTCCGAAAGACCCCGCAACGGCTCCGGATCTTCAAAGGGGAATCAAGGACCTCAAGACCCGATTAAGTGTCATTAATACCATATTAATGACACTTAAACGGATGATATTAACACCAGTAGCAGTGCTGTCAAAGCCCGTTACTGGGTCATTAAGAGCAATTAAACGTGTCTCAATACTAGCCGGGCCAGGCTAACCTGTAACGGCCTGCCCTTGTACTATAAAAGGACAGGCCAACGACACGTTCAAGGGGCGAGGCTACACACACGCCATAGACACTCGTCACAAGCTCATACTGCTAATACAACACCAACACACCCGTGGAGTAGGGTATTATTCTCAGGCGGCCTGAACCACGTAAACTCTTGTGTCTCCTGTGTCAATTCCTACTCACCTTCTTGAATCTCCGCGCGCCCACACCGAACATCAAACTCCCCTATTACTTTAGTAGTGTAGGGAGATCTGCCGGTTCAAACCGTTGACAGTTGGCGCGCCAAGAAGGGGCGCCTGAGATTTTGAGAATGGTGAACTCAGCTGCTGGATCATCCAACGGTCAACCTGCTGCTCAGGCTGTTGGGGGCAATCCCTCCAATAGGCAGCCACCAGCAGGAGCCTCAGCACCAGCAGGAGTCACACTCCCACCACCACCGTCTCCTCCAGCAAATCGTGCTGGGCAACATGATGGTGCGCCGACATCAATTACTGCGTCGGCAAATCATGACAACCCAGAACGCGCTCCATGCAGCGCATGCTCTTCTCCAACGCCCACCACCTCCGGATGCATCCCGGGATGCACTGGAGCAGTGGAGGGCCGATGTGGAGCATTTGGTTGCAGCAGCAGCCGAACGCCTCAGCAACCAGGGTCCTCCTCCTTCAGGACGAGCCCCGTCGCAGCGGCGGACTTTGTCTGGAAGACTTGGTCCGCATGTCTCCAATAGCAGGAGACGTGCTGCATCGCAACAAGTGATGTCATTGCCCTCCGGGGCACGACGCACTCACACGGTATCCAGGCTTTCGACTCATGAACTCCGGGCGGAGCTTGATCGCCGATACCGCCAGCAGGATGGCCGAGTCCATATTAAGCGTGCCCGTGAAAGACGGGAAGCTCAGGACCTTTCTACTCCTAAAGGAGTAGGAGGAGGCTGTTCATCCCTGGCCATGCACCTGCGCATGGTTAGATGGCCACAGAAGTTCCGGCCTCACCTGCCGGAAAAATTCGACGGGGCTGTCAATCCCGCCGAATTTCTTCAGATATACTCCACTGCAATCTTGGCAGCTGGAGGAAACGAGGACGTGATGGCCAATTATTTTCCAGTGGCCTTAACTGGGACCGTCAGGTCCTGGTTTATGAGCCTTCCACCCAACTCTATCAACAGTTGGGAGGAGCTGTGCCGTCAGTTCACTGCCAACTTTGGGAGTTCATACACCCGACCAGGCACTGAACTAGACCTTTTTGCGGTTGTGCAAAAAGGGGGAGAATCCTTGCGGTCATTCATCCAGAGGTTCTCTCAGGTACGAAACACTATCCCTTCTATCTCTAGCACCTCTGTCATTGTGGCATTCAGACAGGGCGTACGGGACAAGAAGATGTTGGAGAAACTGGCGATCAAGGAGATCACCAGCGTCACGGAACTCTTCAGCTTGGCAGACAAATGTGCCAGAGCTGCGGAGGGCCATGAAATGCACTCCAAATCAACCTCGGAGGATCACAAGAAATCCTCCAAAGAAGAAGCCACTACCTCCGGGGTGGCAAGAAGAAAAAGAAGACCAACTGCAAGAAAAAGTCATCGGCCGACACATCCAACGTTGCAGCTGCTGCAACTCCGGGTGGCCGGGGGCCACGCCCCGAGAAGCAACCTCGACCGTCTTCTGAAGACGGTGGCAAACCCAATGTGTGGTGTCCCATTCACAAAACGGGCAGCCACAGTTTGGAAGACTGCCGGGAGGTCCAAAACCTTGCCGAGCGCTACAACAAGCGCCGGGAAGAATCTCCTTTCCGAAAGAGGGAAGGAAAGCAAAAAGTCGACGAAGCTCCGGCTGAAGAGGAGTTAGGATTTCAGGATCCCAAAAAGGTCCCGAAGGCCGTTTACACCTCAGTCGACGATGATTCTGACGTCTCTGACAACGAGCGTCGAAAGACCATGAACACCATTTTTGGTGGATCATGGGATATCACCTCTCGTCGCGTCATCAAGACTATGCGAGGGGATATGGTCGCTGTAGCCCCTATAGTCAGGCCAGAACCTCATTGGAAGTGGATGGATACCGCCATCACTTTTGATGCTTCGTATTGCCCTCGGAGCATGGTTGGAGCAGGTCAGTTACCTTTGATGGTATCTCCTACCATCAATAACATCCAGCTCCACCATGTCATGGTAGACGGAGGTTCGGGGCTTAACCTCATCAGCTTCGAAGCTTTCACTAAGCTTCAGCTCCGACCTTCGGATCTCCACCCCTCTCGACCTTTCTCCGGAGTAGGTCCGGGGGCCATTACCCCACTCGGAGCTATTACTCTCCCCGTTACCTTCGGGACACGGGAGAAATACCGCACCGAGAAGTTGGTCTTCGACATCGCTCAGATCAACTTACCATTCAATGCCATCTTGGGTAGACCTGCCCTGTACAAATTCATGCACCTGCTCATTATGGTTATCTGGTGTTGAAGATGCTAACACCAGTAGGCGTTCTCCGGATCCGCGGAGATCGTACTGCCGGAGTAACTGCTCTGGAAGAACTCCATGCACTCACCACAGCGCAAGAGGAGGACTCCAGGCAGGAGCAAACTCCAAAACCCCCGAGCATTCGTCAACGAGCCTCGACTTCTGCACCTCGTGTGCAGCCAAGCGGCGACACCGGCATTCCTCTCAAAGTCGTCCAAATTGGTTCCGATGCCGCTCAGACCACCCGTATATCGGGAGGATTGAACGACAAATAGGAACTCGCGCTCATCACTTTCCTCCGGGCTAACGTCGACGTGTTTGCTTGGCAACCATCACAAATGCCTGGGATCCCCAGGGAAGTGATTGAGCACAATCTGAAGATCTACCCCGATGCCCGGCCTGTGCATCAGAAGCCTCGAAAGCAATCCGTAGAGCGACATAACTTCATCCGACAAGAAGTGAAGAAGCTACTCGAAGCCGGATTCATCCGAGAAGTCTTCCATCCAAAATGGCTGGCAAACCCAGTCGTTGTGCCCAAGGCCGGCGGGAAGCTTCGGATGTGCATCGACTACACCACACTAAATAAGGCATGTCCAAAAGATCCATTCCCACTACCTAGAATAGATCAGATAGTGGATTCCACCTCTGGGTGTGAATTACTGTGTTTCCTAGACGCATATTCCGGGTATCATCAAATCAGGATGTCTAGGGAGGATGAAGAGCATACTTCATTCATCACAGTAGATGGATTGTAATGTTACACAACCATGCCCTTTGGTCTCAAGAATGCAGCTTCAACTTTTGTACGAGCTATGTACAAAACTTTTGAAGAACTCATTAGAGACGTAGTGGAAGTGTACGTCGATGACATCGTGGTCAAGGTCAGGAACAAGGAGCCACTCCTTGACACCTTGCAGGCTGTCTTCGACAAGCTGCGGGCCACCCGCACAAAGCTAAACCCAGACAAGTGCGTCTTCGGGGTTAGCTCCGGAAAACTTCTCGGTTTCCTGGTAAGTCACCGGGGCATAGAAGCTAATCCGGCGAAGATTAAGGCCATTAAAGACATGCGGCCACCAACCCGCATCAAAGACGTCCAAAAGTTATCTGGATGTCTAGCAGCCCTCAGCCGGTTCATATCGATACTGGCAGAACGGGCACTCCCCTTCTTCAAGTTATTGAGGAAGTTCAGACCATTCCAATGGTTCGAAGAAGCACAGAAGGCATTCCAGGAGCTGAAACAGTTCCTCACCACCCTACCAATTCTGGTAGCTCCGAACCCTGGAGAGCCTTTGTTGCTTTATATTTCAGCTACTAACGAAGTCGTCTGTATGGTTCTGGTTGCAGAGAGACCAGAACTACCCCACACTCAGGAATCCAGATCCCTACGGGAAGTTCCAGAGGTTCCTGAAAGTGAGTCTGGGTCCCAGCTCCTAGATTCGAATCCACAAGAAGTCGCTTCAGGAGACCTAGACCCCTCCGGGAGGGTCCAGGTCATTTCTGAAGAAGCTCCGGGTTCCTCTAGCCAGAACCCGGAGGTCCCCAAAGAAAATCCGGACTCCTCCGAGAGGATCCGGGTCAATGAAGAGGAAGCTCCGGACCCCTCCGGGAGGGTCCAGACCATCCAACGCCCGGTGTACTTCATTAGTGAAGTATTACATGATGCCAAGACTCGATACCTAGAGGTGCATAAGCTGCTCTATGCAGTTCTTATTGCCTCCAGAAAGCTTCGTCATTACTTCAAAGCTCACAAAGTTTCAGTGGTGACCTCCTACCCACTTCGAGTAATCTTGCATAATCCCAATTCAACTAGGAATATTGCAAAGTGGGCAGCAGAATTGGCTGAATTTGATCTTGAATTTATTTCAAGACAAGCAGTCAAGAGTCATGCATTGGTAGATTTTGTGGCAGAATGGACTCCCTCTCCATCAAACCCTGGGGGCCCCAGTGAGCAGAAGACGGAGCATCAAGCTCCAACCTTCACCGAGCCTCACTGGACCCTCTACTTCGACGGCTCCATGCAGAAGCAGGGGGCCGGAGATGGAATCCTTCTCCTTGCACCGACTGGGGAGAAGGTGAAATACATGGTACACCTTGACTTCAAGGCAACCAACAACATGGCAGAGTATGAAGCACTCATCTACGGACTAAAGGTGGAACTGTCATATGGTATCAAGCAATTGCTGGTCAAGGGAGATTCGCAGCTCATCATTAAGCAGGTGAAGGATGAATGCTCCTGCAATAATCTCCAGCTAGCTGCTTACCTCCTTGAAGTCCAGAGGCTTCAGAAGGATTTCGAAGTCCTAGATCTCCACCATGTTCAGCGTGCCCATAACGCTGAAGCTAACGAACTCTCGACCAAAGCGTCAACCGGAGCTCCGGCTCCTGACGGAATCTTTGTCCAGAGGTTGTCAAAGCCAACAGCTCAGCTTGCCGAACTGAGCGAAGGGGGCGAGATCAGCATCCCGAAGCTGACAGTCCCGATGGCCCTGTTACCATGGCAGCCATCAAGGGTCGTAGGTGCTGCCGGGAGCTCCGAGCAACCCAGCACGCAAGACTCAAAAGCTCAAGCTAGTTCCGATGCATGGATCTCGGAGATCCGGAGCTACTTGAAAGACAACATCCTTCCCGACTATGATGTATCCGCTGACCGGGTAGTCAGATTGGCTAAAAGATACACGCTGGTAGAAGGGGATCTCTACCAGCACGGTGCCAACGTCATCCTAATGCGGTGCATCAAAAGGGAAGAAGGCTGCGAACTTCTCGCAGAAATCCATGGAGGCGAGTGTGGGAACCACGTGTCTTCCCGCACGCTGGTCAGTAAAGCCTTTCGGCATGGCTTCTACTAGCCTACAGCGCTCCAGGATGCAACTGAGCTGGTGAAGAAATGTGAAGCATGCCAATTTCATGCAAAGCAAATTCACACACCAGCTCAGCCCTTACAAATGATACCTCCTACATGGCCCTTCGCTGTGTGGGGGATGGACATCTTGGGACCTTTCCCAAGAGCCGTCGGAGGTTACAAGTTCCTGTACGTCGCCATTGACAAGTTCACCAAGTGGCCGGAAGCAACTCTAGTTGTGACAGTCAACAAGCAATCTGCTATCAACTTTTTGCAGTCCATTGTATGCAGATTTGGAGTCCCAAACAAAATCATCACTGATAATGGGACCCAATTCACAAGCTCAGCATTCCAAGGATATTGCGAAGACCTCGGCATACAAGTTTGCTACGCCTCCGTAGCTCACCCAGCCAGCAATGGCCAAGCCGAGACAACAAATGCTGAAATCCTTAAAGGACTCAAAACGCGCACCTATGAGCGCTTGAAAAAACATGGAGTCAACTGGATCGAAGAGCTTCCGCCCACTTTATGGGCCAACAGGACATCTCAAAACCGGTCAACTGGAGAGACACCCTTCTTTCTGGTGTACGGAGCTGAAGCAATCCTTCCTCCGGAAATCACCTTGGGTTCACTCCGGGTCCGGACCTTCGACGAAGCCGCGCAGGACCAGCTTCGGCGTGAAGACCTAGACCTCCTTGAGGAGGGAAGGTGCCAAGCAGCTATTCGGAATGCCCGATATCGCCAAGCCCTACGGCGTTATCACCAGCGGCATGTACACAACCGACAGCTCGAGGAAGGCGATCTGGTGCTACGGAGAATACAATCCAGAGAAGGGTTAAACAAACTCTCCCCCGGCTGGGAGGGGCCCTTCCGAGTGATTAAAGTATCCCGTCCCGGAAGCGTTCGCTTGGCTACTGAGGATGGGACACCTCTCCCAAATCCTTGGAACATCGAGCACCTCCGTAAGTTCTACACTTAATACCACAGAGGTGAGTTTTGAGTAACTTGAGGTGTATGTTATAGAGTCATTGTACAGAGTCGGGTAGTTCCTCCGGGAGAGCAGCCGGACCTTTCCCGAAAGGTCCGCAAAGTTCATGCAACACTTGTCACAGTCACAGGACTAAAAGTGCGGCTAACTACCCTGGGTCAAACGAGAAATGAAACACACTTAGCCTGGTTCCGTACCCTAAGAGTGTACTTGTTTCCCTTGTACCCCGGACCTATAATGAAAGACATCTTCATGTGAAATAGACTCCACGTGCATTTATTTTGTACAGGCTCAACATTTTTATTTTTCTCTTTCTTGTCTATAATAAAGACGTGCAATTCTTAAGAAATTTTAGTTCGACCGGTTTATATACGATTCGAGTTGTATTGTCAATTCTTTTGGATTCAAATATTTTTCATGGTCAACTCGCTTGAAAGCCGCCAAGCCAATCTAGGGCTGGAGTGTGCTATCGACTTAGCCTGGTCAAGCACCCTAAGTACGCCACTCTACCTACACCCCAGCAGGCTGAAGTAAGGTGGGTCCATGGACAGTTGGATCTAGAAGAAAAGATAACGCATTCGGTTGTATTTAAAATTGTGTTTAACTTAAAGTCTTCTTAAGAATCATAAGCCGCGGCGAAATTATAGACAATAAACGAATTTTATTATTTTTCTTGGCTTAAGTGTGCAGGAAAAATAAAATCTACGTTGATGGAGAAAAGCCGGAGCTAACTAAGCTCCGACTCCCCTAGGGGGGCTAGCCGTCGACGCTGAATAAAAGATGGTGAGAAGACCCCGTAAATGGAGTCTGCTGCCAACAAATTAAGTGTTGGCAAAGGTCATTGCCAGAGCTACTAAGCTCCGACACCCCAGAGGACTAACTATCGATGCTCTAAGCGTTGATAGAGACTATTGTCAGAGCTATCAATCTCCAGCGATTGACAATGCCGAAGCTTCTAAGCTACGACAACCTCAGGGGGCCTTCACTATCGAAGACTTCAGACCTAAATTCTACAAGTTCGAAGCAAATGAGTCTTCAACAAAACACAATATCCTCTTGGTACATGTTCACAATCAAATTATGTACATCTACCAGGGGGCCAAGTGAAGATAAAAGTGTTGAAGACAAAAAGTGAAATTCACAAAAATTTGGGGATTTCATTTATCTGGAGACAAGGGATTACAAAATTGAGGAAGAAGAAGAGAAAATACAAGTGAGAATTACAGAGAAGGTCCTAGACCCTATGAAAGAATTGGGCGACTTTCTGGGCAACCTCCGACACATTGGCTCGGGCAGCTTCCCCTTCTCCTTCGACGGGACCTTCAAGCACCGGGTCCAGAGGAAATTGGGAGTTCCGGCTGGTGTAGCACGTCAGCACATATTCTGCGACGTTCTTCACCAGGGATTGCCCCTCAACCTCCAATTGGTCTGCGATGACATCACCCACCTTGGAGAGCTTGCTACCTGCTGAGCTCAACGCCTGCAGCGCTAGGTCCGGCTCCGGCTCCGGATCATCCGGGCGCACGGGGCTGAAACCCATCGGTGTTAGCGCGTCGTTGGCCTTGCCCAGGAACTCCCAAATCTGTAGGGAGTCCACAGTCCTCAAGCCCTTCATTTCTTCCAGGGACCTCCTGGCCGCCATCAGTTCGGAATTCTCACGGGCGAGGCGCTCAACTTCTTTGGCGTTCTGCTGAATCTTCTCAGCAACCCGCTTTTCGAGTTTTCCGAGCTCCTCCTCCCGAAGGTGGATCTTGTTCCGACGGTCGACCAGGTCCTTCTCTCTTCCCCTCACTTTCTTCTCCCGGGCAGTAAGGGCACACTCTTGTTCGTAGAGTTCCTGCCCTCGCACCCAGGCCTTCTCCTCTTCCTCATGGCAGCGCTCTTCCAATTTCTTGGCGCGCTCCTCGAGGCCCTTGTCAGCCAGAGCCACCTTCTTGGCGAGCTCCTCTTCCCTCCTCAGGACGTCATCCCGCAGCTCTAGGAGTTTTTGCTCTTCATCTTCGAGCCGTTTCTCCCTCTCTTCAAGTGCCTCTCGGCGCTTGATGAGCGTAGTGTTAATGGCCTCAAGCCTTTTGTGGCATTTATCGGCCGCACTATTGGCTGCTTTGGCCTGATTGTAGATCTCCTGGGATTGAGCGTCGAGGGCGCGAGTCATACTCTCCCTGTCATCCAGCAACTTGCCCCAGTACTCCAGGCGGATCTTCTCCCGTTTGATCCACTCTTTGTCATCCGCTAGCCTCGACTGCGCCAACTTGGTCTCGAAGTAGAGCTGGTTACGCCACCGCCTAAGGGTTTGGCGCTCCTCTTCATGAGCCTTGCTGTCGTGGAAGAAGGCCAGTTGGACTTGACGCGGATTGGAACATGCGTTGTCAATAGACAGTGACAACGGGATGGGTTCCAGACCTGTTGGGGTCTCATCCGCTGGTTCCAGCGGGTCTTCAGATACAAAAGTTGGGTCCCACTCCACAAGAGTGGACCCCTGAGTCTCCATGGCACTAGGGCCGTCCTCCGGGATGGCCTCAGTCACCATCGAGGAAGGCCCCGCCGCCAAGTCTTCATTCACCCCCTCAGGCAGGGGGCCAGCGACTTTGCCTAGGCACTCTGGCTCGGCCACAGGTACCTCCGACGTCGTCACTTCCGGAGCAGGAGCCGTTGCTGGCTCCGGTCTGGGCACCTCTTCCGATGGAGGCTCAAGCTCTGTCACCTCTTCAACCACCAGCTCGGGAGCCGGAAGATCTCCAACATCGACTGGCCCTATGACCGGAGCTCCAACAATGACCGACTCAACGGCCGGTGCTTCGGAGGTAGCCGGCCCAATTGCTGGAACTACCTCAGTTTCTGGCTCGCACGCCAGGGCTTCAGTCACCTCCGGCTCAACCGCCGGGGTTTCGACAATTTCCAGCTCAGAGGCCGGGATTACTACTTCCTCCGGCTCAACAGCCGGAGCATCCATCATCTCAGCACCAGGACCCGGAGCTTCAACCTCCAAGATAGCTGCCGCTGGCGCATCTTCACTCCCGTGGTCCGATGCTACCACGGGAACTTCTGGGGATGAGTCGAGGTCCATGACCACGACAGCCGGCGCCGGAGCTGTCGCAGCTTCAGCCACCACTGGGGGCGGCACCGGAACAGGAGCAGAAGCCCCCACCCTCATGGCTTCAGCCACTGTGGCTGAGGGTGGAGCCTCACTCCCCTTCTTGGGGACGCTGCAGATGACGAACGAAGAAAATTAAAAAATAATTGCTACAATTAAAACAACTATCCAAGGTAGAGATTAAAAATTACCTTGGGAGGCTTCCGCACCAGCTTGCGCGGAACCTTTTTCTCGGGCGTTCTCGGCTGGTCATAGCCGGCGTGGAAGCTCCGGAAGGCCCCCCGGAACTTGTCGCGGCCACGCGCGTTTCCCGAGTCGAGGCTCTCCTCGATCGGGAAGAACCCCCGAACCTGGAGGCCTCCACCGGCCGAGGTGCTGGAGTCGCGCGCCTGGAGCTAACACCCCGGGAGGACCCCACTGCGGGAACAGACGCGCTCCGGGAGGACCCCACTGCGGGAACAGTCGCGTTCCGGGAGGACCCCATTATGGGAACAGTCGCCACGGTTGTAGAAGACCTTCCCCTCCGGGGAGAAGGAGCCGAGGCGGAAGTAGCGGGCCTGACGGACCTTCCGTCGGCATACTGCAGCTTCCTCTTCTGACTCTCGGGTTCATCCGCCAGCTCCTTGCCCTTGCCGACGACCTCAACCCTCGGCTTTGGGGCAGGGACAAAGCCATCTTCGGGAATTCCGGGGATCGCCACCCGGGTGGTTGATCTTCTCTCGACGACACCAAGGTCGTCAAGTACGGGCATCTTTCGCCAGAGCTCCCTGCTGAACTCCACTTCCACGTTCAGAGGGAGAAAGGCTGACGGGGGAGTCAAGTCATCACCGTCGACGTCGATGCCGTGCTGGAACTTCTTGAGGTGGAACTCCAAGGTTTTCCCCACCATGTTGGACTTCAACCCGGTCTCCACCCGGTCGTCGTCCATCACGCTGTTAAGGGCCCAAGCGAGTTTCTCCCTCTTCTTCAGCGGCGCCCACCCGTTGACCAAGAAATTGCAAAATACCGCCTGAGGAGTCAATCCTCCCTCCACGCATTGGCGGATCCTGGTCAAAGCAGGGTTGAAAGCTTCCGCCAGCACCGGAGCTTCACTCCACATCGTCGTGTCGATGCCGGGAAGATCATCGGGCAGCTCCAACCTCTCGTGCTCCTCCACCCTGACGACTATCCAGTCTTTCTTCCAGTCATCCCACTTCCCAGAGGGAAATGACCGGAGGTACTTGAATGGGCACTTCTTGCGCTTCACGAAGTAGTAGAAGCCAAGGTACTCATTGCTCCGGCCGGTGGTGTGGACGGTGAAGAAGGTCCGGAAGAGTTCAATGCAGGGGGGATGCCCACCCACATCTCACAGAAGTGGACGAAGATAGACACGAGGAGAATGGAGTGAGGGCCAAGGTGGTATAACTGCAGACCATAGAAGTCTAGCAACATCAAGAAAGAGGAAGAAAAAGGTGGGATCAACCCCACCATGGCGTACGAGGAGAAGTACACCATTTCGCTAGCGTGCTCCTTCTCGAATGGGAGCTCTCCACCAGCACGAACCGAGCGGTTGAAGAAGTCCGAGGACCACCCCATGAGGGCCCGAACCTTCTTCAAATCGCCGTCGGTCTTCAAGCGACTCTCGCGAAGACCCAACTCCATCGCGGCACGACTAGGCAAGAGAAGAAGAGCGAAGCACAAGTTGGGAGTTTGAGCGCAAGATCAGATGAGAGGCGTAAAGAACTCCCTACGGTGTGTGCTTTCCTTCTTAAGTAATCCCTCGCAATGCTTGGATGGAAACCGCAAGGAAGTCGAAGATACCATTCAAAAGTTCCACCCAGCCGATGACAAGAGGGCCCGGGACCACCCCGGCGATCAAGTCGAGGTTCTTACCCAGGCGAACGGTTGTCATCATGAGGCGGGAAACCCAAAGGCGGCGGCCTGACAAGGCGCGCGGAACCGATACGGTTTTCGTATCAGGAACCGGCGACCTTCAATTGCGTGAGATCCGCACGCCAAAGATCTCATCTACCGCACGCGGGATTCGCCACGCGGCGGGGGTCTAACCCTAAATCCTCGCCAACGGCACCCTCAAAGACCCTTGAAGACTCAGTTCAAGAGTCGCGAGGATGGACCCACCTCCGGCGAAATGACTTCACCCCAGTGATCTTCCCCGGAGGTAGGTCCAGGGGGCCACTGTCGGTACCCTAGAAACCGTACACCCCTTGAGGGTACAAAGATCTCAAAGGAAAGTCATCTACTTGGTTTGAAGACCCTCGGAGTCCCACATGTCAGACATAACCGGACCCGCTTCTCCAACATGGTTAATCCCTGGGTCGCCATGTGTACTACCAAACCGGAGCTACCGCCCACAAGGGGGAAGCTCCGGGCCATGTACTGAAATGGCACCTCCGGACTTAACCCCAGACCGAGAGAAGCTCCGGACCTGACACATGTCGGGTAGCCCCAGAGCTACTTGTTTCCCACAGCAAGCTCCGGAGCTACCACGCGTCCAATCGTCGGATCTTCAGCCTCTAACCTCTGAAATACCCCACAATGGCTCTAGATCTTCAAAGGGGAATCAAGGACTTCAAGACCCGATTAAGTGTCATTAATACCATATTAATGACACTTAAACAGACGATCTTAACACCAGTAACAGTGCTGTCAAAGCCCGTTACAGGGTCATTAAGAGCAATTAAACGTGTCTCAATACTAGTAACCGCCGGGGCCACATGTCGGGCCAGGCTAGCCTGTAACGGCCTGCCCTTGTACTATAAAAGGACAGGCCGATGACACGTTCAAGGGGCAAGGCTACACACACGCCATAGACACTCGTCACAAGCTCATACTGCTAATACAACACCAACACACCCGTGGAGTAGGGTATTATGCTCAGGCGGCCCGAACCACGTAAACTCTTGTGTCTCCTGTGTCAATTCCTACTCACCTTCTTGAATCTCCGCGCGCCCACACCGAACATCAAACTCCCCTATTACTTTAGTAGTGTAGGCAGATCTGCCGGTTCAAACCGCCGACAAAGGGTAAGTTGATCGAAGCGACGTCGAAGATCAACTTCTCGGTGCGATACTTCTCTCGTGTACCAAAGGTAACAGGGAGAGTAATAGCTCCGAGTGGGGTAATAGCCCCCGAACCTACTCCGGAGAAAGGTCGGGAGGGGTGGAGATCCGATGGTCGGAGCTGAAGCTTGGTAAAAGCTTCGAAGCTTATGAGGTTAAGCCCCAAACCTCCGTCTACCATGACATGGTGGAGCTGGATGTTATTGATGGTAGTAGATACCATCAAAGGTAACTGACCTGCTCCAACCATGCTCCGAGGGCAGTCCGAAGCATCAAAAGTGATGGTTGTGTCCATCCACTTCCGATGAGGTTCTGGCCTGACTGTAGGAGCTACAGCAGCCATATCCCGACGCATAGTATTGATGACGCGGCGGGAGGTGATGTCCCATGTTCCACCAAAAAAGGTGTTCATGGTCTTCCGACGCTCGTTGTCGGAGACATCAGAATCATCATCGACGGAGGTGTAGACGACCTTCAGGACCTTTTTGGGATCCTGAAAACCTAACTCCTCTTCAGCTGGAGCTTCGTCGACTTTTTTCTTTCCTTCCCTCTATCGGAAAGGAGATTCTTCGCGGTGCTTGTTGTAGCGCTCGACAAGGTTTTGGACCTCCCGGCAGTCTTCCAAACTATGGCTACCTGTTTTGTGAATTGGGCACCACACCTTGGGCTTGCCACCATCTTTAGAAGACGGTCGAGGTCGCTTCTCGGGGCATGGCCCCCGGCCACCCAGAGTTGCAGCAGCTGCAACATTGGATGTACCGGCCGACGACTTCTTCTTGCCGTTGGCCTTTTTCTTCTTCTTGCCGTTCCCGGAGGTAGCGGCTTCTTCTTTGGAGGATTTCTTGTGACCCTCCGGAGTTGGTTTGGAGTGCATCTCACGGCCCTCCACAGCTCTGGCACATTTGTCTGCCAAACTGAAGAGTTCTGTGACACTGGTCATCTCCTTGATTGCCAGTTTCTCCCGCATCTTCTTGTCCCGTACTCC
Organism: Tuctoria greenei; assembly: GCA_036927565.1. Classification (NCBI taxonomy): domain Eukaryota; kingdom Viridiplantae; phylum Streptophyta; class Magnoliopsida; order Poales; family Poaceae; genus Tuctoria; species Tuctoria greenei. The sequence goes on from JAYESD010000003.1 coordinate 8,266,690, forward strand.
CTGTCTGAATGCCACAATGACAGAGGTGCTAGAGATAGAAGGGATAGTGTTTTGTACCTGAGAGAACCTCTGGATGGATGATCGCAGGGATTCTCCCCCTTTTTGCACGACTGCAAAAAGGTCCAGTTCAGTGCCTGGTCGGGTGTATGAACTCCCAAAGTTGGCGGTGAACTGCCGGCACAGCTCCTCCCAACTGTTGATGGAGTTGGGTGGAAGGCTCATAAACCAGGACCTGGCGGTCCCAGTTAAAGCCACTGGAAAATAATTGGCCATTACGGCCTCATTTCCTCCAGCTGCCAAGATTGCAGTGGAGTAGATTTGAAGAAATTTGGCAGGATTGACAGTCCCGTCGAACTTTTCCGGTAGGTGAGGTCGGAACTTCTGTGGCCACCTGACCATACGCAGATGCATGGCCAAAGCTAAACAGCCGCCTCCTACTCCTTCAGGAGCAGGAACGTCTTGAGCTTCCCGTCTTTCACGAGCATGCTCAATATGGACTCGGCCGTCCTGTTGGCAGTATCGGCGATCAAGCTATGCCCGGAGGTCATGAGTTGAAAGCCTGGATACCGTGTGAGTGCGTCGTGCCCTGGAGGGCAATGACGTCACTTGTTGTGATGCAGCACGTCTCCTGTTATTGGAAACGTGCGGGCCAAGTCTACCAGACAAAGTCCGCCGCTGCGACGGGGCCCGTCCTGAAGGAGGACCCTGTTGCTGATGCGTTCGGCTGCTGCTGCAACCAAATGTTCCACATTGGCCCTCCACTGCTCCAGTGCATCCCGGGATGCATCCGTAGGTGGTGGGCGTTGGAGAAGAGCACACGCTGCATGGAGCGCGTGTTCCGGGTTGTCATGGTTTGCCGACGCAGTGATTGACGCTGGTGCACCATCGCGTTGTCCAGCTTGATTTGCTGGTGGAGGCGGTGGTGGTGGGAGTGTGACTCCTGCTGGCGCTGAGGCTCCTGCTGGTGGCTGCACATTGGAGGGATTGCCCCCAACAGCTTGAGCAGCAGGTTGACCATTGGATGATCCAGCAGCTGAGTTCACCATTCTCAAAATCTCAGGCACCCCTACCTGGCGCACCAACTATCGGTGGTTTGGATCCGGCAGATCTCCCAACACTACTAAAGTGTTAGAGGAGTTTATGGTTCAGTGTGGGCGCGCGGAGATTCAAGAAGGTGAATTGTAAATGATGCAGGAGACACAAGAATTTACGTGGTTCGGGCCGCCTAAGCGTAATACCCTACTCCATGGGTGTGTTGGTGTTGTATTAGCTGTATGAGCTTGTACCGAGCGTCTAGGGAGCGTGTGTGTAGATGTCTCGCCTGTCTGAACGTCGTCGGCCTGTCCCTTTATAGTACAAGGACAGGCCGTTACAAATTAGCCTGGCCCGACATGTGGCCCCGGCGGTTACTAGTATTGATACTTATTCAACACGTTTAATTGCCCTTAATGATCGGGTAATGGGCTTTGACAGCACCGTTACTGGTAATTAAGGTCGTCTGATCATGTGTCATTAATATGGTATTAATGGCACTTAATCGGGTCTTGAAGTCCTTGATTCCCCTTTGAAGATCCGGAGCCGTTGTGGAGTCTTCCGGAGGTTAGAGGCTGAAGGTCCGACGGTTGGACATGTGGCAGCATCGGAGCACACTGTGGAGAACAGATGGCTCCGGTGTTACCCAACACGTGTTAGCACCGGAGCTTCCCTCCATCTGGGGTTAGGTCTGGGGGTGCCACTTCGGTACGTAGCCCGGAGCTTCCCCCTTTGCGGGTGGTAGCTCCGGTTTGATAGTACACGTGGCGACCCTGGGGCTAACCATGTTGGAGAAGCGGGTCCGGACATGCCTGACATGTGGGCCTCCGAAGGTCTTCAAATCAAGTAGATGACTTTCCCTTGAGATCTTTGCAATCCCAAGGGGTATATGGTGCCCAGGGTACCGACAACAGGAGGTGAGACAGGTGTTCCCACCACTTGACTCCACCAGCTCGAGGATGCGTTCGCTAGGGGCCATCATCGACAACCAGCTGTAGGCAAAGGGGAGGATGCTGGTGAAGGAGGTGGAAACGCACATCCTGTCCTGCTACCAGAGATGGTACTCCGATGTCTCTCTGCAGCCGGTCCTCGAGGGGCCCATCGCCGAGAGGGAAGAGGCCGCCAAGTCTGAAGTCTCGGATGCGGTGGCGCTCATCACCTCAAGGTTCCAGCGGAGTGGTTGAGGGCTGTCCGTGCGCTGTTTATGTTTTGTGTTTCTTTCAGCTTTTGTCTGTGGTTGCTTGTGGTGGCAAACTTTTTATTTTGGAACAAAAAATCTGCCTGTGGTGCCTCTTATACTCAGCATGCTTTTATTTCCAGCAATATCTTCTTGTTGCTTGTTGCTCCTTAGCTTCCAGGACCTGCCGCCCCCGGAGTGTGGCCTCCTGACAGGTGTGGCCAGTTGTTATGGGCACACGTGTCAGATACCTAGAAGTTAGGGCGGACGGTTGCAGGGGAGCTTAGGATGCATAGGTTGCATTGCTGTAACTGAGTATGCAGGGACATCGACGGCGGGCCCCCTGGGGGTGCCGTCGGAGCTTCGGTCCGGCGGTGCCCACCATCTTCTGTGAAACATCGACGGCGGGCCCCCTGGGGGTGCCACCGGAGCTTCGGTTCGGCGATGCCCACCATCTCTGGTGAAAGGTCGACGGCGGGCCCCATGGGGGTTGCCACTGGAGCCTTGGTCGGTGGTGCCCACCATCTTCGTGGGTACTCTAACGGTTATCGCCGGGATAACTCCTTGAAGACCTGCGTATAGATCAAAAAACAGGAGAAGTAATTTTGTCCGCTGGTCATTGTTTCCCTGCTCCTTTTTAGTGTCGCTTGACTTACGATCTTGGGCTGACTCATGGGGCTTGGGTAATTCAGTGCGTCTGTACCTAGGGCTCGTTATTCGTACTACTTAAGGGTTATCCATCTGGCCCCGAGTTACTCAGCTGTAGCGCTGGGGAGGCAGGGCGCACAGGCTTAGGGTACAGGACCAGGCTAAGCAGGTTGTGCCCCTGGACCTCCCTCTCGGCGTAGTCTTTTCCCGGGGGAGACCATCTGGAGACACTTACCCCCGAGTATGGGAACATCCGAAGCCTCAGGCACATTGCAGGTACCTCAAGCTACCCCACCTGCAACCACACAGCGAGGTTCCCACTATTGCTAGGGCAGGGAAAAATGACAGCGCTCATGATAGATCACGAGCCACAACAAACGCATAGCAATATCATAAAAATTAAAGATAATTTTTTGAATGAGGGACCCTATACAGGGTAGGACAACAAGATGGGACAGGTTTTACAAGGGAACGACCTAGCTCGGGCGGCAAAGGAAGTCGAGTGCACCTACTTAGGGTTCCGGACCAAGCTAAGCAAAATGTGCACTCAGAGCCTTGCGCGCGGAGCCTTAGTTGCCCTAGGTACCGTTCCTAGGCACCATGTACCTTTTACAATGAAAGAAAACTGTCCTAACACTAATCTAGGGGTAGAACTTATGGAGGTGCTCGATGTTCCAGGGATTGGGGAGTCGCTCTCCATCCTCCGTAGCTAGGCGAATGCACCTAGGGTGGCATACCTCCGTAACGCGGAAAGGGCCCTCCCATCTGAGGGAGAGTTTGTTAGCCCCTTCCCGGGAGAGTATGTGACGTAGCACCAGGTCGTCTACCTTTAGCTCCCTACTCCGCACGGTCCTCTGGTGGTAGCGCCGGAGCGTCTGCCTGTACTGTGCATTTCGGAGAGCCGCTCTTACTCGTCCCTCGTCGACGAGGTCCATGTCTTCACGCCGGAGCTGGTCCTGCGCGACTTCGTCGTACACCCGAACACGGGGGGAGCCCCTGGTAATTTCTGGGGAGAGGACGGCCTCTGCCCCGTACACGAGGAAGAAAGGCGTTTCCCTAGTGGCCCGACTGGTTGATGTCCGGCTAGCCCACAGTGCACACGGAAGCTCGTCTACCCAGTTTGCACCATGCTTCTCAAGGTGTGAGAATGTGCGAGTCTTGAGGCCCTTGAGGATCTCTGCATTGGCCCTCTCGACCTGTCCATGGCTCTCTAGATGAGCGACAGATGCATAACAAACTTGGATCTCAAGATCCCCGCAGTATTCCTCGAACGCTGCACTTGTGAACTGGGTCCCGTTACCAGTGATGGTTCTGTTCGGGACCCCGAACCGGCAGACGATCGACTTGATGAATTTGACTGCTGACTGCTTGTTGATGGCAATGCTTGGGGCAGATTCCGGCCACTTGGTGAACTTGTCTACTGCGACGTAGAGGTGCCGAAATCCTCCGACGGCTATGGGGAAGGGTCCCAGGATATCCAACCCCATACAGCGAATGGCCATGAGGGTGGGATCATCTGTAGTGCCTAAGCTGGTGTGTGGATCTGCTGGGCATGGAACTGGCACACCTTGCATCTCCTGACCATCTCGGCGGCATCCTGGAGTGCTGTTGGCCAGTAAAAGCCGTGCCGAAAGGCTTTACCGACCAGCGTACGGGACGATGCATGGTTCCCACACTTGCCTCCATGGATCTCTGCGAGGAAGTCGCAGCCCTCCTCCCGGGTAATGCAACGCAGCAGGATGTCGTTGGCGCCATGCCGGTAGAGATCCCCTTCCACCAGCGTGTACCTCTTAGCCATGCGGACTATCCTTTCTGCCAGGGCATGTTCTTCGGGAAGGATGTTGTCTTTCAATAGTCTCGGACCTCCGAGATCCACGCATCGGGACTTAATTGAGCGTCTGGATCTTGGGCGCCCGGTAGCACGGAGCTCCCGGTGGCGCATACGATCCTTGGCGGGCTCCATGGTAGCAGGGCCGCCGGGACTGCCAGCTTCGAGGTGCTGGGCTCGCCCCCTTTGCCCGGTTCGGCTGCTTGGGCAGTTGGTCGCGGTAACGTCCTTTCAAAGACTCCTTCGGGCACTGGGGCCCCCGTGGAGGCCTTTGTTGAATGGTCGTCTGTGATTGAGTTGTCAGCTTGGGGTACATGGCTCAGGTCCAAGACTTCAAAGTCCTTTTCCAGCTTCCGGACATGCAGCAAGTATGTTGTTAGTTGAGGGTCATTACAGCTGCACTCCCCTTTGGCTTGCTTGATGATCAACTGGGAATCACCTTTAGCCAGAAGTTGACGGACATTGAGAGTCAGGGCAGTCTTTAGCCCGAAGATTAGGGCTTCGTATTCTGCCATGTTGTTTGTCGCCTTGAAGTCGAGGCGCACCAAATACTTGAACTGCTCCCCAGTCGGGGTGAGGAGCGGGACCCCGGCCCCCTGCTTCCGCGAGGAGCCGTCTAAGTAGAGCGTCCAGGGGGGCTCGGTGAAAACTGGGGCCTTGGGCACCGTTTCTACGTTGTCCGGCCCCCTGGGTTGCTTGACGATGGAGTCCATTCTGCCAGGAAGTCCGCCAGTGCTTGGCTCTTGACTGCATGTCGAGGTAGGAACTCCAGCTCGAACTCTGCCAGCTCCGCTGCCCACTTGGCAATGTTGCAAGTCGAGTTGGGGCTGTGGAGCACGATTTTTAGTGGGAAGGAGGTCACCACTGAAACCCGGTGAGCCTGGAAGTAATGCCAGAGCTTCCTCGATGCTATGAGCACTGCATACAGCAGTTTGTGTACCTCCAGATACCTTGTTTTTGCATCATGGAGGACCTCACTAATGTAGTAGACAGGCCGTTGGGAGGTCCGAACCCTCCCTGGGGGGTTCTGAGCTCCTTGCGACGTGTCTGCATCCTGGGGAATGTGGCCCCCAGGATCTGGTCGGACCTCCGGAGGCTGGGACCCTGAGGGCTCTTGGTCACTGGAGCACACAACAAGGGGGTCCTCTGCTGGATGCAGGCCCTGAGGCTCAGCTTCCTCCCCGGGAGCTCCCTCGTGTGCTTGCTGCGGCAGCAGCTCCGACCGCTCCGCAACCAAGACCATGTTGACCACCTCCGTTGTTGCGGTCGTCAGGTGCTTCTTGAGCTCCTGGAATGATGTGGCCGCCGGCCCGCATCAAGGATGTGCAGAAGCTTGCAGGGTGTTTGACAGCCCTCAGCTGGTTCATCTCAAGACTGGCTGAGCGAGCGCTGCCCTTCTTCAAGATTCTACAGAAGTCGGGTCCCCTTATGTGGACCGGGGAAGCGGAAGTGGCATTCCAGGACCTCAAGAAGCGCCTGAAGACGCTACCCATCATGGTGGCGCCAGAACCCGGCGAACCACTCCTGTTGTACATCACCGCAACAACGGAGGTGGTTAGCATGGTCTTGGTTGCAGAGCGGCCAGAGCTACTGCCACAGCAAGCACCCGAGGGAACCCCAGAGGAGGAAGCTGAGCTTCAGGGCTCGGAGCCAGCAGAGGACCCCCTCGCTGTGTGCTCCAGTAACCAAGTGCCCTTCGGGTCCCAGCCCCCGGAGGTCCGACTAGATCCTGGGGGCCACATTCCCCAGGATGCAAACACGTTGCAAGGAGCTCCGGACCCCCCAGGGAGGGTTTGGACCTCCCAACAGCCAGTCTACTACATCAGTGAGGTCCTCCATGAAGCAAAAACAAGGTATCTGGAGGTACACAAACTGTTGTATGCAGTGCTCATAGCATCAAGGAAGCTCCGGAATTACTTCCAGGCCCACCAGGTTTCAGTGGTCACCTCTTTCCCACTAAAGACCGTTCTCCACAGCCCCAACTCGATTGGCAACATCGCAAAGTGGGCAGCGTAGCTGGCGGAGTTCGAGCTAGAGTTATTACCTCGACATGCAGTCAAGAGTCAAGCACTGGCGGACTTCTTGGCAGAATGGACTCCATTGCCAAGCAACCCAAGGGGCCCGGACAACGGAGAAATGGTGCCCAAGGCCCCAGTTTTCACTGAAACCCCCTGTACGCTCTACTTCGACAGCTCCTCGCGGAAGCAGGGGGCCGGGGCTGGGGTCCTACTCCTCACCCCGACTGGGGAGCAGTTCAAGTACATGGTGCGCCTCGACTTCAAGGCGACTAACAACATGGCGGAATACGAGGCCCTAATCTTTGGGCTGAAAATTGCCCTGACTCTCAATGTCCGTCAGCTTCTGGCTAAAGGTGATTCTCAGCTGATCATCAAGCAAGCCAAAGGGGAGTGCAGCTGCAACGACCCTCAGCTGGTAGCATACTTGCTGCATGTCCGGAAGCTGGAGAAGGACTTTGAAGTCTTGGACCTGTGCCATGTACCCCGAGCCGATAACTCAATCGCAGACGACCTGTCAACGAAGGCCTCCACAGGATCCCCGTGCCCGAAGGAGTCTTTGCAAGGACGTTACCGCGACCAACCGCCCGGGCAGCCGAACCGGGCAAAGGGGGCGAGCCTAGCACCTCAAAGCTGGCAGTCCCGGTGGCCCTGCTACCATAGAGTCCGCCAAGGATCATATGCACCACCGGAAGCTCCGAGCTACCGGGCACCCAAGATCCAGAGGCTCAAGCAAGTCCCGATGCATGGATCTCGGAGGTCCAAGACTACTTGAAAGACAACATCCTTCCCGAAGAACATGCCCTGACAGAAAGGATAGTCTGCATGGCTAAGAGGTACACGCTGGTGGAAGGGGATCTCTACCGGCGTGGCGCCAACGACATCATGCTGCGATGCATTACCCAGGAGGAGGGTTGCGACTTGCTCACAGAGATCCATAGAGGCGAGTGTGGGAACCACGCGCCATCCCGCACGCTGGTCGATAAAGCCTTTCGGCATGGCTTTTAGTGGCCGACAACACTTTAGGATGCCGCCGAGATGGTCAGGAGATGCAAGGCGTGCGAGTTCCATGCCAAGCAGATCCACACACCAGCTCAGGCACTGCAGATGATCCCTCCCTCATGGCCATTCGCTGTATGGGGGTTGGATATCCTGGGACCCTTTCCCAGAGCCGTCGGAGGATTCCGGCACCTCTACGTCGCCGTAGACAAGTTCACCAAGTGGCCGAAAGCCGCCCTAGTTGTCACCATCAACAAGCAGTCAGCAGTCAAATTCATCAAGTCAATCGTCTGCCGGTTCGGGGTCCCGAACAGAATCATCACTGATAACGAGACCCAGTTCACAAGTGCAACGTTCCAGGAATACTGCAAGGACCTTGGGATCCAAGTCTGCTATGCATCTGTTGCTCATCCAGAGAGCAATGGACAGGTCGAAAAGGCCAATACAGAGATCCTCAAGGGCCTCAAGACTCGCACATTCTCACACCTTGAGAAGCATGGTGTAAATTGGGTAGATGAGCTTCCGTGTGCACTGTGGGCTAGCCGGACATCAACCAGCCGGGCCACAGGGGAAACGCCTTTCTTCCTTATGTACGGGGCAGAGGTCGTCCTCCCCCCAGAAATTACAAGGGGCTCCCCCGTGTCCGGGTCTACGACGAAGTCGCGCAGGACCAGCTCTGGCATGAAGACGTGGACCTCATCGATGAGGGACGAGTGAGAGCGGCTCTCCGAAATGCACGGTACAGGCAGGCGCTCCGGCGCTACCACTAGAGGACCACGTGGAGTAGAGAGCTAAACGTAGACGACCTGGTGCTACGTTGCATACTCTCCTGGGAAGGGGCTAAAAAACTCTCCCCCAGATGGGAGGGCCCCTTCTGGGTTACGGAGGTATGCCGCCCAGGGTGCATCCGCCTAGCTACGGAGGATGGAGAGCGACTACCCAACCCTGGAACATCGAGCACCTCCATAAGTTCTACCCCTAGACCAGTGTTAGGACAATTTTCTTTCATTGTAAAAGGTACATGGTGCTTAGGAACAGTACTGAGGGTAACTAAGGCTACGGAGATGAGGCTCTGAGTGCACGTTTCGCTTAGCCTGGTCCAGAACCCTAAGTAGGTGCACTCGACTTCATTTGTCGCCCGAGCCGGGTCGTTACCCTTATAAAGTTTGTCCCATCTTATGGGAAACCGCAATGAAAGAATGTTGTCCTGCCCTGTATAGGGTTTCTCATTCAAAAAATTATCTTTAATTTTTTATGATATTGTTGTACGTTCGCCGTAGCTCGTGATCTATCATGGGCGC